>OX388351.1:82360481-82960481 GCA_947579665.1 Sympetrum striolatum
TCTGCAATATCTGCAATCATTTTCCATGAAAGTTAGTTTTCAATCCTTCATTCAAAGTTCCTCTTCTAATGTTAAGGATTATCTTTTCCTCTTATTTTTCCGGTTAAACACCCAATTTCTTATTATTGAAGATTACGGTCGAAATTGCTCACAAGAACAAATTTTAGACCTTGAAAACCAAGAAGTACTTGATTAGTACGTCCAAAAGTTGTCTCTTGTAGTAAGACCGGTTAAGATCTCCTAAAATCTCACTTTTTGGCGTTTAATCTCATTTTATCGAAAGTTACACCCAGTGACATCTAGTTCTTGACCTCATTTTTGTAAACTACAGGGAGCTATTGTTACGGAGGTAAACATGTAATTGTTTCACAGCGACGAAGATGAAATAATCCATTCTGAATTCTGGTAAATTAAATGCCAAACTTAAGGAAAACTTATTAAATCACAACTCATATTTAAATAGGTGTTAATACATAGTGTACTGGATAAAAATGTTTCTCCGAGTAAGTATCTAATTTTGTCCTTTTTTCTTGACCAAAAACTGTTTAAGGGACACACTCTTACAAAGATTTTGCGGCGTTTCTTAAACTTGGAGGTATCCACAGATTCTCCTAAGGGGTCGTACACAAATAACGTAACGCAAAATTCTTCAATTTTGGATCCTCCATGTAGCAGGACCGTAACTTCAGGTAGGACCCCCCACTCCGTTACGTAAAGAGTGGTTTGTGAAAATTTTTGAGCTTATATTCAGGAAAGAAAGTTTTTTAGTTTCCAATAATAATTCACTTTTTAATAATAAATTTCAATTTTAAAGGCTGTTCATACATTTGACCTAGATTCGATGCCATAGCCTGTTAATAATTAGCATCTCACAAAATACAGACACAGATTTATCTGTGTCATTATTACAGTGTTAAATTCTCCGTTGAGAGCATAAAATGCTAATCATTCTATTCTCTCCAACGATTTGATATGAAAGGACATTAATATCGTATCTACCTAATTCCTTACAGTATAAATATATTTTCTCTATCACTACTTTACCTTAATTGGCATTTTAAAGCGACAATCATTTATTTATTTTACAATTGAGAGCATAAATACAAACATCTGCTAATTAAAGTTATTAAATTACTGTTTACAAGAAATTACACTTGCATATTGAATGTATATTTTTATCTTTCATTGTTTCTGAAGTCATTCTTTTATTATTTATTTTGCTGAAACTGGAAGTTTCTTTTCTTATAATTTAATTACAACAATTTTATTGTTGGTTATTTATTCATCACAATGTCTCTGTGGCTTTGCGAACCTATTCATTCTTCCATCTTAGTGATATCTTTACCTTGTAAATTCATTTTCCTTTTTTTCAACCCACTTCTAATTATTCTCTCATGCTCGATTTCGATAAAATAACCTCTTTTGTATGAAATGTGTTAATAGTGACTTGTTTTAGAAGAAAAGATCATCCAGTCTCAATCACTCCCAAGATGATGCGATATTCATTTACAGTCAAAACTCGCTTAACGAGCACCTCGCATAACGAGTGATTCGCATAACGAGCTAAACAAAATGTAACAAAGTGACTCGCTTAACGAGCGATGTTTCGCAGAACGAGTGACGAGGATATATCGCGGTGCCACATGGAGGTTCCTGCCGGCATCTCGGCTATCAGTCTATATTCAGGGCTCGTTCAGCTAGCATCTTACTGTCGCTTGCGAAAGTTGTATCCGGACAAATTATTGTATATTTTAGTGCAAAGTTTAAATATTCATCCCAAAAGAAAATGCCACAAGAAGACAGGAGTAAGAGAAAAAAAATCACTATAGAAGTCAAATAATGCAATGCAATAGTGTGTGAAAAATATAGAACAATTAGTTTGGTTTCACATGCATGTAAAATATTACCAATGATAATTCTAAAGAGAATTAAGAAGCAAATTGAAGATAAAATATCAGATGATCAGTATGGTTTTAGGAAAAAGGAAGGAACACATGATATATACTATATGATACTATATGGAGTTAAGGCTAATTTTGGAAAAGAATCTAAAAGATAATAAAAAGACCTTTTTAGGTTTTCGAAATAATCAGTCCTGATGATGGCGATCACTCGCCTCTCGCCTCGCCACTCGATGTGGAACTTACTTCTGCACTTCATGCTTGTGAATGGCAGTTACTTGAAGAAAAAATCCGTGAACTTAGTTTTAAAGTCGCGGCACGCAAACGGTCCACCCTCTTCAAGGAGAAAATTAAAGCCCTTTAGAAAACTCAACATAGCTCTTCTAATGTGAACACTGGACCCTCTTCCACAGTAAACGAGTTTCATCCACGAGTGTTAAATCTGTCGAATCACAACTTCTCCGACAGTAAGACCAAGTTTTTAGAATTAGGATTAAAATACGCCCCAAATATTCCTCCAGCTTACCAAGATTATATTGAAATCGCCAACGATCGCAATGGTGCTCTCCAACGGGAAAACAACCAATTAAAGTTCGACTGCGCAAAAGTGATTTCCTCCTACATAAAGATTTAGATTTAGATTTAGATATATACCCCGCGAGCCGCCAGAGGCGTATGGCAGGGGGTGTAATACACCACCATTATTCATTCCTACCTATAAGCATCTCTAATAGCTTGGGGAAAAAAACGACCAAAAGTAATTATCCGTCCTTGCGATTACTTCCCTATAACGCTTCGTCGATGCCTCTCGGAGATCGCGTTCGCTCCTTACTGGCACTAACATTTCACTTACTTCGTCTATAAATTCTGAACGATTGAACTTTTCGAAAAGTTTCAGATGATACATACGACAGATATATCGTATCATCATACACCCGATGAATATTCTAAGGAAATAAGGTTAAATAACAGACTTTTATTTTACCTTTACAGTGAAGAAGTTATAGGCATGCATTAGAAGAGATTAAGGGTACATGTATAGGAGGAAGGAATTTCAACAATATAAGGTATGCAGATGATATAGTAATCATGACATCTTCAAAAGAGGATTTAGAGTTAGCAATGTGAAGAGTTTATGAGGTGGGAGCAAAATTTGGATTGAAAATTAATACCAATAAAACAAAAGTAATGATGGTGGCTAGTAAAAAGAGCAACAGTGACTGCAATATAAAAATTAATGACAAACCAATAAAACAAGTCCAACAGTTTAGATATCTAGGAAGTTTAATGTCAGACGATTGGTAATGAAATAAAATCAAGAATTGGAATGGCAAAGGAAAGTTTTTGGAAATACAAGGATCTAATGAGAAGAGAGATCAACATGAAACTAAAACTGAAAATGTTGAGGTGTTATGTTTGGCCGGTTTTCTTGTATGGGTGCGAGACATGGACCATCTTAAAAAGTATGGAAAAAAGAATAAAGGCATTGGACACATGGTTTGCCAGAAGAATTTTAAAAATTAAATGGTCAGACAGAATAACTAATGAAGAGGTTTGGAGAAAGATTGGAAGCAGGTATAGCCTATGGAATGAAGTGAAAAGAAGGAAAAGGGAAATGGGCGGGACATGTGCTGAGGGGATCGTCAGGGGAGAGAATCGTGACAGCGCTAGAGGGATGGACAGTAAGGAAGAGAAAAAGAGGGAGACCAAGGATGGAATGGTTGGACAATTTAAAGAACTGGATGGATATTAACAAATATGAGGAAATGAAAAGGAAAAAAAGTCGTAGAGAAGAGTGGAGATCCATGAGAGCTAACCTCTTGATAGGAGAAGCTACCAATTGATGATGATGATGATGATAGAAGTAAAACGTCAAATCATTGAGAAGCAGGATCGAGGTGTGAGCGTGGCTTACCTAGCACGTTCATAAAATCGGTCCACATCTACTATTTGCACTATACTCAAAAACAAGGATAAGATTAAGGAGATTGATGCCTCAAAGTGGGTCACAAGAATTTCTACGCAAAGACCCCGTATTCTCGACGATGTTGAAAGATTGCTTCTCATATGGATCAATGAGAAGCAAATGCAGTGCGACACTATTAACGAAAACCTAATTTGTGAGAAGGCGAAACTAATTTTTGCCGACCTCGTTAAGAAGACGCCAGGATCATCAACGGACGAAGAAGAAGTATTCAAGGCAAGCTGTGGGTGGTTCGAAAAGTTTAAGAGAAGAACCTGCATCCACAGCGTTGTGAGGAACGGAGAAGCAGCAAGCTCAGACATAAATGCGGCCGAGAACTTCATCGGCGTATTCAAGAACCTTGTGAATTCTGAGGGTAATCTGCCGCAGCAGGTTTTTAATTGTGATGAAACGGGTCTCTTTTGGAAAAAGATTCCGAAGCGAAGTTATATAACAGCAGAAGAGAAGGCATTGCCAGGCCACAAGCCAACAAAAGACCGTCTCACGTTGTTGTTTTGTGCAAATGCAAGTGGCGATTTGAAAATTAAACCGCTGCTCGTTTTACCATTTGGACAATCTACGAGCATTCAAGAAGTATAAAGTCCAGAAGTGCAGGCTAAATGTCATGTGGAGGTCCAACAACAAGGCTTGAGTGACACGTTACCTTTTTATAGATTGGATCAATGAAGTGTTTGGTCCTTCTGTAAAAAAATACATGTTTGAGATGAATTTGTCACTCCGTGCCTTGCTTGTTATGGACAACGCTCCTGCACATCCTCCAGGCCTAGAAGATGACCTCCTTGAAGAATCTAAATTCATCAAGATCCAATTCTTTCCTCCTAACACCACTCCTTTACTGCAGCCAATGGATCAGCAGGTCATCTCAAAATTTAAAAAGCTCTACACTAAAACTCTCTTTGAGCGTTGTTTTGAGGTAACTGAAGGAACCAATCTCACTCTCAGAAAGTTTTGTAAAGACCACTTTCACATCGTTGCCTGCCTCAAGATGATCGACAAGGCATGGGAGGGGGTCACCAAGAGAACCCTTATTTCTGCATGGAAGAAGCTATGGCCGGACAGCGTTGTCGAACACAACTCCGAGGAGTTTGAGCAAGTGCCTGCGGAGCCGGTAGTTGACGAGATTGTGTCTCTGGCCTTGATTATGGGGCTAGAGGTGGATAGCAACGACATCGATGAGCTAGTGCAAGAGCATAGCCAGGAACTGACCAGCGAAGAGCTTATGGAGCTGAATTCTGTGTCACAGCAAGAATTTGTGGAGAGTTTTTCGTCAGGGGAGGAGAAGATAACAGCCTCAGCAGAGCAAAAACCTTCCAACGAAATTAGGGAGATGCTAAAAGCATGGGAAGCTGTTACATCGTACGTTGAGAAGCATCACCCTAATAAATCAGGAGCTATGCGCGCTGCAAATTTATTTAACGATAATGCTATGTCTCATTTTCGCAACATTTTGAAGCGTAGGCAGAAACAAACCTCTCTAGACAACTTTCTAGTAAAAAAGCATATATTATAAATTATATACTACATTATTATAAATTTTTTCGGAATGGAACGCATTATCCTATTTTACATTGATTCCAATGGAAAAAATTGTTTTGCTTAACGAGTGTTTCGCATTACGAGTAAGATTCTGGAATACTCGTTAAGCGAGTTTCCACTGTACTTATATTTAAAATCCTTACCTTAATAGATTATTAGAATGAAATTCAAAATAAAAAAGAGAATACTAATGTTTCAAGGTTTGTTTCATCACATAGGAACTCAAAACCAGTCTTAATTAGTCCCTAATAGCCCTCCCGTTTAGACAAAAGTTTCGTTTGGCATGTATAACCTCGATTCGGACCCAAAACAACGCCTCTCGAGAAAGCAAACGCTTCCGCCGTTCTTGTTTGATTAGTCGACGCCCGTCTTAATTATTTAAATTCCTTTTTACGAGAAATGTGTATCTCCGGGCGATTCAAAGCAGCTGCCTCTAAGTCGTTATTAATGAGACCCGATGCTTCATTCAGAATCATGCCTTCTTTGGTCTTAGAGATGCCTCCTCATTTATTCAAGACGGTGGTGCACCTGATGACTGGCAGTGTTAATGGCGAACGTGCCGCTTTGGGGAAAAATGCCTGCGCCAAGTGAAACGAATCGATAGATGAAGAAGTGGGGCAGGAATTAAGGCGATTTCTCCGTATACGTGAACGTTGTTTGGGTTGCATAAGAATCGAGGGCGTTGTCGGAAGTGGCTGTCTTCGATATCTATTCACTCAAATAGAAGTAAAAAATCCGAAGAATGATCATTACATATATTACGCATTTTTATCTTTTTTGTTTACCACATGACACTTAAGCTATGTTTCTGCCACCATGTATCGATGAATCTTATATTTTTATTTATGAGATCAAAATTAACAATCAAAGATTAGTTCATACTAAATACTTTATAAAATTAAATTAATATTTTCATTATTAGTTGGAATTAACAATTCACTGAAGTTTATCTCTAAATCTATGAGATGGTATGGCATTACATTTATCCGATTATTTTACTTAAACCATTTCAGCATCGGATTGAAGATATTAGTGATTAATCAAAGACCGGGTCAAAATTTAGTTGAATTCTACCACTTGTGTAATTTTAATTCGCAGGAATCAACGTAAATGACTCGAACATATGTATACAGAATTATCTCAAAAGTGGCCGTGTGAAGAAAGAAATAATTACACTTTGTGCGTTCTACAAAACAGTTTTCGCGCCGACCAGTTTCGACTACATCCAGTTATTTTCAGGTCTTAAATTATCTTTATTTCTTTCTCCATGGTGTTCCACCAAGTAAGGCGAAGTCGTATCGGTTATATTCATACAAAGTTTCGAAGTTTGAACTCAAAAACACCCTTTTCGTATTTTTGGTCAACTTTTTTCGATTCCATCCCACTGTGCTTCGGGTTTTCTGGAGTTCTTGTTTGAGTTGTTCCTTGAACAAATACTTTCGTCCACCAGCATTGCGGATTATGTATGCTTTTTTAATCTCTACTTTAATATCACCCGTGTCCATTATTCCTTCCTCACCCAAATATTCTTTGTCTCATGGAATTCATGCCTGGAGCATCTTCCTTTGATTCCGTAATATACCAATCGATATCATGTAAATTATGTCCAGCCCAGCTTATGGACATTCTCAATATACCCCACCCGTTCCAGCCGAGAATAAATCAAGTCGGTCTCCCTGGATGAAAATCTAAAGCAGGTGTGTACAAGTCAATGGTATACAAAAATACCTCTAGATTGTGTTGTACTATCAAAAAACGACGTTTAATAAGCGAACATAAAATCCGTATTAGTCTATTCTACGAAATTAATTATAGGAAGTGATTTCCAATGGTTCAGAGTAAGCACTGCTAGACAAAATCATCAAAGATTCACATTCTTTTCGTGAAACTTTTTTTACCCTTGAAAATCATGCACGCTCTAAAATTCATTCCACAATTTAATACTACTTACCTCTTTTAAACCCTTCACATTGACGGCTTACGCCATTTCTGTACTTAAATATTTTCTCGTCCATCTTATTAGGCATGGGGTATCCCAATCCCCTGATAATTATCGATGATAAGCGGCTGCTGCTAATGATAAGTGCTCTTTATCACTAAATTCTGATTGCTGAAAATTAAAGGATCACTATTCTAAAATTCAATTACACACTCATGACTTTTGGCATTGCATATTTTTTGCCATTACTGAATGTCGCGGAGGAATAATAGTTATAAAACCCAAACAGCGTCAGTTATTTTATATAAGTTTGTAAGTCTTCGTTAGTATGCATTTGTGTTGTTACAGATTTCGTTCCAGCTTTTATTCAGTCCAATTTTAACGTTAAAATTATAATTTGCTTCTAAAAGTAGTCGTCGATGATACTAAGTAAAAGAAATGTTATTACCTCTTTTGTAATATAAATACCCCAGGACGAGGTTTAATTGGCGATGGCATTGAAAGCGAGCCTTTTATAAAGCCTATTAATTCCCTCAAAAAGAGAATTTTATGTAGAGCAACAAGTGGTTTTACGGATAGCAGGATTAAGTATGCTTAAGGTAACCTCTTGCAGATTTCCAAGGATTTCTTCTTTCGCGTTTTCACCTTCATAACTTTTTTATTAGAAGTTTTAAATGCTAGAAATAAATATACCTTTATAGTGCCAGAAAAAGGAATTACGTAGTTATATTTACTTCTTAATTACCTGCGATTGTTTCTCAGAAGGAAGGGTATTGGTAATTATTATAAGCTGTGCTATCGAAATAGTGGATGTCATTAATCTGTGGCTCTCGTTTTTAACGGATCCATGGAAAAAATTGCATATTTTTGAAAATACAGACTTGTTGTTTATAGTGTAAAACTCTTATATGTAATATAGATAAATTACATTTAAAACTTACAGGAGTAGCAGTAGTATTAAAATGCCCCTCGACAGCTTATGTCATTTTGCACATAGGCTCCTGCCAGGAATCGAACCTGGGACCGCTTATATCAAAATATATAAAAAATTATTTTAATAAAATTTTATTTGTGATTGCTGAAAAAGTTTAATTGTACATTATATTATTTGCTTAATCACCATAGGCTAATTATTAATTTCATAATCACTCAATTTCTTTCATTTTAGGTTCCTTTGGAGGATTTACAGCATGCTTCTCAACAACTAGTCCAGGCTCTTGGGATCCGTGAACGTTATATGGCCATTTCAAACCAAAGCTTCCCCTGTACAACATCTCGTTTTATGCGCAACGTCAACACACTCAACGTTCGAAAAGGTAGCGGAGGAATCATGGATGTTGGTCCCAACAGCTGGTGCCTAGATTATCCGCTACCAGAAATACATCATGAAGACCGCAAGACAATTGAAGGTAGACCAAATAAATGCACTTCTTTTCTAGCTCTTCAACGCTGTAGTATAATATGATAGAGAAAATGTATCAACGTCAAGCATTAACTTATAATTTTCCTTTCAGTGTAGGTTATACCTTATATTGTAAGTATAAGATGCATGATGGCTATTATAGATAAAATCATTTTCCTAATGCTTTTCTCATAATTTCATAATTTTATTACATTACTATTTACCTTTCCAATATATTTACTAATTACTCACCTTTGATCTTCTAACATTCTTTGATGAACTGCCACCTCATATTTGAAAGTATTTTCACATTCTAGTCACAACATTTTTGCTTGTGCTTATGCTTTTTAGTTTTCAGAAATAAAATCCTGCTAAAATCTCCAGTTAGTATATATTTTCCACACAAATCTCATAGGAAATAAAGATAAATCACTGATACTTTGTTTGATTGCAATGATAAAATAATTTCACTTCTTACTTTACCAAACCAATTTAATTTTTTTGTGGGAAGGTGAACTCTATTTTATAAATTGTTCAATTTTCTAAACAGCATTTATTGTAAACATCTCACTTTATGACAATGGTACTCACTATCCAGAGTTCCTATGTCATCCTCTCAAATCATATAAGATTTTAAAATTAAATTGATTGACAGAAATATTAAAAATACAACAAATTATAATGTAACGTAAATGATGTATCATAATATTATATCATATCTCTTAAAATTTGGCAATTGAAAAGTAAAATCAAAATTAAAATTAAAATTACATTACAAACCAAAAATAAAATTACATTTCTTTAAATATATTAAAATTGTTATTAAAATATGCATTTCTTGAGTTAGAATATGCAAATATTGTAGAAAAATCCTCTAGGTTCCTTCCATCAACATTTAAATAGTAAATATAAATTAATTGTATGTGAGAAATAATCAATTTCTTATGTCAGATTATCAGGAGCCAGGTAAACTTCAAGCCTTCATTTAATTCAAATTAAGCTACGCAATTCTTTTGATTCGCTATTATTCATGAGACATTCCCCATCTGAGGTCTATGTATAAATCAGCTGAGAATAGAAAAAGTTCTCATCTAATTTATTCATTAGATAGGGACCCAAATGTAAGGTGTAAGCAAATGATCAAAGATATTCAATCCTTATCTTTGATTTCTTCCTTAGTTTATTTATATACTGTAGCTCTAAAAGTAGCTTGGTCACGGTAATCCATTTATTTCAAATAAACTAAAAATAAGGGAAATTAAATTATACTTTTTCCACTCTACAGAAATGAGCTCAGACAGTGGTCACGCAATAGCGGCAAAACATTCTTTCTTGACAAAACTAGACAAAATAGTGGAGATTACTCCTGGTGAGGCTAATATTGAAGGTAAATTGAGAAATTTATTCTTACAAGGATTTGATGGATATATCAAATATCTATTTTGCTGGAAAATTTCTTTTTTGAATCTTTAAAAATTGAAAAAGATATTGGTCGCATCCAGAGGCAAGTGAACAAAAGCCCCTTCCCTCTTTGTTTCCAGTAACAACTTACTAACCATTTCATGGTTATGACATTCAATGTAGAATTAAAGTAGTTAACATTGCAATCATTTGCATAAATTATCAAAATTTTAATTTTAATATAATATTTCTTGATGCTGTAGAATTGTACATTTCAAATATTTTAAAACTTATTATTGGTCTTAAATATTAATTTCAAAATGTATTTAATGAGAAATAATAATTTTAAATTATTATTCTATATCCTGCATTATGAATCACTTAGAGTTTAGTATTTATCAGTTTTATTTGAAGGGTCTATGTAATGCCAGTATTTGTTTGCACAATCAAAAGAAATTATTTATTCTCAGCTTAACAATCTTTCTGTTGAAAATTGGAGATATTTAAGTCATCCTATTAATCATACATTCAATCTAATGACAGTTACTCAAGCTGTTATTTGTTCAATGTCATGAATTCACCAACCATGATTAATTAAAATTAAGTAAAGATGCCATATAAAGAGTATTAGTATTCTTATATTGGCCCTGCTCATAATATAAACTTGACTCACTGCCCCACTAGAAAAGTACTTGAGTTAGCCCCAAAAGTGTAGAACTATATCAAAAATAATTTAGTCTGATTTTTTTTATATCTGCTCAAATTATTGGATTCCTTGCAAAAATCGTATGGCATCCATTAAGAGGAGTTTGTATTTAAACAAAAAGTTTCAGTACATAAATTTCTCCTGGATGAAGTATGATTAGCTATTTTTCATGAACAAAGGAAATTTTACCATCTTGATTCCAACATATTAGCTCAGATTAGTGCTTTAAGAAGGAGATGTAAAGCCGAAAATGCTGCAACGTGTATTCTTAAAACAGATCAGAGCAGCGATAATGAGATGAAGCCAGAAGTGAGTGAGAGTGGAGAGGAACTGGGCTTTATTATGAAGGGAGGTAAACCAGAAGATGACACAAAAGGTAATTTTGTGATCGATTGTGGTGTATTCAAGTCAGCATCTACTGCTAACTTCATTGGAGAGTCCTTTAGTGGTGGTTATCCTAATCTTTTGTCTCTATTCATCCGTAACAATATTTCATGGCACTGCTGAACCATGTAAAGCGTACGAAGGCTTATTTTCCTAAGGCTATGTTTAGAAATGAAACTTTCAAGCTTATTGTCGAAGATGATGTCTTGCTTTTTCGTCATTGTGCATGTACCCTTGGATCCTGCTCTTAAAATAGGATTCCCATTTTTATGTCATCATAGCTTAATTCTTTCCTTCATTATAACTTTTACAGGCATTTATTTTGTGTCATTAATTTTAAAATGTGATTTACAATGTTCTATGTATAAGGGTTATGTACTTGAGTTTAAGTATTGAATGTCAAAAGAATGGCGAATCTTTCTATGCTTCTGTGTGGAAATATGTACTTGCCACAAATCATTCATATAAATCTGGGTGAATTAATAACTATTTATTCAATTGCTTCTTTTCACTGTGTTTACCGTGGCTCTGTATTTCAATGTCATTTATTTTATTTTCCAAATTGAAATAATTCCATTAAAATGTCGATTCTATGGTCCCATACTAAAATTTTGATTTTGATTTGCAATAAGAAAAAATATCGATCTTTATAGCATACAGGTATTTATTTTTTACTTTTGACTTTGAAATGCCCATAAATTTATCTGTACATCTGAAATTTCTGTTTGATTTTATGACTTAAAATGTTTTTGAAGTTTTGGAAAATGCTTTATTGTGATAATTATTTCCTAAATTTATATTTTGTAGGAATTATACATAAGCAAGTGGAAATTATTTCACTTTTATTATTCTTGTGATTGATTTTAATCTGCATAAATTCAACAGCCCCTTTATTCCTTCAATTTAATATTGTGTCGATGAAGAAGAATTCAAAGTTTATATTCTCAATTTTTCTTCTTAATTGAATCACTCCAGTCTTACATTTTCTTCCTTTCTTGGGAATTAACGTTATCCTCCCATGACTGAATCTAATTCTCATGTATTTCTGTTTTTTATCTTAGACCATCCCATCAATCCTCCAGCCTCTGCTGAAAATCCATGGGAATGTGAGTTCCCAGAAAATAAAAGATACATAGTGTCAAGCGTTAACGGAGTATTCAACATTTTCAAAGATGAGGAAGCTTTAGCTGCTGGAAAACCAAATGATTATCCTTACCCAAATTTGGCAACTTTTGTTTCCGACATGAACACTCTGTGTGTTATGATTGCTGATGGTCCATTGTGAGTTCATTATTCATTGTTTACTCTTATGATAGACTATTATTATGTTTATTACACTTTGATATTAAAGTTTTGTTTGCAAGTTCTTATAACCAAAGCAATACGATATTTAATTTTACCTTTCCTAACTTTTTTGCTAAAAGAAAAGTTTCTTTGAGCTTCCAAGCCAAATCAGATAATGCTTTGATGCAATGCTTTTGACGTATAAAAGTTTTAACCAGAAATTATGATTTCCATAAGTAATTTAAGCTCTATCTTAAAAATGAAGCATCATTTATATTTTTGATATAATTTTTGTTATTTATTGTTTCTATTTCTAGGAAATCTTTCTGTTACCGGCGCCTTAGTTATTTATCTTCAAAATTCCAGCTTCACGTTCTTCTCAATGAGTTAAGGGAGCTTGCCTCACAGAAAGCTGTGCCACACAGAGATTTTTATAACATTAGAAAAGTAAACTTATTCTTCATTGAATGTGCTGCCACAATTTCAAAGCCTATTTGTGTCAATCGTAACATAACTCAATGAAACTCAATTTCTCTTGTGCAGGTAGATACTCACATTCATGCAGCTTCCTGCATGAATCAGAAACACCTTTTGCGTTTTATAAAGAAAACCATTAAGAATCACTCAGATGAAGTTGTCACCTGTAATAAGGGGGAGAAAATGACTCTGAGAGAGGTTTTCCAATCAATGAATCTAGGGCCTTATGATCTGACTGTAGACATGCTGGATGTTCATGCCGTAAGTTCTTCTTGATGTTTGTTTTTTGGTTCCTATGTTGCTTATTATTGGTACCGTATTAGTCCAAAAATATTGTGACCCCAAGTATAATTGAGGGAAACTTAAAAGGATAGAAAACCCCATTTAATTTCCTTCTTAAAATTTCAATATTCACTAAACTGGTGAAAACTTGGTAGTTCTCATGTGTTGGAGTAAGAGCTACTGAGTTTTCACTAGAACTGAAGTGAAACAACATGTGTAAAATTAGAACACACATATTTAGTTACAAAAATTTAAGTTGTATCTATAAAACTTTGTGTTTACGGTGGCCCTTTCTTCTAGATTTCATTTTTCTCATATCTAACTAATTGATTTTAATACAACCAACACGCATCATTTTCATGTGGCCAAAAGCTTGAACGAATGTCAGTTATATATTGTTAGGTTTGTTGTGATTTACAGAGAGAAAATGGGTTAAAATTTAGTACTGGTGAAAGTTTTATTGGTCCAACTCAGATTTTCAATATATTTTCATCATACTCTGTGCACCATTTATATATTACCATCAAATTTAAATGGAAAAGGTCAACTTTTTTGATTTTATTATTGATGTATCTTCATTGAATGGTAGACTGACATTGTCTCGATACAGATTAATGAAATTATTATTAATTAAATACAATACTTCTTTAAAGTGGGTGCAATACTTCTGTCCTATTTTCATCACTTCCATGAATACACTTAATACTTATTCATAGGTTTTTATAGTCTCCTGAGCCATTATTTCCTATATCAGGGCAACCTTTTAGAAAGTGAGTGCTCAAATTAGCCAAATCTCTACCACAAAATTTTTCCATACAAAACCAAAATGTTTGGGAACATATTATTAGATTTCTTGATGTTTGATGTTTAAGTGATCATGTAAAACTGACCAAATTAAAATGCTGCTGGTTTAAAAAAAATGAAAATTTTCCCTTGAAAATTGAAATTAAAATTGAGAATGACTTGTTTCATGTGCCGGAAGCAAGTTATAAGAGTACCAAGGGTGTCCCACCCATGTTCTAGGTTTTTCATAACTCAAAAGTTTATATCCTTTAATGACATGCTTTTTTGAAATAAATGTGACTTATTCTCACTATAAGATATTTCAAGCTCAGGAATAAGGATATAAATATAGGTGAGAATGAATAATAAATTTCTTGGCATGGCATTATTATGCGGGATATGGCATAGGCAGGGTAGCAGTAGGATGATGATTTGGATGGTTGATAAACCGTTTGCTCTCTATACCTATCTATTCAGGAAGTTTCCAAGTTATTCATGATGTTAGATGAACACCATGGCCCCTTACTAGGAATTGAACCTACAATTACATTTCAATGTATATGCATGTATAAATTTGCTTTAAAAGCTCATCTTATTTATCTAATATGATGTCTTTGAGTTTATTGTTTTACTTGGCGGTAATGAATGACTTTGTTTCAAGTGAGTGTAATTCCGTTCTAAAAGGATTCACATTTCAATATCTTTTCAGGATAGAAACACATTTCATCGATTTGATAAATTTAATGCAAAATACAACCCTATTGGAGAAAGCAGGCTAAGGGAAGTATTTTTGAAGACGGATAATTACTTAGGAGGAAAATACTTTGCCCGCATCATTAAGGTATGCTGATTTTTGAAAGTCTGCTGCTTGTTTAGGATTGTCAGAACGCATGAATTTTACAAGATGTCAGTTTTTGAGAATCTTTTGAATACTCATCAGTACATGGCATGATGGATTGGTATTTTTATTTACATTTATTCAACAGGAAGTATTGTTTGACCTGGAAGAGAGTAAATACCAAAATACTGAGCTCCGTCTCTCTATTTACGGAAAGAGCATAGATGAATGGGATAAACTGGCTCACTGGGCCATCTCCCACAATGTGTATTCTGATAATGTGCGGTGGCTCATCCAGATTCCACGTCTCTAGTGAGTTTTGCATATTATATCTAGTTTGAAAATGTTTTCTGGGAAACATATTTCATAGACATATTCATTTTAAGATAATATTTGGTATTCTCTCATCCACTTAATTACATTCAAGTCAAAAGTGCCTAATTAAAGCACTAAATATCAAACCTAAACCTTTTAATTTTAGCTGTAACTGATTTTATCTCTTATTTTTATTCAATTTTCCTTTTAAATTTAATGTAGCAATTTTATTGCCTAAAAATGTCACGTAGAAAGATTTTTGCTCTTAGATATCTCTATAGTTTAAGTGTAAACATTTTTTGGGCAAAAAATGGTGAAAAGAATAGCAAGACTACTTCAGATGTTTTAAAATTTTGGTAGAGTATTTATTAATGTTCCAAAATCTCCGTAATCCTTTTAAGTGGCATTCTTCCTGATTCAGTTTTGTCAGTGATTGATTTATAAAATTGACTTTCTACCGATATTCAGGCAGATTAATATTTTAGTATATACTTACATATAAATCACACCCAAATAAAAATTGCTGTAATTTTTTTGGATTGTTAATTAAAATTTACAAAACTTATGCATATAATACCATGGAAAAGATAGATAAGTAAAAATGATACGTGGGTGTGTGTGATATTTATTGGTACATTTTTGGACATAAAGCTTGTTTCCTTAACATTCTTAGTGTAATTTTTAAAAGTTTTGTTTGTTCAGAGTTTATCACAATCAGCTGATCATGAGAAATTCAGTTATTTTTATGATACATTTTATTATATCTTTTATTTATAACAGTAGAGGACCACATCAAATAAACCTTTGAATCCCTCTAGATTGAAAAATATAATAACAATACGAAGAGCTCTTATTAAGTTCTGTTTCCTTTCAGAATCAAAGATTTTAGTTATGGCTTCTTTCTTTTAGTCTTACTATTTTCACTTCAATTTCAATCTTAAAATGCTGATCTATCTAGCAAACTGTTTACTTGTTTTTGTGATAACAGAGAGCATGATCTGGAAACACTTGACACGCAAAACTAACTTATATATTATCCTATAAAATTGAGAATTATTACTCGGCTATAAAGTGGAATTATGTAATATTGTGAGAAGTAATTTGTTGACATCAAGTCCAATAAAATATAAATTCATAATTACAAAATTTTAAATCAACTGATAAAATTTTATTCATTTATGCCATGTTTTTATAGATTGTTATATTTCAGCCTAAGATTAACTGAGAATTTCTTTATTATTTCATTTCAGCGACATTTTCAAATCAAATAAACTTATTAACAATTTTCAAGAAATACTGAACAACATATTTCTTCCTCTATTTGAAGCAACAAATGATCCAAACTCTCACCCTGAGCTTCACATGTTTCTTCAATATGTAAGTTTGTGCATACATTATTCACTGTAACTATGAAGAACCGGTTTAAATATTATTTATTACCAAATGGAATTAATCTCTATCTTTAGCCTTAACTAACCTTAGCTACGACCCAAAGCAATAAGCATAAGAAAAACAGAAACATTCTTAAGCTAAGATTATTGTATTCATTTTATCATTAAATATTTCAATTTATTATCATGAAGTTTTGTGTTATATGTTACAAAATTAGCCTTTTGAAAATAACTGAATATCCATGTTCCACATCTATATTGTTCTTTGCAAAGATACTTCATATAATTAGAAGAGCATGAATTTTGTATAACAGTTTTCGAGTATGAACTATTCTTATTATTCGCAAAATATGTAATGAAATTTCAATTTTGTCACTGATTCATACATTTTGCACACTTTCATGTTTGTTTAAAATTTTCCACTTTTCCAAGACTTCACTGAATTTATGACACATCTAATAATTATAAGGAACGATTTACTTAAAATTTTGTTGATAAGAGTGCTTTTTAAATTGCTATTGTTTTGAAAGTATAATTATAATTCTCTGTCTTATGCCTTAATGCTATCTGCTTTCAACAAAATCTAAAGGAGTCCTAGTACTATGACCCATTCAGAGTTTTCCACAAGCTGTAAACAGTAACTGTCATTTCTTAATTTGATGTTTTGGCCACATTTAGGCCATCAGGAATAATTGGATTGGTATGGGATATATGGTGGCTTATAGGTCTGTTAGGTTTGGAAAATGTGGTAATATGTACTGCCTATACTGTAGGATAACTGTTAAAATAGTGTCAGATAAAATATGAGCTAGCTGCAGATTGTGTGATGGAGAAAATGGTCAATAAGAGAAGGTGCTAATAAGCGTGGGAGCTAGGTTTTCATTAAAAGTGTTGGTAATTGATTTTTATGTACAGCCTTAGTTCTCTTGCTAATCATAAAACTCCTTCAGTAAAACTTTAAAATTATGTTTATATGATAGTATTTCATCGCAAATACATACTAATTTTACCATAATTAATGATTCATGGTTGCTGATTAAATTTCTTACCCAAGAGTGGGAATTTAAGATTGATCCAATATATCTAATCATAATATCACTTAAACATTATATGGATTCTCAAAAATACAATTTATAAAATATCACCTTCTAACTTGATGCAGTAACTTCAAAGGAAAGTTTAAACATGTGTTTTATATGTATATCTAATACTCATATAAACAACTTATGTACCTGTATGGTGATTGACAGAGTTACAATTTAATTTGAAATTCTTACTCTAATAACACCAATTATAAATAATAATCTTGCTTTACCTATATAAAATTATACGTTAACAGGGATCTTAAAAACAACATCTTCCAGCTGATCCATTCCTGAACATATCATTTTTGAATAAACAGTAAAAGCCATAATTTTTCAATATCAACTACTGTATATCAAGTTAATAAGTAACGAATTCCCTATCAAATTTAAATTACATGTACATATTTCAATTAATCCAGTGATTGTTAAAAATTTTCATATTTTTGCTTCATTACTAAACTATTACTGGAAAGTTGTATACTTTGAATTGTTTTTGCTGTTCTTTAGATACTCTTTCAGATTCATAGATCTTTATGCTTTTTACTAATAGCATTAGTGGAGCACTCATAAATGAAGGCTTGACTTACATCGAGAATTGCTTTTATGAGGAATGAACATCCAACACTGAAAATCAAATACCATGATTAACAAACAAAGTAACGCTGTAACAAAGTCAATGCATATTCATTTTTCACATCATAGTTAAATGACTTTCTTTCAAACTTTAAGAATAAGAGGCGATAATATTATGTGATTTCTTTATAGGAAATCATGTTAAAACCACAATATATCTATATTTAATAATTCAAATTTACAGTCACGGAAGTAAATATTTATAAATTGAAATTAAATTCAAATTTACTAAATTATACATATTTATCTAGTTATTTCCATGTTTTACTGATTTACATTTAATCTTATTAGATAATTCATGCTTGATTTTTCTGAATTATGCATTCTTCAGTATGATCTTTATTTTCTCTGGCTAATTTGCCTGAAAATGTAGCCTGTGCATTTATAACTACTGCATATATCTTTTACGCAGGTATAGGCTTTGTCACTAATAGAATAAAAAGGTATTATTTACAATAATGTAAAATGTAATGATTAGATGCCATGATTCAGATCCTACATTATCATTCCGGCTAAGGTGGCAGAGTGGTTAGCCTGCTAGCACTTCCACTACAAGGTCCTTGGTTTGAATCGTAGCTAGTCTGAGTTTTCTGGCTTGGGAATGGCTGTGTTTGTTTGTAAATAGTAGTAATTGTTGAAATGGATGCAATTGGGGGTCTTCGTGTTTCTATTAGAGAATTAATTATTATTATTATTATTATTATTATTCATATTCTCTTAAAAATTGTAGCCTATAATTTAATGTCATATGAATGGTAGTACATACATTATTGTTGATCTTTATTTAGTATTCTAAATTTCAATTCTCATGGATAACTGTCGAGATATTATCTCTAGAATAAAATAGTCAAATTTAGCATAGTATATTATTACTATAGCATAGTATTACTATATCTTATTATGACATCATATAAAGTCATTACTGGTAATTTTCAGTTCCTTCTCATATTTTCATACCACATCTTTCAATCAATTGATTGATTGATCTTAAGATGTCCATTTTATTGTAATGTAGTCTATAAATTATGGTTCCTGCTTCTCTGATTTCAAATCCATGGCTTAAGATCATTTCAAAGGAAACATTCTATCTGTAATAGAGTTCTTGGAATTTTCCACCTGTCTTTAAATTATCTCAAATAATGACGGAGATTCCAACCACTCTATCTAGTTTGTAGGAAATATTTTCCTTGCAATGACTTTGTAGTCACTTTTGGTCTCTGCTTTGTAAGTGTTTTGAACTCACAATCCTCCATTTTTATATTATCCTGAATTGTTAGCATTGATTAATGTCTCCAAAGACTGTTTTACTAGGCTCTTAGAATTTCAAGACTCCTTAATTTAACCATATTTACAGGGGTTGTGTGCATTCATCATAACTGCAGTGAATATGATCTGATACTCTTCGCACATCAAAGCTAGCATTAAATAACAAGTCATAATTATTGGATGTTGTAAGATTACTTTGGTTAAGCATAAAAGATTTCCCTTTCTTTAGGTTTGGGGTTTCCATTGTGTTAATTGATCAACTACATTACTTATCTATTAATTCATTTTCATAGTGCATAACCCTTCTCATAATCTAAACTGCTTTTGCTTATATTTATATCACACCTGCATTGATTGCTTTCTTCATCCAATTGGTTTAATGGAAAATTATAGTAGTTTAGTTTATGTTTGCTAATAGGGAATTGACTCTACATAAGAAATCCTTCTTGTATGGTACTGTACATTTTAAGATTTTACTGTTGTTTTTAATTACTATATGCCAATTTCTTATAAGTTTTGGTCTTAAGTAATACATCCGCTTACTGTTTTATACCCTTTTAATGAAAACTGTTTGAAAAGCAATGGTTTCTTTTCGAGTCCCAAAATATTAGATTATCCTTTAATAATTTGAATTTATTTTGTTTAGAATATGTTTTTTGTATGATTCAAAATGACGCTGTCAATTTTTTGTTTGTTTTTTTGATTTTGATTCTATTATTTTCTTCAGTGCACATAATATATTGCATAAATCGAAATTTGTGACTTATGCGTAATATGAATGTAATCTGTTTTTACTGTGTCATTAGGTTGTTGGACTTGACTCTGTGGATGATGAAAGTAAGCCTGAGAACCCTTTGGTTGATAAGGACATGCCAGTGCCTGAGGAATGGAGTGATGAAGAGAATCCTCCATATGCCTATTATCAATATTATACATATGCAAATTTGGCAGTGTTGAATCACTTCCGCAGGTAAAAAATATATTTAAGCCAAAGTTATAAATATAAGACTATTATTTTAAACTTAACTGTAACAAATAAATGAGTTGGTGCAAAATGCATGATTTTAGTCAATTTTTGAGGGAGAAATTTTATTCAAATGCCTTAGATAGCATGAAAATCTAATGGTATAAACATTTTTCTCCAAATTATAGCGATACACATTCAATTATTTTATCATAATTTTTTGTGTATTTTAGCTCATTTAAATAATGCTATGCGTTATGTGTCTTTTTGTGGATTAATTTCAATTCTACCTTAGTTTGCTTTAGGGGTTTGTTGAGCTAAACTAGGAATAAGTTTTATTAAATGCAAGGGCTTGCAGGAGATGTTTTTATTCTACCATTTATTTGTTGAAAATATGATTTAGAGAATCGATAATTATGTTCCTATTTTATATCTTTATAGTTATATTTCATTTTACTTGATATTTTTTGCTTTATTCAAAGTTCATGATATCCTTTACAGAAACTCAGGCTTTCGTAAATGAATTAAACTTATTTTGCTTAATTATTTGTTTGAACAGGGAGCAAGGACTGAATACCCTTGTACTCAGGCCTCATTGTGGAGAAGCTGGCCCTGTTCAGCATTTAGTTTGTGGATTTCTGATGGCTGAAAATATATCTCATGGCCTACTGTTGAGGAAAGTAAGTTTCTACCATCAATTGATTTCTTGGTACCTGCAGTTAGTACCAATGTCATACTTTAGGGTTGTTTAATTTGAAAAAGTCTTGACATTTTTTTCTTATATACATCATGATGCACCAACAAATGTATGTACCAGAAACTATTATGAAGAAAATGGCAGTAATTCTGGGTATTGCAGTTTTTAGCAAAAGTTTAAATTTTATCTGTAATTTTAAATCTTATAATTGAAGATAGACACATGCCAAAAGGTGGCCTTAAGGCATTTAATGTAGCAGAAGAGATTTTACAGGCTGCAACTGCAATTACAATTAATGGAACATTGCGGAACAAGCGGTTAACAATCAAGTCTAGATAAAAGTTAAATTCGCAAAAAGTATAGAAGGATCTGTGCTTGGATTACAATAGAATATCTAAAATAAACAGTGAAGCAGAACTTTAAGTCACTATCACAAAATAGTCAAATTATAACTAGTTTATAGACTTGACAAATTTTTTGAAAAAAATAATTTGAAGTATTAAAAAATCCAGGCTATTACAATACTTGCGAGACTTTCACAGAATACAATTAAAAGGTAAATAGAATTTATATTTTTTTGTAAATGAGGTATATTAAACATAGCAGGATTTCTATTCAGAATTAAAGGACAAATAAAATTTATGATAGAGAGCAGTTCAGAACATTTAATGGAGCCATTTAAAATACTGTATAAAAATATAAGGCCTAATTGCTTCCTTATAGTGAAGGGAAATGATAAGTTTAAACAATTGATTAGGCTCTCATAATTACCACTATCTCTTTCAAATTGGAATCTGAAGGCAATTATCCTAACAAATTTCCTTTGGATTTTCTCCAGTCGAAGCTCGTATTTAGAATAGTCAGGGCTCTGGATTACTGAGCCATATTCTACAATAGATCTTACTAGTGATGCATGCAATAGCTTGATACAATTTATATAATTGAAGTCTTTTGTCATGCAAAGAATAAAGCCAAGCATTTTATAGGCCTTTGCGGATATAGTCTGAATATATACGCATAAATTATTTTCGATATATTATATGTACGATGCATATATTTTCGAGAGATAGGGTCTCTTAAGGTTTCATTCAAAATTGGTATTCCAGCACAACATTTGTTCAAACTTTACTAATTGATAAATGCTAACAAATATATTATTACCTTGTTAACTCTGTGCATATTTTTTATTTTACTTAAAGGTTCCAGTGTTGCAGTACCTCTATTATCTGGCACAGATAGGCATTGCCATGTCTCCTCTGAGTAACAATTCCCTCTTCTTAAATTACCATCGCAATCCTCTACCAGAATATCTTGCACGTGGATTGTGTGTCAGTTTGTCTACTGATGACCCTCTCCAGTTTCATTTCACTAAGGTATTTATAAATTATCATATGCTGCCGTTTTTATTTTTCTCAGAAGGTAATATTTAAAATATTCCATTAGTATTAGGTAAAAAACTTTGCTTTCTGTATATTCATTGTTATAAAATCTATAGAGCCTTAATGATTTTTAATGAAATGCGCAAACAAAAACATGCAAGATAGATAGTTCTCATCCAGTTAAGTTTTTTGATTGCAGTGTTTAAATGCTTACCCTTAATTCCTATATAAAGGTAATCTGTGGTATCTCTGTTTTACTCTAAAGCAGTTTTGGTAATTACACAGCCAAAATGTTATCAAAATGAGATAAAATACATTTATTTGCGTGAATTAAGAGCATCATAAATTTCCCATATTAAGCGATACCTTGGCCAACAAAGATTAATTTTAATTAAATTAATCCTAGCATCCCCTTGTTGAAATTCAATTTTCTATAGGATCCAAAATAATAATACTATCAGGCAGGTAACTAAGACACTTTTGTGAAGGTAAGCAATATCATCTAATCATAGTAATTGACAGTGAAAAATTTATTTATTTATATTCTAATTACGCTAACTTTCAGGAACCTTTAATGGAGGAATACAGCATTGCAGCACAAGTTTGGAAGCTAAGCTCATGTGACATGTGTGAACTAACAAGAAATAGTGTTTTGATGAGTGGCTTCCCACACAAGGTAAATTACTTGCTACTTAAGCATAGGTTTATTCAAATTCACCTCGGAGAGGTAATCCTAGAATATGCTCATGATATATAATCTGATCCTTTTTCTGATTAAGAACAAAACTTGTTAACAAAATTTATAGAAGTCTTCTTAAGTTAAGCTTTCAATGATTAAAAGTTGGAAAGTCACTAAAATATGCCCAGAGAATGAATGTTCAGTCATCAATATAGTGTTTTTTTTAAGAAACTATTGAAATCGTTAATTTTTCAAATTTTTTTTGTGAGGAATCCTTTACAAGAATTGATGAAAATGCTCAATGTAGGCAGATTTTCTACTGTTTAAGTCTGCTGTTTCAGTATCAGAAATGACAGAAGTCTATAAATGTACAGCTGCTAAGATTATTGATGATGGTTTAATGATATTTACTGATTTTTACTCAGTTTGTATGATTGTTAATGATTATGCAATGAATTAGCATAGTGATAAGCAAGAAAGCAAGTTCAGCAAGTAGTGTCTTCACCATTTGGAACTGTATGATCATCTTTCTTCTACTTGGTTTTATGTTCAATAGCTCACCATGCCTGTTTATTTTAGGAAAGATACATCAAAAAGTCTAACATTACTTTTCCTCCCTCTTGCACCTTTTCCTCTTCTCCAAAGAGAAAATCAATGCTTTGTTGTAATAGCATTTATGCCTCAAAGGAAATACTTGAGTGTCTTAAAGTAATTTCAACAGATATTCCAAAAACTGATGTCTATCGTTTGAGTTTGTTGCAGCATTTTTGTACACCTTTATGTCTTGTGTGTAATTGGTAAATGCTTTTAAAAAATTATGGGCAGGGCTCCCGGATAGTCATGTGGACAGCGCGTTTGCCTTCGGTAAAAGCGGTCCCGGGTTCGATTCCCGGTGGGAGCCAATGTGCGAAATGACCTAAGCTGTCGAAGCACTATTAATAATAATACTACTACTATAATACTAATTATGGGCATATTGAATCAGAGTTGCATTCAATTTCAAGAAGTTGGGGAAAAAGTCTCACTCTTCCTTGGATCATCAAAGAGAACCAACATCAAAGCGCTACCTTCATTTTGATGCCCTCGTAAATAAAGCCATAGGTGATTAGATCATTTTAGATAAGAAACTCTGTAACTGTACAGTTCTATTTCTAAAAAAAACATTAGAATCCTTACAATTATGGAAAATACTTTTCATTCTTTCTTTTCGGGAAAATAATAAAATGGTTGCATTAAAATTTAATTACATAAGTATCTTGAGAAGAAGGCTAGTTTCGGAAAAAGGAAAAGTAGTAAGAAGGATTTAATAATTCAATAATGAGAGTTATTTGATCTTTCAGTTTTTCACTTAATTCTATTTTTATTCCCTTCTTGATTGTTGATTTCTCTCTCTTATTTGAAATAAGCACCATGAAATGTAATGGAAATTGAATGTATATATCAGTCTTTTATCTTTGACTGTACTAACCGATATAATTTTATTTTTCAGTACAAGCAAAACTGGCTGGGCCCTAACTACACAAAGGAAGGAGTGGCTGGAAATGACATAACTCGTACTAATGTTCCAGATATTCGCGTGGCTTTCCGCTACGAAACTTTAGTTGATGAACTCTCTAACATATTTAAAGTTGTCTAGAGAGAAGCACTGTGATTCAGGGAAAGTACAAGTAACCATATCTGCTTCTCATGGAATTCTTCTCTTCTTCCATTACTCTAAAAAATGTTGAAACAATTTTAGAACCGTTTTGAACGTATGCCAGTTTAGGCTCTATACAAAACAAGCAATTGAAAATTTTCTCCTTAAAATTTTAAATTTTCATTTAAAAAACATAATATTCAACATAGTGATTGCAAATTGCAACTCTCAAAGCATATGGGCCCAAACTTTTCTATTTTTGTGGCTGTTTTGAAGTATAGACTTTAGTTATATGTGTCCATTGTCATGCAGAAAATGCAACCAAATATCTTGCATGAAGTTGAATCTATCCTTTTTAACCGGCAGCTTTACATGGAAACTGTTATGCAACTATTCCATCGTAAAGATAATGTTAATATTGTGATAAACAAATAAATAAATATACATGATATAGACTAGGTCCAAAAGTTTGCTATATGTTTGTCTGTATTGATATTAAAATAAATATGTGATATTTGATTATGTTTGTAATATTCCTTTTCGCGAACTTATTACCTATTCCTTGGTACATGTACAGGATGAAGCAAAATTTTTAAAGAGCCACCTCTATTTTAGGCAACTTTCTATAGCAGCAAATAATTTTTTTCTGTGAATTCAATAAACTTGAGAAATTAGCAACCTGCCTAGTTCTTTTCTTAAAGGGATTTAGCTTGAAAATTTGGCAATTGCTGAAGTAAAGGAATTTCCAAATTTGCTCTCAAAACTGTGGTCAAATGAATGTAAACAGGAAAAATTTGTCTATGTATGTGTATTTTCTACTGTCGATGAAAGTTACACAGTGGAAAACACATCTCTTTAGCAGTAGATTTTCCTGAAGAATGAAAGTGTGAAATTTGGGTAAAAGCCACAACTGGTACAGTTTTTCAGCATATCATTGAAAATAACTTTAATTATTTTCATAAACTGATATAGCTTCCTAGGAAGCTAAATATGTTTATACAGCTGTAGAAATTCATGTAACAAATAATTAAATGAAGTATTTGAATCAATGCCTGAAGCCTACCCATTTTTTAACATCTTAAAAAATACTTTAATCTTGCATATGCTCACTTGATCTTAGCTGCTATAATAATAATAATATTTAACTCAGTCAAAGATCCAGAATAGGATATAGGTATCATCAGCAACATAAAGAGAATTAACAATAGGAAAGATAATTTTCAAAGCTATAAAACATTCTCTCATATAAGGATGATTTAATTTGCTCTTAAAAGAGGCAACTGACATATAATTCTTAAGATGACTAGGGATTTTATTACTCACATGTACTTCATTGTCTCCACCTTTACTGTTTCGACACAGCTCTACAAAATATTTTCTTTCCTTACACTCATTCCAGACCATCCTACCACTTTTATTAAGTACCCTATTTATTCTTGTTTTCATCATTCTGTATCCTCTCGGTCTCGATTACTACTGTTCTCACGGTCATTACTCCTGTATTCTTAATAGAAATCATTTCTTTCAATCACTTTCTTTGAAGCAATAATTTTCTTGCTCCTTTCTTTCCCATATTGACCACCTCCACCTCATATTCTACAATGATTACTGATTAAATTATTAGACATCCCTCCAATTCACACTAAAAGGTAGGAGGTATGTTTAGGCAAAAGTAGTCTTTCTAGTTGGCATGCTTTACAGAACTCCAATGCCCACTAGAAAGCGTGTAATTATATTCCATGCATTATCATTTTTATATCTTAAGTCAACATTTTTCAAAAGTATCATTTACACAGTGATGATTATTGAACAGCAAAGTACTCTGTCTGTTGAATTTTTCACATCCAAGGAAAATCAATTATTCATAGCAAATTGGGTGAGATCTTTTGTACTCTTATTTTCTTAGATGTACTGATGTGTTCTTACCAAGATGGAACAGTCAATAGAAGTACTGTAACTTATATTAAAAACAATTGCATCATGATAACTACTACGTATGGAAGTTTTAATGCGTGGAATGGCTTTTCATGATTATCTGTCAAGATTTATTTCCTAGAATGTCACATGGCTATTCATAATGTTGCCTGATCTAAAGCTTAGAAGTTGTGCAAAAAGTAAGGATAATTAAACATCTCCAGGTAAGCACCCATGATATAAGCAGGTGGACAAAGTATATTTATTGCATCAACGTGCTTAATGAAGTAAATATCCATTAAAAAAGCAAAAAACGCAGGAGGTTTAGCAGCTACGAAAGGAAAACTCCAGTATCAATGCAACACCGATAAAAATTTATTAACAAAATGAGATTCAAATACATATAAAACAAATATAATCTTCCACTTCTACAATTCTACACTTACAATGGGATATTGTTTCCACAATTCATACATTCTGAAAATTACCATAACAAATTCTTCATTCCATAAGTCAATTACTGGTCCATTGAAGATTTGGCAGCCTTTTCAATGAAATTTGCTAGTTTAATATCCCTGTTGCTCAGGCCGTTGACATCATGAGATGATAGAGTTATCTGCACTTTGTTGTATACATTAAACCATTCAGGATGGTGATCCATTTTATCCGCCAGCAATGCCACACGGGTCATAAATCCAAACGCCTGGAATACAATTTTGGAGAATCTTGTGATGAAAAATGCACACTAAACTGTTAAAAAATTATCTTCTGGTCTAAACGAGCTACCACGGACATGACAAAATGAAAAGCAAATACCTGATTGAAGTCTTTAAAGAGATATTCCTTGTGAATAGCATCACGATTATCAACCATTGCCCAACCAGCACTCGTGAGAGGGGTGAGCACCGATTGCCTCTCTTCTGCAGTAAGTTTTCCAGCCTGAAAATCAAAGGCATGAGGTGTAATACGACTTAGAAAGGACGTGAGAATAATGAAACTACATTTCTAGTAACCAGGTACAGATGTGAGGGGAAAAAAATCTGCAGAAGGATAGTTAATAACTCAGTAAGTGTGAAAAGGTAAAATCAAATACCCGGTAACAAACGAACAATTCACAGCACGATTATGTTCAAAGAGCGATTAAGCAGTTATGGCAACCACCTGATGGAATCAACTAGTTTTAAGTTTCAGAGTTAATTTACATTAAATTATAATCACAACTGAAATGAAGATTTGACACTAACAGAAATGGGGCTAATAGCGAGGAAAATTCTGTAAGAACTAACAAACCATTCTTTTACGAGGAGTCTTCGCTGAGCAATGTCGAATGTAATGTCCAGCTCCAAGGGTTCTGATATAGGTGGCAGTTCTAGAGCATAAAATCATCCTTTCACTTATCGAGGTCAGTGGCTGGACAAAGGTTGACTTTCGAATACTTTTGTATCGTCTGCTACCTCTGCTACTGACCGCATGTTTCTGAATAAAAGAAGATTGACACTGCGTTGTCGTACCGGTCTGTGAAATTTAGGATGGGCAAGTTGTCGAAAAAGGCTGTTGTCACAGAAATTGTTTCAGAGAAAGATTTTCTTCCACCGATCATAGGTATTATTTGTGGATAATATTTAAATTTCATCTCAACACATTGCTAATTGTTATGTTTTCGCTGAAAATTTCACTATTATGTTTCGGACATGGCTTGGAACGCTTGAAAGCATATACTGTATATATATTGTGTGAGCCCAGAAACTAACTTTTGGTCATATTAAAAAAAATTCAAATTAGTTTTAGCTTATTCATAACTGTCCGTGACTTACCTCATGCATATATTTTTTATTCAAAGTCAATGAAATTATAAATTTCGTCATGATTTTGTTGCGTAGTATGTTTTCATGTTTCAAGAGTTAAACTTAACTTTTAAGGCATTTATTATAAGGCACATAAATGAGTGCCTCTTTAATATTTAGATAACGTAGTTATGCTTACATTTATCGTTGTTACATTCGATTGGATTCTTATTACTGTATAATTCTTCCCTAACATTTCGTCGATGAATTTTCAAATTCTGCTTGTAAAGATTTTATCAACTATACCACCGATAACTGGGAAATGAATACTTAGCATCTTAATCGAAGTTAGTGATTAAATGGCATTAATAGTTTACTTTATGTTGTTCTCTTGCAGTCAACTTCGAGAATAGTGACATTGACGATAGTCATGCTGAAAATGTGTCATTTCGAATACAGCGAAATAAAAACACCAAGGAAAGATTTATTTCCACAGTATGGGAAAATGTTGCCTATCGAGGGATGTGTAAAAACGGTCACATTCGGAAGTTTATAGCCATAAGAAATAAGGCCACTAATGAAGTAAAATTAGTAGAAGCTGCCATTAGTACTTTGGCACCAATGTACAAAGAGAGAAAAACTACCGAGTCTGACATGACTAGTGAACAGTTAAAGGGAGCTTTAGCTAAAGCTTATGGTACCAAGAAAAGGAGATTGAATGCAATTTTAAGTGAAACTCTTAAGGTGGATAGTGAAGCAGTGAAAACAGCAGCAACAAATGTGGACATTGTGAAAGAGGAGACTCCCCAGAAAGGAGATTCTGTGTATGATATCCTTCCAACACACAATAGAGAGGCTTCAGTCATTGAAGACGTGTATAAGATAGATACTATAATTATTCCAAATATTACTAATTGTTTCCAAGTTGAAGTAGATAGGATTATGAAAATGTCCATGGAAGAACTTAAGAATGAAGAGTAAGTGCACTGGGAAACAACTTCAACGAGCTTTGAATATCATTATATATTTCATAATATACTTGAATTGATTTTTAATTAAAGAGTTTATAGCTTATTGTGATTAGCATTTTTAAGGAATCACTAGGATTTAGGAAAGGAAGAGAACACTTTGCCTTAGTTCCACAGTAAATTTATTGTGCGACCGGTTTCGACTATGGTCTGGTCATCTTCTGGCAGAAAGTACAAAAAGTGACACACGTATATAAATACATGAGACAACAATAAGCAAAAGGGTGGGGTGAGTCTAAGGGTTGGGAGAG
This sequence comes from Sympetrum striolatum, assembly GCA_947579665.1. Lineage (NCBI taxonomy): Eukaryota > Metazoa > Arthropoda > Insecta > Odonata > Libellulidae > Sympetrum > Sympetrum striolatum. The sequence goes on from OX388351.1 coordinate 82,390,421, forward strand.
GATGAGGGGAGAGGAGGAAGCAGGTTGACGAGCGACAGCAGGGGGGAGGAAGCATTGAAAAGGTACACATTGGTCAGGTTAAAGGCATTTCTTATGTGAATTAAAATCTACATTTGCTCAAAAATATCGAGCTTTGGGCCCTTTGGTAATTGATGTAGAAGCTTAGCCTGAAAGTCAGAAGAATGATTTTCTGGCTAAGCTTCTACATCAATTACCAAAGGGCCCAAAGCTCGATATTTTTGAGCAAATGTAGATTTTAATTCACATAAGAAATGCCTTTAACCTGACCAATGTGTACCTTTTCAATGCTTCCTCCCCCCTGCTGTCGCTCGTCAACCTGCTTCCTCCTCTCCCAACCCTTAGACTCACCCACCCTTTTGCTTATTGTTGTCTCATGTATTTATATACGTGTGTCACTTTTTGTACTTTCTGCCAGAAGATGACCAGACCATAGTCGAAACCGGTCACACAATAAATTTACTGTGGAACTAAGGCAAAGTGTTCTCTTCCTTTCCTACGTTATGGAGTTCCACAAAGTTACAGCTTCGTCAATTGATTTTATTTATCACTAGTATTTTTATTTAAAATTGAAAATTGTATGAAATTAATTTTGAAATAATAGTCTTTTTTGTTCACCTACATACGTATAACTTAGCTAAAATCACAAGAAAGGTGAAGGGCTGAAAATATGTGGATATATATTGATAAAGATTATATGTGATCTTAATGATGATAGTGTCCAATGCTCTGTTGATTTGAAGGTGACTTTTTCTTGCTTTCAACTGACCTAAATTGTGTTTTGCCTTTACAGATGTTCAGATTTTTTTAAAACCTCATGGAACAAATTGCAGCATAAACCAATTGAGGAAAAGAAGAAGTTTATTCTTCCATCTTTACTATATATAGAGTGTGTGAGTGCACTCTTGCATCTGACTCCTCCATTACTGAAGAAAGCTGATGTAAATATTTGCTATTTTTCTAAAGCATTAAATAGTCACATCCTGAATCTATTCACACTTCAATCAGTTACTGGCAGGTAATTACGATTTTATTCTAAAACATATTAAAATAGTAACATCTTATATGAAAGGAAATATTATATCTTAAAATACTTAATAAAATAATAAAAACACTTTATCGATATTGATTATTTATTGATAAATCGGGTCAGTCCTCTTCACTTCCTGAAGATGAGTGGTTCATAGCCGAAACTGGTCGTGTGCTTTTATCAATAAACCTGCGTAACTTCGACAAAGTGTTTTTATTATTTTATGATGCAGTTCCACAAAGTGACAGCTAACTCCATTGATTTTATAATGATTGAAAATATCGTATCCTTTGTAGCTTATTTATGTGAGCTTATCATATTTTCAATGCTATTGTTGACATATATTCATGCCCTACATATTAATTTAGTTCTTCATGCATATTGATTCACTTTAAAGAGAAAGACATTTCTCTGAAATTGACGTGGAAATAATCCAAGTTGTTTAATTTTGAATAGTCCTGTTTTGCTTTTAATGTAAACTTTGAAAGTAATTTTCAGATAATGGTTCAACAGTTTCATTTTTAAGGAAGGGTTTATAGGAAAATGACTAAATTTAACTAATCTTATTAAGAACTACAAAAGCTAGTCTGTTATTACAGTTTCCTAAGTAACAGGTGATTAGTAGATCTACTATATAAATCCATCCATTTTAAGTAGGGATTGTAAACATTTCGATAGTGAAGTTCCTACTTTTCTAAAATCTCTCATAAATGTCTATCCAAAGCAGTAAGTCTATGCATTGACTATGTTTATTGCTTCCACAGTAACTTATTCATCTCTTAAATAAGGAGTTTTATATATGTAACAAAATGGCATAGAGTTAAGATGAACAAGAAAGAATCATTATGTTGGAACCAATTGGATTATTAGTACATTGAAAAAAGAGTATTTAACCTGTAATTTGAAGTAATGAGATTAAGATGTTATATAAATAGTAAAATGTAAACTTGAAGAACAATTTGTTTAAGCCATAAATGTATACTAAAGGAATACATCATTATCATTACATCTTTGAGGCATTTTGAATTTGAACTTTGCCCTGTTCACTGATGACTAAAAAAATAATTTCCTATGCAGACCATGGATGATTGCCTGACATTTCTTGTTTAGATAAACTCTACGAGTGGTTTAGTGATAATGCATTGCCCTTAAACCTTAGCAAATGCTTATCAATGACCTATTTTTGCTGTAGAAACCCTTTTTCATTTGACTACAAAATTAATAATAATCTTTGCAATAGGACAACGCTAATAAAAGATCTAGGCATAATATTTACTCCTAACTTAAATTTTGAGCCTCATATGATAATCAATGAATCCCTAAAATTATTTTTTTTCATACCTAGCTACTGTTGTCCTTCACCGGTGAAGTCCTCCTAAGCTCTCAGGAACTTGTCAGGGGGTGCTTCACCGAGGCAACAGTAACAAGAAACACACGCAACTATTCTCTGATTGGAAAAATCCGATTAGCCGGGATTCGAACCCGGGACCTTGGGGTAGGAACTATAGCTTAGATGACATGCTATCCACTCCCCCACCAAGGCCAGTAAAGCCGGTATTAAGCTTTATTTCTTGATTTACCAAACGTTTCAATGACATATCATTACTGAGATACTTATTTATAGCTATGGTTTGGCCTATTGTGGAATTTGGGTTCACTATCTGGAATCCGTCCTTCAACTGTTGCGAAATGAGCATTGATAAATGTCTCAAGCAATTTGCAGGGATTTGTGCATACTAATGTGGCATTGACTTTACATGAATAAGTTACAGTGAAGTGTATCTAGCGTTGGACTTAAGAACATTATCTGAACAACGTAGTCATGCTGTCATCTTATTTCTTTACAAATTATGAAATAACATATCTTCCCCAGAATTGATACAGCTTGCAACTTTTCCTATCCCTACAACTCATACCAGAAATAGGAATAATTTCCACTTCGATTATCAAAGAACAAATTATATGTGTAATTCTCCATTGGCTAGAATGACGAGAGAGGCAAATGCACTTCCTACAAAATTTTTTTGTTTTTGGCATGAGTTTATCTATGTTTAAGAAACCGTTACATGAAATTTTCTCTGAATTGGCATGATTTCAATATATTTTCTAAATATCCCATAAATTTTAATTTTTATTTCAATGAATCATTACACTTATACATAAATTCATCACTTTTTTATAATTCAATGAGTCATATGAAGAAAAACTGGGTTTGAGCACAGAGCTAAGGCTTGGAGTTTGAGATTTGATACAAAGCATTTTCTCAAATTGGTAAAAAAATACGATCTGAGTTTTTGCGTTGATAGCAAGTTAGGAAGTATTTTGAGCATATGCTCGAGACGCATTAGAAATGGTTTTTAAAGTCGATTGTCTCATAATTAGTTTGTTTATAAGACTAAACAATTCAAACTTTCATTTCTTATTTATCGCAACTTAGAACAAATTTGAAAGAGCAATGGATGAAACCCATATCGAATACGTGGGAGTTAAAGACGTACCATTTGTGCATCTACTTAAAAAGCATTCTAATTAAATCTAAGATTCCATCCATCAAGAAGAAAAAGAAAATGGCTCTGAAAAGTATGGAAGAAGAAGTATGCGGTAGATATGCCAGAATCAAAAATAATTAAGAAAATTAACAACATGAAAACTCGTTTGAAAACAGGCAGGAATTTTCCAATTATATTAAACGAGTGGCAAAAGCTGTTATACAAGGTACTACAAGGAGATTCTTATCCGAGAATTTCAAAAGTAATAACATTTCTAAGCTGCCAGTATGTTGATACTTGGGATGCCTTTTCTATTAATACACTCTCCATGGTATGAGGGCTTTAAATAGGATAATGGATGCAATCCGCTGCTCCAATTTCAGAGGGGAAATTAAATGCATGTTGCCAGACTGTTTTTGCATTTTCAAACTCTTTGTCAGTGCAAGGGAAACAACTAAGATTTAGCATTTTGCATTATTTTAGGTATAACTTCTGCAATAACATTTGGCACTGTTGGTTGATGAATTCCTAAATTGCTACACCCGACTGGAATCCAGATCATCTTGAAAAATTCGGAATCGCTACATTGGTGTCCTCTCTTTTAATGCCCCAAGAAGTGCACACCCGACCATTCAACAGTTTTTCTTTTAAGACAATGTAACGCTTTCCAGTCTCGTTTGTCTACATCTCCACAAACTGAATATATTTATTGGCAATGAAAATTAATTATAAATTCAGCCATATTTCCATCAATCTTCAAATCCAAATACTTCACCGCTGAGTTTACAACAGACCAAGATGCAGTGGAGTATTAGATAAGTATGCTCTGTTTTATTAATACGGATTGGAGCAAATACTCATGATTTATTCAAGTACGGAGTCAGCTGAGTTTGTACTCATCCTGCTGAAATGCCCAATAATGTTTATCAATATGAAATAGAGCATTTGCTCCAAATTCTTCGGGTCTGAGCTTATGCTCCACTTCATTAATATCACCCATTATTTAAATATAATAAACAGATCAATATGCATGAATTTTATATTTTGTAATTATTTTCTATTTTTTTCTCTTAATTTCTATAAAAAAAATTTGATTTCAGGGTATTTGTGCACATATTTTTTTCATTCTAATTTTTAACTTTGTATTTTAACTTTGTATTACTTAACTTATTTTAACTTTGTATTACTTAACACCATTGTGGTTAATATGCCTACATGATAACGCTCCTAAATTGGCCTCTCCATGTATGTGAAGCATTAATAATATACAATCAAAAATATATGAAATTCTGATTCTGCAATTGGGTTGCTGCCTGTATATCCCAAGAACAAATAATAAATATCTCTCTTGATGCAATAGAAATGAGCAATTCTTCTCTGAATAAGTGAAAGAGATCATTATTGTAAAAATCAACTTTTTAATTGTTAGTTTTTGGTATGATTGATGTTAAAAAAGGTTAAAAGATTGATTATTCATGTTTTCTGTTCTAGGATAATGCCAAATGCTCAAAAGGACAAAGCTATATCATACGTTCTTCTCATATGCTTCCTATTATTTGACTTTAAAGTGGATATATCGCTCATTGTGAAATTGACACATTCTTCGTTGACAAGGTATGTTGTGCTCTTTGCAATTCGTGGGTCAGTTTTTCAAATATGAATGAATTTTAATGTGTGTATTTCTTTTTAAGGCTAAAGTTGCTGAGTAGAGTGATAGGGGCCCCTGTAAATAAGGACAACTTGGCCATACTTAAACTACCGTTATCAGCACCTCCCATCCCTCGCCCAAAGAAGAGCAAATTTTGATAGTTTAATTCTCATCTGATGAAATGCCACTGTTACAATGATATGGAAACATTACTTTTAGGCTTGCTCTCTATGGCAATGGAAATTTAACCTTTGAAAGAAAGTTGTGCTAATTGTAAATTTGATATTCAACAGAAATATACCTTTCTTGTTAATGTAAAATTAACAATTTTTTTGTTGATTTTGATGTCCCTACAAACCAAGAAAAGATTAAATCCAGATTTAATATAGATACTAGCCAACATTGGATCCAGAAAAAATCTAGATTAAATCTAGATTTTTGTAGGTGCTATGTCCTCTACATGACGTATTAAATCTAGATTTTATACAGATTTTTTTGAGATTTAATCTGGGATTTTTCCTGGATTTAATCTAGATTTTGAAATCTTTTCAAGGAAAAGGCAGCCAGGGGGAGCACCCTCATTTCATGTATTATTTTTGGTAGCTTGAATTAGAGGCTGTTTTACAATAAATCCCACATATTTCTGGAGCAAGTTAATTCCAGTGATCAAGGGATGTCACATACAAGAAATTACTTTCAAACTCTGACATTTAAATTCCTATTTTTATAACTCATGAAAATTATAACATTTCTGGTGGAACCCCCTTCTAAGGCACCACTTAATTATCTTTGAGAAACTCATCAATAAGAAATCAGTAATACACCATTACAATGAATTCTTCAGAAAATGAAAAATTTATTGAATCTTAAATTGATTAATTTTTAATTTCCATTAATGGATGTTTCAAGAGGGATCCCCACATTTCTTAATTCCATTGCTCATTGGATGGCATGCATAAAACATTACTTCTTAAGGCATACGATTCAATTATTGACCTTTTAAAAATTAAAAACAACTTTCATACTTTTATGACAAATCGCACAACGCATGAATGGAAAACTCCATAATAAACTTATCAGGATGTGATCATTAATATAAGAGAAGACCATAAATTTGAAATCAAAATTTTTAAATTCAAGATATTCATTAATTTATACAATTGTTCCATCTACATGGCGACTATTTCTCCTCTTTATCCTGGCACCTGCTTGGCGCAGCCATTCAGCTACCACTTTTCCCACTTCCTTCATTGATGAGGCCAAACTTGCTCTTCCATGTATTACCTCTGAAATGAAAATGAAGTTAAAATTATTACTCATTTGTGTTTAATCCACTAAAGGAATTTATAAAAGTATTTTTGCTCGTTTTCCATCAGGTCTTTAGACAAACTATGCTCATTCTCTACTTGAGATGGACAAGTCTCCATATTCACAACTGTTTCCTAAGCAGTCTCATGACAGATGAACGAGTTGAAGGGTTGGGTTACTAATCTTAGCAGGAAAGCTAATGTTGGATATAGTAAATACAATTAATATGTCAACCTTCAGGTAGAAACACTGAGTGATATAATAACTGTCACTATGGACATAAAATAACATTTCCATCATGAACTTCATTCTGCTGAACTACTGTGTACAATGTATGAATTATTTTCTCACCAAATGTTAATTTATCCAGTTTAGAGCCTTTGAAGGCTGATTTAAACCTTGCAGGGACACCTTTATAAGTAAAGCATACAGCCAGGGAATCTGTCATTATCCTGTACATAATTACATTGACTGAGGCCACCAATGATACACCTCCCTGGACTTTTAGCTCCTTTTTCTGAAAATGCAAAATAGGCATGGTAATTTGAAATAGAAAAGGGAACCCAAGGTAAATTTCTAGAAGAGTCCAGTTTGGGGAAATTCTGGAAGTACCTTGTTTGGTAAATTACAGTCAGTGTGACTAATTTTGTCGTAAGTATGAGAGAGACAGAAAGGAACAAAGGGAATGGGAGAAAAGATACACAAACAAGTGAATTTTCATCCAATACTTACGACCAACTCCTTGAATGTTTTATCATTTAACATAATTTCAGCGTAAATAACAGCTTAATCTTAATCATTTACAAGCAATACAACGACGTTGTTATATTACTAATCAAAAATACATTAAAGTAACTTGAATAACTCAGGAACGTTGATTTATAGTCAAATGTTTGAACGTGTTCCCGCAAATGCAAAGATTATGAATGTACTGATTCAGCGTAAATAATACCTTTATCTTAATCATTCACATCCATTACAACAAAATTGATATATGCAAATCAATAAAACAATGTAATGACTTAAATTTCTCATTAAAGTTTATTATTATTCAAGTTAGGGATGCAAAACATAAGCTCAAACAACACTGAGCTCATGATGTGAGCTTTCACATGTAAAGTAAATATAACAACTTAAATCAAAGAAAATCATTATTAATACGGAATAGAGTACTTACATATCTCTCGGTTTTGAGAAATAGAACTTGACCATCTCCTCGCTGAATTTGCAGTCTTCTACAGCGCACTTTGATCAAGCCCGTTAAACTTTACTCGAACAGATATGAACGAAAATGAATAAAATCCAATATGGCTACTCCCACAAAAAAATGGCTACTCTAAGCTATCCCTTCCACTCATTTTAGTACCAAAAAGTGATTCTCCGTTTTGAGCCTCACAATTATCACCATCGTATATTTAAATTTAAATATTATTATTATATTTTTCGTATTTAAATATGATAAATTAAACAACATGGGATCAGAAAATCTGGATTTAAAATGTGTGTTCAACTGGGATTTGGAAATCTAGATTTACAAATCCAGATTTACCATGTATAAAAGATAGATTTAGAAATACAGATTCAATGTATCTCAAATCCTAAATATAATGTCTACATTATATATTATTTTATAATTATATCTATTATATATAGACGCTTCTCCGGATATACCTATCTATTATATATAGATGCTTCTCCGGATTCATTCATGATATACCCAGATACCCAGATAGGATACTAATTCACAGGCTAAACTACTGGCGTCATTGACTCGAAATTTTTACCACGTATTGGCCATAACGTACAACCGCCAGAAAAATTGTGATTTTGAACCTCAGTGCCATGGGTTCGATTCCAGAGGGCCTCAAAGTCCCGATTTTTCCTATTTAAATGCATTGCTTTGATTTTCGGGAATTAAAAACAAATACTTTCCGGATAGGTAGAGAAATAAAACTCAAGGAGCCTATATATATGGTAATGATCTATCGAAATTATAAATGAGTTTTACGGAAAATATCCTAAGTTCGATGCTAGGTCGAGGCAAAAATCGGCCGTTTAAAATGCATTGTGGCGATTTTTATGATTTTTTTTGGACCCTTTCCCGATGGCATGGATACTTGAAATTCGGCATGAGGTTGGAGATCATAAATTTATTTCATAATCAAATTTTTTGTATTCGCTGATGGTCCTTGGTTCGATCCCAGAGGGCCATTTACATTCCTCAATGCATTTCTTATGGAGATAACAGAGACAAATTTTAGGTACTTCACGGCATGATATCGATTTCAAACTTTGCACAAAATAAGATCAAGTCCTGTAAAATCATACTGTGCATTCACAGCGTAAATATATTTCCTGGGTTCGACACTAGGCGTCTCTTATATCAGTAGTTGATCCGATTTTTAATAATTATTTTGAGCCCTATCCCAATAATATAGAAACTTGAAATTCGGCAAATAGATAGAGATCATAAATAACTTTCATGAACATGTTTTAGATTTCCAAGATCGTCCTTGGTTCGATCCCAGAGGACCATTTACATTCCTCAATGCATTTCTCATGGAGATAACAGAAACAAATTTTAGGTACTTCCCGGCACGATATAGACTTCAAACTTTGCATATAGAAAGATCAAGTCCTTACAAACCAAACTGTGCATTTACAGCTACCAATGTGTCCTGGGTTCGGCACCAGGCCTCTCTACAATCAGAAACTGATCCGATTTTTAAGAATTATTTTGAACCTCTTCCCTTTGATATTAAAACTTGAAATTTGGTGCATAGATAGAAATAATAAATAATTTTTGAAAAAATATTTTAGATTTTAATGATCGTCCTTGGTTCGAATATAGAGAGCCATTTAAATTCGTGAAAATTAGAACGTCTTTTGAGGCAGTTGTAGCCAATATTTCTGCTTGAATTTTCACACATAGTTTGAGATGTTGATCTTCTAATGTGCTGCATAGTAAGTTCACCAGTAAAACCCAGGTTCGATGCCAGACGATGAAATTTCAGCGAATTTTAAGAATATTTTCAATCATTTTCTTTTCTTTTGTGGACCGTCCCGATATAATGCCTATATGAAATTAGTGTTGTTGATCTAGATCCCAGAGGACCATTTGCACTTCTCAATGCATTTCTTATGGAGATAACGGAAACAAAATTTAGGTACTTCCCGGCATGCTATCAACTTCAAACTTTGCATGATACAAGAGCAAGCCTTTACAAATCAAAATGTGCATTCAAAGCTTACAATATGTCCTTGGTTCGACACCAGGTGCCTCTGCAATCAGAAGTTGAACCGATTTTTAGGAATTATTTTGAAACCTTTCCCAATAATATAGAAACTTGAAATTCGGCATATAGATAGAGATCATAAATGACTTTCAGAAACATGTTTTAGATTTCCAAGATCGTCCTTGGTTCGAATCCAGAGAGCCATTTACATTCGTGAAAAGTAGAACGTTGTTTGAGGCAGTTGCAGCCAATATTTCTGCTTGAATTTTCTCACATAGTTAGAGATGGTTATCTTCTATTTTGCTGCATAGTAAGTTCACCAGGAAGACCCGGGTTCAACACCAGACGATTAAATTGAAGCGTATGCTAAGAATGATTTCTATCCTATTTTTTTTCTTTTGAGGACCGTCCCGATATAATGCCGATATGAAATTAGTGTTGTCGAGCTGCTTGCAGAATGCAAGCTACATTTAACTTGTATTATTATATGATAGATTACACAATAGGGGATCAGAAAATCTAGATTTAAAATGTTTGTTAAACTGGGATTTGGAAATCTAGATTTAGAAATCCAGATTTACCATGTATAAAAGATAGATTTAGAAATCCCGATTCAATGTATCTCCAAATCCTAAATTTAATGTCTGCATTATATATTGTTTTATAATTATATATAAATTATATATTATTATATGATAAATTAAACAACATGGGATCAGAAAATCTGGATTTAAAATGTGTGTTCAACTGGGATTTGGAAATCTAGATTTACAAATCCAGATTTACCATGCATAAAAGATAGATTTAGAAATACAGATTCAACGTATCTCCAAATCCTAAAAATATCTAGATTTAATCCTTTTCTGGTTTGTAGGGGTACCATTAACATATGTCAAAAACGTTATATTCAGCTGATTTTTTGTATAAGTTGTTCATGAACTTAAATGAAAGATGATCGTTATCCATATTTATAAGTGGTTGATTATGTAAATCAGTCTCTGATATAATTTATTATAAAAATTTTAATTAATTATATAAATGACTTTTCCCTTATAATTGATGCACTAATGACTGTTTATCTTTTCTCCAATTTACAAAAGTGGACGATTCTAGCCTTCAATTGAAGGGTATTACACATATATTATTTGGTTTTTCATAAGACACTGATGAAGTTTTTGCTTATGAATAAGCTTATAATAAGATAAATGAATATCACTTGTGCCTAATTTTCGAAAATAAAACTCAGAATAACGCAAATAAACACACAATTTAATAATCAATCACTAGCGAAAAAATTCGAGTTTCTCTAACACAATTAGGTAAATTTCTAGCAATTCTACCGTCACGTTTTGTGAAAGCCGAAATATCGTTTATTTTTAAATTTTTCGATCGGACCCCCCCCCCAAAATTTTTTTCTAGATCCGTTCCTGCAAAGCAGCAAGTCTTCCTGAGATGAATCATGTCTCAAGTATTGTATTGTACTATTGTTTATAATGTGATATTTTTCTGAATCATTAAAAGAAATTTTCCCTCTTTGTACCCTGAATAATTTTATTCAAATTCGGTAAAAGTTATTTTTTCGATGGAATTTGACATACTTGAGTCATAAGTAAGCTGACCAGATTTAACGTTGGTAAAGCAGGACACCATGGCCTGGGGGGTTCTTGATTAAAAATTTGGTCCATATTGAGCAAGAAAAATTTAGTACAAAATTAGCATTGTAATATATTTTTATCTCAACACAAATACAATTTACTAAATTATACATTAAAAAATTGTTAAGTATTATTCTATTCTTTGGCATATTTCTTATTTGAGTGAATTTTAATTGTAGATTGCTGTCATTGTTTAAAAGGTCATGAAATTTTCACATGAATTTGTTAGACTATTTCATACATAATGTTGGGAGTAGGGGCAAGAAGAGCAGACTCAAGCGGCTGACAAATCTTGTTCTAAATTTCGTGTCTATTTACTTGGACAGACATTAACTCTCTGTACAGATCACAAGTTGCTCCGTTGGCTTTTGACTCTTACTGAACCAAAACCACGCGTAGCCAGGTGGGTGATGGAATTAAGCGAATATGCATTCCACATTAAGTATCATCCGGGGAAGGAAGTCCCTCACTTGGATGCTTTATCCTGTAATCCTGCAGCACTCAACTCGCTAGAGACAGAACTTCATGAGTCCGGTCTGGGAAGAGAGGAGAATCGCACAGGAGCAGGCATGGTACCCCGGGCTTTGCAAATTTAAGGAACTCGCGGAACAGCATGATCCCTCCCTCTTTTATGATGAGTGCCAAGTACTATACAAGGTACAAACAAAAGCATTGGGCCCCTACTTTGCTATCTGTGCCTCTCAGGCAATGAGTGCCCACATTCTGGATCACTGTCACGATTCACCGGTTGTTGGACATTTCGGGTTCGATAAGACTTAAGAATTAGTCCAAAGAAATTTTTTTTTGGAAGGATGCTAGTCAGACACGCCGGACTACGTACAAAACTGTGACGAATGTAGAAAATGTAAGGCCAGAAAAATAACCGTACCCATACAACCTGTTACGGAGAGCACATATCCACTAGAAAATTTAGCAATCGACATTGTGGGTCCACTACCAGTATCGACTCAGGGAAATCAATATATATTTACATGTCAGGATAATTTTACTCAATTTCCAGAGGCAGTAGCGATCCCCGACAAAACAGCCACAACAGTAGCGTGTGCCTTTGCAGAACATGTAATATGTAGGCATGGAGTCCCTAAATATTTACTGAGCGACCGAGGTGCTAACTTCATGTCCAATTTAATGAAAGAAGTGTGCCTTAAGATAAAGTCCATCTTCACCTCGCCATATAATCCGGCTGCCAATGGGAGATTGGAGCAGGCGCATCAATCATTTTCAAATTATTTATCCCATTACATCGCCCAAGATCATTCTGACTGGGACAAGCACCTTCCTTTTGCTCTTTTTGTGTATAGAAATAGCCGCCAAAGAATAACTGAATTCAGCCCTGCATATCTTATGCACGGGAGAGAATTGGCTATGCCATAGGACACGGTACTATCCCCAACCACCTTTTCCTATGACGAGAGCCCCTCCTACGATAAGGAATTACGAATTCGCCTACAGACGGCCTATGCACAGGCGCAAGAGTTTAACAAGGTTAATCTGGGTAAAGATTATGAGAGGTGTAATGAAGGAGTGAGTTTAACTTCGATTGAGGAGGGCCAACTGTTGTTAGGCAACATGAAAATTCACCCAGGACATTCCAAGAAACTTGCATCACGCTGGATTGGCCCCTACAAGGTTGTTAAGAAAAGAAGCGAAGTTACCGTTGATGTAGTGAATTGCAGCACTGGCCTCGGGGTAATCACCCATGCACAGAACTTACTTCCCTTGCCACCAGACCCTGAGCCAAGGTCCCCATTTGAATTTCCCATCAACGAGGAAGGAGGTAGGGAGAGCTCGCCGATCAACCAAGGAGAATGTCCTTCTCCAACCACTTTGTTAACTGACGTTCTAGGATGATCAAGATCCCCTTGTCCCCCTGCTACCACAATCAAACCCTTGCATCCATACAACCTGCGCCCCCTTACCCGGGCGACATGCTCAGCAATAATCATTGCCATCAGCAGACAACCAGCCGCCAGCCTTTGTGAAATGGCTCAGCGCACCGCACTCCAACCTTTGTTTTCTAAGATTTCTCCTGCACGCACAACTGATGACCGCGGCATCACAAACTCTAGTAAGATCTCACCTGTCGTGGAATGACGCCCCCGGAATACCTCCGAAGCACGGGTAGATTGATCATCTCTGGATGGAGATTGCCCAAGCATATTTCTTCCCTTACCGGACCTTAGCCGCAAGAAGTAGAGAGAAGCCAGAGTATACCAAAGAATCATTAGCTGAGTCAATGTGGGCATGGCACCCCTACCTGAGCATCTTCGCAGACATCGAAGATGAACTTGACCGGCCCTGGCCTGAACAACTGAAACATAACGACACTTGTCCTTACCAAAGCTTGCAGCATGCAATCGGGCCGGTACCCTTTCAGGAAAATACAGACGCCAGTCAACCAGTGATAGAATCTAGGCCGAGAGCACTGTCGAGCAGTGCTGGGTCGTTACTTCCTGACCTTTGCACCAGTGTGCAGGTAGCGCCAGGGTCACTAAGAGTAGGCAATCCTCCATCGGGCACCACATGCCATGCTCAGAGTGCCCAACGACCTGATGACGCGTGGAAACCTGAATACTCTACCTCCACTCGTGGGCAGGATAATCCCAGTGCTCTCCCCACTTTGCTTAGCTGCCCCCTTCCCGCAAAAACAATAAGTCTGTCGCAAAGAGTAAGAAACCACAGAAGGCGCAAGTCAGACAGACAGAAGAAAAAAGCCCTTAGACCAGCGGAAGGTTACCCCCTCCCGAGAAAACCATAGCAGAAGACTACCCCCTGCAAAGGTCTAACCACTAAACAAGTCCATCCTTCCAGAAGGAGACATAACTGCAGTACCCTGAGCAGCATTCACCATCATCCTCTTACCTCTTGCCACTGGTCTTTTATTTGTCCCACAGTGCAAACTTGTCTTCACAACAGGACTGTGTTCAGTGGTGACAACTCTAAAGTGCATATCCCCCTGTTCCCCATCCTGGAACAAACAGTGTAGCGTGTGACAAAGTTTAGTGTAAATAAATGTGAAAGTGTAAATTAGTGCTGACAGGACAAGGACCATGATTCTCAAATGTTTTTTTTTGTTGTTGTTTTGTGTCTTTTGGGGTATTTTACTGGGATATTTTTTGTTTGGTTTTATTATTATGGTTAAATACTTGTATGTATGCAAAAATGGGATCCCTGACAATCCCTTTTCGCAGTTCCTTTCTGCAACTCCGAGGTTTTAACTGCCGCCGGGGTGCTGTCGGGAGTAGGGGCAAGAAGAGCGGACTCAAGCGGCTGACGAATCTTGTTGTTTGGAGCTGTGTCAGCCACGATGATAATGCACCCCCTTCTCCCAACTACCCTTTGCACCCACAAAATTATATAAAAGGCAACGCCCGGAAAGGGCAAGGGACACTCTTTTAAAGAAACAGCATGCAGCACCCTCACGGCCGGAGGTGGCACTCTTTTCAACACACGACCTGCGGGCAGCCTTATGGCGGGATGAGGCATCTCCGAACAAACACGGCCTGCGGCAGCCTCACGGCAGGACGCAGTAATACTGACCATACAATAAGTGGGATTCCATTAAAGGTGAATAATAAAAGACATTACACAGGAACTTTGAATGAGTTGTTTCGATCATTATTCAATGTCACTACGACAATAAAATGGCTTCCACTGTCTCAACACTTAATTGTGATTTTGCTGATATCCACACCTTTTCCTTATCAATATATTTTTTTAATTATGACATCTTATTAAAAAGTTAATTTTTGGAAATATTACTATATGGGAAATTTTGAGTTATATGATCGAATAATTTTTGCACATCATTCCAATGAAGTTCATGTTTTAATGTAACCTAATGAAAATGTTCAGTATCATTGTAATTTACCTTCCACTTCTAAATAATCTATGCAGTTACTATAGAAACTAGCCAATTTTTTCTTTTTCAAATTGATTCTTTTTCAAAACACTCTTCTGATAGGACATTTATAATAATAATAATAATAATAATAAAACTCTTTATTTGGTGAGGTTAGGCCCATTAGGGCCTCTCTTACACCTAACCATTAAGGATTACTAATATTACTTACATAAAAGGAGGAAAAATAATACAAATACATAAATATAAAAAGGAAATACAAAGAAGAGGTAAACAAATAAAAGAATTGTGGTGTGGGGAAAAACTCCTTGGCTGAAGGCTTTCGGAGAAAAACCCACTGTGCGGGAAAACGCTCACACAAGAAGGGGAGGGATTTATCCTATGACAGAAAGTAGGATTTCAAAGGATCATATAATCTCAAAATTCTTTTCACAGCTGGCAAAAGAGCTAACCAGTGTGTTTTACTGTATCAAAGTATTTTCTGACATTCGACTTCCGCAGTTTCACAAAATTCTTTCAGCATTTCAACAGTCAACAGTTCAACATCTCACAGTGTATATGTAGAAATAAGAATATAATTTAATAACAATATTTTCCATGTCTACTTGCAACAAATCAGCTGCTCTTTGAATGGCATTATGTATTATGTGCACTGCACAACCCACACCAATAATGTTTTGATTAAGATTTTTGATAATTAAAAAAAATGTTATTTGTACCTCTTCTCGCTTTACCTCCAAATTTTTTGTTCGTGTTGTCTGCAAAATATGCAATCATTTTGCGTTTTAAATTGTTTTTCTCCAAAATATGGAACTGAAAATTATTTCAGAAGTTTCTCCAGCAAAGAAACTAAATCTAAAATTTTAATATTTATTCCAGTTTCTCAATCAAAATATCTCACAATGGTTGGAAATAACTTTATATCTTTAATAGTTGACGCATCAGAATATATGGATGTAAATTTAATTTTTACTAGATTTTTGTTCAATTCTGAAAATGCATATGCGGAAAGAATTATCTCGGATTTTGTTCTAGCTCAGGCAAATTTTTATCGAATAACCTTTCTATAACTTGTGATGCACAGTCCATAGATCTGAAGGAATGATTATGAATAATAGCATGAAAAGACAAGTCCTTCTGCTAATTCTCGTTTCTTTTCTTCGTCTCCATAATTCATTTTTATAAAAAAATCCTGTATTTTGGGAGGAAGATGCAGCAGTATTTAAATATCTTTCATGTTTCTGTCTCTCCAAGTGCTTTGAAATATCATTCCTCTCCCTGTGCAACACCATTACATTTCTCACATTTCACAATGTAATCGCTTTTGGTTTTTTTTAAAAAGGAAATTCACCTCTTAGATGATCGTTGAATTTGCGTCCTCTCTTCTTACTCATGTTAAAGCTCTAAAAAAAAATAATTTAAAATTATGTTATAAATTATTAAATGCATATTGCTTAAAAATACTGTAGTAGTACATACATAATTACATGAACATATGTAATATTTAAGTTTATAAATTAAATTAATTTGATTGTTATTAAGCAACTATATTTTAAGAATTATTTTTATTTTATCCTCTGTTTCTTTCTAAATAATAACAATACTAACTTATAATATAAACTAATGATGTGAGTTTTATATTATTTTTGTAAATTTTATAATGTTAAACCTTGATAATAAAATAATTGTTGAGAACTGATTATCAGGAACTGCATATCGAAATTCGCCTTGATCAGTTGTGGTAATTCAACCACCAATGTTTGGATTCAATGAACAGTGGCATTTTTGGGCATTGGCAGCGACGAAAACATTTTGTAGCTGTAGAATGACAAGAGAACACTTTCTACACTTGCACAGATTTTATTCTTATGGCAATATGTTTTGCTAGCAATCTAGCATCATTTGGAACATTGTCGTAGTCAGGGCTGGATTTAGATGAAAAGAGGCCATTCCACTTATGAGGCCCTTTGACCTCCCATTTTTAAGTTTGTAAATTACATGAGAGATAATAAAAATACATCATTACGGTGATATATATCAATATGTCTCCTTATTTTTGGTTCAGTGTTTTAGTGTTCACTGTTTTTAGAATAGTGTATTTTACCTTTTTGCTGACAATTTGAATGTAGGCCCCTCTTGATCTTGAGGCCCAAGGCTGAGTTAGCCTATTGGAAAATCTGGCCCTGGTCGCAATCGAAATACTTCTTTTACAAAAATTGGAAATGGAGGGGAATTCTCGTATTAGAGAGGAGAAGGGTCGGGGTGTAAAGAGTAAGTTGGTCATCCACAAAGTAACGCCTTTGCATATTGAGTTTTGCAACTGTCTCTCATACGATACACATCATGCTGTGTGCTAGTGTTACTTGAACAAGTGATGTCAACAAATCAGCTATTCAGATGATTTAGGAAAATAATTTATTTATTTCATAAATACTTAAATTTTCTTGAATTTAGCAGAGTGCTTGTATTATTTATATTTTACAGTGGCGGCAAAAAATCTAGTGCTGGCAGGAGTCGAGAAGCACTTAACGGGCAGGGTCCACTGTACAGTAGGTCTCGCTTAAGGCTGTGTTCACTGTACAGTGAGCCTTGCCTAGGTGGTGGCCACGGTACATAACTTCCTGCCCGATGGGTGAGGTGCTCTTAACCTGGGTGGGAATCACTTAACAGCTATATTTTAAAAATTACCAAGAAATAACAACCAAATAGCATGAATGTTTATTATAGATTATATGTCAGTGTAAATATGAGAAAATTGTAAAGAACAATGTAGTAAATACTCACATTTTAATAACAGAAGAAAAAAGTTGGAATAAACTCAGCAAGTTAAACTAAATCAGACAGACTTATGTAATCTCTACTTCTATATAAATATTTATAATTGACTAAACATGACAATTAACCCTTAGTTATAACGTCATTAAAATTCCTAACCTATCCAAAATAAAGAATAGACCTACATACCGAAAAACTCATGAATCTTTTACCTTGTAATCTGTTTTAAGGTTTATTTATAAAAATGCTGATGAATGTCCCATATTTCCAGCCTTCTTATAACCAAAGATTTTTCAGATAAAAACTAAGAACCTTGTATCGTGTACATTTCGTATATAAATACGAGATCATGGGAAATAAAGAAAACTTTGTATTTTTCCACAAAATATATTTGGACGACTAGTTTCGGCTGCTCGCCATCATCAGGTGAAATATACAGGAAAGGCACATCCCTTATATACCCTTAGATATTTTAGAGGGGAGGGGAGGGGACATGGAAGTTATTTAATTTTCAGATTTTGTGCATTTCGATTGCTTCCCACACATCCAGCTTCTTCCCATTGGGCAGGCATCGAAGAAGCTTCAGGGAGGAGGAGCTATGATGGTCCTGTCCTTGGAGATGTGCCGTAAAGGCTGACTTTTCATTGTTGAGATGGTAACTCCATTGTTGTTCTGCGACTCTTGTCTCTAAGCAGCAGGCTGTCCTCCCAATGTAGATGGCACGACTCACTCTCCAGTTGGTAGACCCCCGATTGAGACAATGGATCCTTCTTGTCCTTGGCATGGGATAAGGCCTTCTGCAGGTTCCACAGGGTGTAGAAAGCTGCTCTCAAATTCTTAGGAAGGAGATTAGCTAGTTTGTAGGATATCTCTCCCAGAAAAGGCAGTCTAACCCATATTTTCTCAGAGTCATCAGAGGGGGAGAGGGAAGGAAAAATGGACAAAGAAGCCATTTTCTGGTTTTTCTTTTTATAAGTTTATCTACCATCTCCATGGAAAAACCATTATTGCCAGCTATTGATTTTATGGTGTTCAATTCTGACTGGAAGGCCTGGCGGGACATAAGAATATTGAGGAGACAGTGTATTAATGAATGAAAAGCAGCGTGTTTTTGGGAATAATGATGATGAGGTGATAACATGGTCAGTATAAGTCTCTTTGCGGAAAATTTTGAAATCTGCCTTTTTATTCTTTAGGGAGATAGATAAATCCAAAGAAATTAAAGTTTTTTTTTCTTTTTCTAGTTCCAGCATGAATGATGTATTGGGGTCCAAGGAATTTAATAAATTCAGCATTAATTTGATTTGGCGGGCCGTACCACCCCAAACGCAGAATATGTCGTCAACATAACGTTGCCAGTACAGAATATTTTTCACTAAATAATTTTCTGAAGGAAACAGTTCTTTTTCCAAGGACAGGATCATCATAGCTCCTCCTCCCTGAAGCTTCTTCGATGCCAGGGCGATGCATAAATCCGCCGTTTAAAATACATTGAGGTAGTTTTTCATTATTTTATTTGATGCACTTATCAAAATATTAGGAAGTTCTTGCTTCACTACAAGATATATATTAAGAATTGGTTTCAGAAATAAAATTAGAAAAGACTGTAAATTTCCTGGGTTCGATGCCAGAGCACATTATAATTTCTTTCATAAGGAATATAAGGGAAAAGTAGGACGTCGTTTGAAGCTGTTACACCCAATATTTCTTCTTGAATTTTCACACATAGTTGGGTGGTGATCTTCTGTACTGCTGCATAGAAGCTATTACCAGAAAGTCCCGGGTTCGAAGCCAGGTGGTAAATATATCCCCTATTTCAAATATATTGCGTTTGTTTTCATTATTTTTTAAAATGTATTTATCGAAATAATAGGAAGTTCATGCTTTGCTAGAAGATGTATATTAAGACTCGGTTTAAGAAAAAAATTTAGATAAGACCATGCTGTTCTTGGGTTCGATGCCAGAGCACATTGCCATTTCTCACATAAGGAATATATGTGAAAAGTAGGACGTCGTTTGTGGCAGTTGCAGCCAATATTTCTGCTTGAATTTTCATACATAGTTAGAAATGGATTTTTTCTATTGTGCTGCATAGTAAGTATGACCTGAAGGAACCGGGTTCGATGCCAGACGATAAAGTTGCAGCGAATTTTAAGAATATTTTCAATCCATTATTTTTTTCTTTTGATGTCCGTCCCAATATGATGCCAATATGAAATAAGTGTTGTCGATATGCTTGCAGTATTCAAGCAACATTTTACTCGTCTATTATATATAGACGCTTCTCCGGATTCTATTATATATAGACGCTTCTCCGGATATCTATTATATATAGACGCTTCTCCGGATATACTTATATATATATACACTGGGGATCAAAAGTCTAACCATGTTCCACAAGTGCCACTGCTTTGAAATTTTTACGACGTTATGGCCATGACGTGTAACCTCCAGGAAAAAGCCGACATTGAACCCCGGTGTTATGGGTTCGATTCCAGAAGGCCCCAAAGTCGCGATTTTTTCCATAAGAATACATGGCGGGGATTTTCGAAAATTTTTTTGAGGCACTTCCCGGAAAAGGAGAGATTTGAAATTCAAGGGATCGCTAGATGCCGCGCATATCTAAAGGAAACCGTAAAGCTACTACGAATATTATCCTTGGTTCGATGCTAGGTCGGGGCAAAATTCTGCCGTTTAAAATGCACTGTGGCGATTTTAAAGATTTTTTTGGACCCTTTTCCGATGGCATAGAAACTTGAAATTCGGTATGAGAATAGACACCATAAAAATATATCTTAATCGAATTTTACATATTCGCTGATGGTCCTTGGTTCGATCCCAGAGGGACATTTAAATTCCTCAATGCATTTCTTACGGAGATAACGGAAACAAATTTTAGGTACTTCCCGCTACGATATCGATTTCAAACTTTGCATATAGAAAGATCAAGTCCATACAAATCAAACAGTGCATTCACAGCTATCAATGTGTCCTGGGTTCGACACCAGGTGTCTCTGCAATCAGAAGTTGATCCGAATTTTAGGAATTATTTTGAAACTTTTGCCAATAATATAGAAACTTCAAATTCGGCATATAGATAGAGATTATAAATAACTTTCAGAAACATTTTTTAGATTTCCATGATCGTCCTTGGTTCGAATCCAGAGAGCCATTTAAATCGTGAAAATTAGAACTTCTTTTGAGGCAGTTGTAGCCCATATTTCTGCTTGAATTTTCAAACAAAGTTGGAAATGGTGATGTTCTATTGTGTTGCATAGTAAGTTCACAGTAGAGACCCGGGTTCGATGCCAGACGATGGAATTTCAGCGAATATTAAAAAAATTTCAATCCATTTTTTTCCTTTGATGGCCGTCCCGATATCATGCCGACATGAAAATAGTGTTGTCGATCTGCTTGCAGTATGCAAGCAACATTTTACTCGTACCTATATATATATACGAGTAAAATGTAGCTTGCATACTGCAAGCACATCGATAACAAAATTTTTTGTCGGCATCACATAGAGTGAGTCCTCAAAAGAAAAAAAAATGGTTAGAAAATATTCTTAATTTCCGCTGCAATTTATTCGTCTGGCATCGAACCCAGGTCTTCCCGGTCATACTCACTATGCAGAACCATAGAAGATCACCATCTGTAACTATGTGTGAAAATTCAAGTAGAAATATTAACTGCAACTGCCTCAAACGACGTCCTACGTTTCCCTTATACTCCTTATGATAGAAATGCTAATGTGCTCTGGCATCGAACCCAGGAATAGTACGGTGTTATCTGATTTTTTTTCTAAAACCAATTCTTTTCAAACATCTTCCAGCCGAGTACGAACTTCCTATCATTTCGATAAGTGCATCAAAAAAATAATGAAATACTAAACCAATGTATTTTATACGGGAGACATATTTGCCACCCGGCGTCGAACCCGGATCTTTCTGGTAATACTTCCTATGCAACATAATAGAAGATCACTATCTCTAACAATGTGTAAAAGTTCGAGCAGAAATATTGGCTGCAACTGCCTCAAACGACGACTTACTTTTCCCTTATATTCCTTATGAGAGAAAAGTTAATGTGCTCTGGCATCGAACCCAGGAATAGTACAGGCTTAAGAAATTTTTTTTCTTAAACCATTTCTCAATATATATCTTCTAGCAGAGCGAAAAGTTCCTTACATTCCGGTAAGTGCATCAAAAAAATTAATGAAAAAATATCCCCATGCATTTTAAATGCGGGATTTTTGAATCGTCCTAGCGTCGAACCCAGGACGTTCTCATCAGTAATCATTAATGTTTATAATAGTTCTTGACCATATCTCTAAGGAACTTGAATTTCGAATCTCTACCTGTCCGGGAAGTATTATTTAAAAAATTTTGAAAATCGCCACCATGTATCCTTATGGAGAAAATCGGGACTTTGGGGCCTTCTGGAATCGAACCCATGACACCGAGGTTCAATGTCGGCTTTTTCCTGGAGGTTACACGTTATGGCCAATTCGTCGTAAAAATTTCAAGTCTTTGGCACTTGTGGAACATGGTAAAACTTTTGATCCCCTATATCTATTATATATTGATGCTTCTCCGGATTCATTCATGTATCCATATATATATACGAGTAAAATGTTGCTTGCATACTGCAAGCAGATCGGCAATACTAATATCATATCGA
Organism: Sympetrum striolatum; assembly: GCA_947579665.1. Lineage (NCBI taxonomy): Eukaryota > Metazoa > Arthropoda > Insecta > Odonata > Libellulidae > Sympetrum > Sympetrum striolatum. The sequence goes on from OX388351.1 coordinate 82,413,143, forward strand.
CATCACATCGGGACAGTCCTTATAAGGAAAAAAAAAGGATTCAATGTTTTATTAAAATTCGCTGAAATTGCATCGTCTGGCATCGAACCCGGTAAAACTGGGTAACTGGGAACCCGGTTACTGGTAAAACTACTATGAAACACAATAGAAGATCACCATCTCTAACTATGTGTGAAAATTCAAGCAGAAATATTGGCTACAACTGCCTCAAAAGACGCTATAATGTTCACGAATGTAAATGGCTCTCGGGACTCGAACCAAGGACGATCTTGGAAATTTAAAATATGTTTCTGAAAGTTATTAATCATATCAATCTATTAGCTAAATTTCAAGTTTCTATATTATTGGCAAAGGTTTCAAAATAATTCCTAAAAATCGGATCAACTTCTGATTGCAGAGACACCTGGTGTCGAACCCAGGACACATTGATAGCTGTGAATGCATAGTTTGATTTGTTAAGTCTTGTTTTTCTATCATGCAAAGTTTGAAGTCGATAGCATGCCGGGAAGTACCTAAAATTTGTTTCCGTTATCTCCGTAAGAAATGCATTGAGGAATTTAAATGTCCCTCTGGGATCGAACCATGGACCATCAGCGAATATGTAAAATTCGATTATGATATATTTTTATGATATCTAAACCCATGCCGAATTTCAAGTTTCCATCCCATTGGAAAGGGGTCCAAAAAAAATCTTAAAAATCGCCACAATGCATTTTAAATGGCAGATTTTTGCATCGACCTAGCATCGAACCCAGGTTATTTTCCGTAAAACTCATTTATGTTTTCGATAGATCATGACCATATATAAAGGCTCCTTGAGTTTTGATTTTCTACCTATCCGGAAAGTATTTTTTTTTAATTCCCGAAAATCAAAGCAATGTATTTAAACGGGAAAAATCGGGACTTTGGAGCCCCCTGGAATCGAACCCATGACACTGAGGATCAAAATCGCAATTTTTCTGGTGGTTACACGTTATGGCCAATACGCCGTAAAAATTTCAGCTCAATCACTCTTGTGGTTTAGGCTGTGAGTTTGTATCCTCTCTATATATATCTATTATATATAGATGCTTCTCCGGATTCATTACTATATACGAGTAAAATGTAGCTTGCATACTGCAAGCAGATCGACAACACTAATTTCATATCGGCATTATATCGGGACGGTCCTCAAAAGAAAAAAAAAGGATTTAATTTTTTCTTAAAATTCGCTGAAATGTCATAGTCTGGCATCAAACCCGGGTCTTACTGAAAACCTACTATGAAAAACAATAGAAGATCACCATCTCTAACTATGTGTGAAAATTCAAGCAGAAATATTGGCTACAACTGCCTCAAAAGACGCTCTAATGTTCACGATTGTAAATGGCTCTCGGGACTCGAACCAAGGACGATCTTGGAAATTTAAAAAATTTTCTGAAAGTTATTATTGATCTCAATCTATATGCCAAATTTCAAGTTTCTATATTATTGGGAAAGGTTTCAAAATAATTCATAAAATTCGGATCAACTTCTGATTGCAGAGACACCTGGTGTCGAACCCAGGACACATTGATAGCTATGAATGCATAGTTTGATTTGTTTAGACTGGTTCTTCCATCATGCTAAGTTTTAAGTCGATAGCATGCAGGGAAGTACCTAAAACTTGTTTCCGTTATCTCCATAAGAAATGCATTGAGGAATGTAAATGGCCCTCTGGGATCGAACCAAGGAACATCAGGGAAAACATAAAAATCGATTATGAAATATATTTATGATATCCAACCCCATACCGAATTACAAGTTTCCATGCCATCGGGAAAGGGTCCAAAAAAAATCTTAAAAATCGCCACAATACATTTTAAACGGCAGATTTTTGCATCGACCTAGCATCGAACCAAGGTTATTTTCCGTAAAACTCATTTATGTTTTCGATAGATCATGACCATATATAAAGGCTCCCTGAGTTTTGATTCTCTACCTATCCGGGAAGTATTTTTTTTTAATTCCCGAAAATCAAAGTAATGCATTTAAACAGGAAAAATCGGGACTTTGGAGCCCCCTGGAATCGAACCCATGACACTGAGGATCAAAATCGCAATTTTTCTGGAGGTTATACGTTATGGCCAATATGTCGTAAAAATTTCAGCTCAATCACTCTTGTGGTTTAGGCTGTGAGTTTGTATCCTCTCTATATATCTATTATATATAGATATATCTATCTATTATATATAGATGCTTCTCCGGATTCATTCATGGATATACCTATATAGATAGATAGATAGATAGATAGATAGATAGATAGATAGGATACTAATTCACAGCCTAAACCACAAGAGTCCTTGACTTGAAATTTTTACGACGTATTGGCCATAACGTGTAACCGCCAGAAAAATTGCGATATTGATCCTCAGGGTCATGGGTTCGATTCCAGAGGGCCCCAAAGTCGCGATTTTTTCCGTAAGAATACATGGCGGGGATTTTCGAAAATTTTTTTGAGGCACTTCCCGGAGAGAGAAAGAGTTGAAACTCCAGGGATCGCTAGAAGCCGTGCGTATCCAACGAAAATCAGAAAGACATTTTAGAATATAGTCCATGGTTCGATGCTAGGTCGGGGCAAAAATCGGCCGTTTAAAATGCATTGCGGCGATTTTGAAGAATTTTTTTGGATCCTTTCCCGATAACATGGATATTTGAAACTCGGCACGTGGATAGATATCATGAATATATTTCATAATCAAATTTTACATGTTCGCTGATTGTCCTTGGTTCGATGCCAGAGGGCCATTTGCACTTCTCAATGCATTTCTTACGGAGATAACGGAAACAAAATTTAGGTACTTTCCGGCAGGCTATCCTCTTCAAACTTTGCATGATATAAGAGAAAGTTTTTACAAATCAAACTGTGCATTCACAGCTTACAATACGTCCTGGGTTCGACACCAGGTGTCTCTGAAATCAGAAGTTGATCCGATTTTTAGGAATTATTTTGAAACCTTTCTCAATGAAATAGAAACTTGAAATTCGGCAAATGGATAGAGATCATAAATAACTTTCAGAAACATGTTTTAGATTTCATCGATCGTCCTTGGTTCGAGTCTCGAGAGGCGTGAAAATTCGTGAAAATTAGAACGTTTTTTGAGGCAGTTATAGCCGATAATTCTGCTTGAATTTTCACACATAGTTAGAGATGGTGATCCTCTATTGTGTTTCATAGTAGGTTTACCAGTAAGACCCGGGTTCGATGCCAGACGATTAAATTTCAGCGAATTTTAAGAAAAAATTAAATCCTTTTTTTTTTTTCTTTTGAGGACCGTCCCGATATGTTGCCGATATGAAATTAGTATTGCCGATCTGCTTGCAGTATGCAAGCTACATTTTACTCGTTAAGATATATAGATGCTTCTCCGGATTCATTCATGTATATACCTATATAGATAGATAGATAGATAGGATACTAATTCACAGCCTAAACCACAAGCGTGATTGACTTGAAATTTTTACGACGTATTGGCCATAACGTGTAACCGCCAGAAAAAATGTGATTTTGAACCTCGGTGCCATGGGTTCGATTCCAGAAGGCCCCAAAGTCGCGATTTTCCCCATAAGAATACATGGCGGGGATTTTCCAAAATTTTTTTGAGGCCCTTTCCGGAAAAGGAGAGAATTGAAATTCGAGGGACCGCTAGAAGCCGTGCATATCCAACGAAAATCAAAAAGACATCTTCGAATTTTGTCCATGGTTCGATGCTAGGTCGGTGCAAAAATAGGCCGTTTAAAATGCATTGCGGCGATTTTTAAGATTTTTTTTGGATCCTTTCCCGATAACATGGATACTTGAAACTCGGCACGTCGATAGATATCATGAATATATATCATAATCAAATTTTAGATGTTCGCTGATGGTCCTTGGTTCGATCCCAGAGGGCCATTTGCACTTCTCAATGAATTTCTTACGGAGATAACGGAAACAAAATTAAGGTACTTCCCGGCATGCTATCGACATCAAACTTTGCATGATAGAAAAGCCAGTCGTTACAAATCAAACTTTGCATTCACAGCTTACAGTATCTCCTGGCTTCGACACCAGGTGTCTCTGCATTCAGAAATTGATCCGATTTTTAGGAATTATTTTCAAACCTTTCCCAACAATATAGAAACTTGAAATTTGGCATATAGATAGAGATCATAAATAACTTTTAGAAACATATTTTAGATTTCCAAGATCGTCCTTGGTTCGAATCCAGAGAGCCATTTACATTCGTGAAAATTAAAACGTCTTTTGAGGCAGTTGTAGCCAAATATTTCTGCTTGAATTTTCACACATAGTTAGAATCGGTGATCTTCTATTGTGCTGCATAGTAAATTCACCAGAGAGACCCGGGTTCATTGCCAGACGATGAAATTTCAGCGAATTTGAAGAAATATTTCAATCCTTTTTTTTTCTATCAAGGACCGACCCGATATGATGCCGATATAAAAATAGTGTTGTCGATCTGCTTGCAGTATGCAAGCTACATTTTACTCGTATATATATATGGATACATGAATGAATCCGGAGAAGCATCTATATATAATAGATAGCGAGGATACAAATTCACAGGCTAAACCACAATCGTCATTGACCTGAAATTTTTACGACATATTGGCCATAACGTGTAACCCCCAGAAAAATTGCGATTTTGAACCTCAGTGTCGTTGGTTCGATTCCAGAGGGCCCCAAAGTCCCGATTTTTCCCGTTTAAATGCATTGCCGTGATTTTCGGGAATTTTTAAAAAATACTTTCCGGATAGGTAGAGATTCAAAACTCATGGAGCCTATATATATGGTCATGATCTATTGAAAACATAAATGAGTTTCACGGAAAATATCCTGGGTTCGATGCTAGGTCGGGGCAAAAATCGGCCGTTAAAAATGCATTGTGGCGATTTTAAAGATTTTTTTTGGACCCTTTCCCGATGGCAAGGAAACTTGAAATTCGCCATGAGGTTGGAGATCATACATATATTTCATAATCAAATTTTACATATTCGCTGATGGTCCTTGGTTCGATCCCAGAGGGCCATTTACATTCCTCCATGCATTTCTTATGGAGAAAACAGTAAAAAGTTTTAGGTACTTCCCGGCATGATATCGACTTCAAAATTTGTATGAAATAAGATGAAGTCCTAATAAGTGATACTGTGCATTCACAGCTACCAATATTTCCTGGGTTCGACACCAGGCGTCTCTACAATCAGTAAATTAACCGATATTTAAGAATTATTTTGAACCCGTTGCCAATAATATTATAACATGAAATTAGGTATATAGATAGAGAACATAGATACATTTCAAAAACGTGTTTTTAATTTCCTAGATCGTCCTTGGTTCGAATCCAGAGAGCCATTTACATTATTGAAAAGTAGGACGTCGTTTGAGGCAGTTGGAGCTAATATATCTGCTTGAATTTTCACACATAGTAAGAGATGGTAATTTTCTGTTGTGCTGCATAGTATGTTCACCATTAAGACCCAGGTTCGATGCCAGACGATTAAATTGCAGCGAATTTTAAGAATTTTTTCCATCCTTTTTTTTCTTTTTTGACGGCCTTCCCGCTATGATGCCGACATGAAATTAGTGTTTTCGATCTGCTTGCAGCATGCAAGCTACATTTTACTCGTATATATATATAGGTACGAGTAAAATGTTGCTTGCATACTGCAAGCAAATCGACAACACTATTTTCATGTCGGCATCATATCGGGACGGCCATCAAAAGAAAAAAATGGATTGAAATTTTTCTTAAAATTCGCTGAAATTCCATCGTCTGGCATCGAACCCGGGTCTTTACTGTGAACTTACTATGCAGCACAATAGAACATCACCATCTTTAACTATGTGTGAAAATTCAAGCAGAAATATGGGCTAAACTGCCTCAAAAGACGTTCCAATTTTCACGAATTTAAATGGCTCTCTGGATTCGAACCAAGGACGATCTTGGAAATCTAAAAAATGTTTCTAAAATTTATTTACGATCTCTATCTATATGCCGAATTTGAAGTTTCTATATTATTGGCAAAGATTTCAAAATAATTCCTAAAAATCGGATCAACTTCTGATTGCAGAGACACCTGGTGTCGAACCCAGGACACATAGTTAGCTGTGAATGCACAGCTTGATTTGTATGGACTTGATCTTTCTATATGCAAAGTTTGAACTCGATATCGTGCCGGGAAGTACCTAAAATTTGTTTCCGTTATCTCCGTAAGAAATGCATTGAGGAATTTAAATGTCCCTCTGGGATCGAACCAAGGACCATCAGCGATTACGTAAAATTTGATTATGATATATTTTTATGGTATCTAACCTCATACCGAATTTCAAGTTTCTATGCCATCGGAAAAGGGTCCAAAAAAAATCTTAAAAATCGCCACAATGCATTTTAAACGGCCGATTTTTGCCCCGACCTAGCATCGAACCAAGGATAATATTCGTAGATGTCTTTATGGTTTCCTTTAGATATGCACGGCATCTAGCGATCCCTTGAATTTCATTTCTCTCCTTTTCCGGGAAGTGCCTCGAAAAAATTTTCGAAAATCCCCGCCATGTAATCTTATGGGGAAAATCGCGACTTTGGGGCCTTCTGGAATCGAACCCATGACACCGAGGTTCAAAGTCGGCTTTTTCCTGGAGGTTACACGTCATGGCCATAACGTCGTAAAAATTTCAAGTCAATGGCGCTTGTGGTTTAGGCTGTGAATTTGTATCCTATCTATATACCTATATAGCTATATATATGAATGAATCCGGAGAAGCATCTATCTATTATACGAGTAAAATGTTGCTTGCATACTGCAAGCACATCGATAACAAAAGTTTTTTGTCGGCATCACAAAGAGTGAGTCCTCAAAAGAAAAAAAAATGGACGGAAAATATTCTTAATTTCCGCTGCAATTTATTCGTCTGGCATCGAACCCAGGTCTTCCCGGTCAAACTTACTATGCAGAACCATAGAAGATAACCATCTCTAACTATGTGTGAAAATTCGAGCAGAAATATTGGCTGCAACTGCCTCAAACGACGTCCTACTTTTCCCTTATATTCCTTATGAGAGAAATGTTAATGTGCTCTGGCATCGAACCCAGGAATAGTACGGGCTTAAGAAATTTTTTTCTTAAACCAATTCTTAATATATATCTTGTAGCTGAGCGAAAAGTTCCTTACATTCCGGTAAGTGCATCAAAAAAATTAATGAAAAACTATCCCCATGCATTTTAAATGCGGGATTTTTGCATCGTCTTAGCGTCGAACCCAGGACGTTCTCATTAGTAATCATTAATGTTTATAATAGTTTTTGACCATATCTCTAAGCTCCTTGAATTTCGATTCTCTACCTGTCCGGGAAGTATTATTAAAAAAATTTTGAAAATCGCCACCATGTATCCTTATGGAGAAAATCGGGACTTTGGGGCCTTCTGGAATCGAACCCATGACACCGAGGTTCAATGTCGGCTTTTTCCTGGAGGTTACACGTTATGGCCAATACGTCGTAAAAATTTCAAGTCTTTGGCACTTGTGGAACATGGTAAAACTTTTGATCCCCTATATATATATATATATATATATAACTTATATATAGGTATATCCGGAGAAGCGTCTATATATAATAGATATAGATGCTTCTCCGGATTCATTCATATATCTATTATATATAGATGCTTCTCCGGATTCATTCATATATATACCTATATAGATAGATAGGATACAAATTCACAGCCTAAACTACAAGCGTCATTGATCTGAAATATTTACGACATATTGGCCATAACGTATAACCTCCAGAAAAATTGCGATTTTGAACCTCAGTGTCATGGGTTCGATTCCAGAGGGCCCCAAAATCGCGATTTTCCCCATAAGATTACATGGCGGGGATTTTCGAAAATTTTTTTGAGGCACTTCCCGGAAAAGCAGAGAGTTGAAACTCGAGGGACCGCTAAATGCCGTGCATAGCCAACGAAAATCGGAAAGATATCTTCGAATATTGTCCTTGGTTCGATGCTAGGCCGGGGCAAAAATCGGCCGTTTAAAATGCATTGCGGCGATTTTTAAGATTTTTTTTGGATCCTTTCCCGATAACATGGATTATTGAAACTCGGCACGTCGATAGATATCATGAATTTATTTCATAATCGAATTTTACATATTAGCTTATGGTCCTTGGTTCGATCCCAGAGGACCATTTGCACTTCCCAATGCTTTTCTTACGGAGATAACGGAAACAAATTTTAGGTACTTCCCGGCACGATATCAACTTCAAACTTTGCATGTACAAAGATCAAGTCCATACAAATCAAACAGTACATTCACAGCTATCAAAGAGTCCTGGGTTCGACACCAGGTGTCTCTGCAATCAGAAGTTAATCCGATTTTTAGGAATTATTTTGAAACCTTTGCCAATAATATAGAAACTTCAAATTCGGCATATAGATAAAGATCATAAATAACTTTCAGAAACAATTTTTAGATTTCCAAGATCGTCCTTGGTTCGAATCCAGAGAGCCATTTAAATTCGTGAAAATTAGAACGTCTTTTGAGGCAATTATAGCCCATATTTCTGCTTAAATTTTCACACTTAGTTAGAGATGGTGATGTTCTATTGTGCTGCATAGTAAGTTCACAGTAAAGACCCGGGTTCGATGCCGGACGATGGAATTTAGGCAAATTTTAAGAAAAATTTCAATCTTTTCTTTTTTTCTTTTGATGGCCGTCCGGATATGATGCCGACATGAAAATAGTGTTGTCGATCTGCTTGCAGTATGCAAGCAACATTTTACTCGTATACCTATATAGATAGATAGATAGATAGGATACTAATTCACAGCCTAAACCACAAGCGTGATTAACTTGAAATTTTTATGGCGTATTGGCCATAACGTGTAACCTCCAGGAAAAATGCGATTTTGAACCTCAGTGTCATGGGTTCGATTCCAGAAGGCCCCAAAGTCCCGATTTTCTCCATAAGGATACATTATGGGGATTTTCGAAAATTTTTTTGAGGCACTTCCCGGAAAAGGAGTGAAATGAAACTCGAGGGATCGCTAGAAGCCATGCATATCCAACGAAAATCATAAAGACATTTTTAAATATTGTCCATGGTTCGATGCTAGGTCGGGACAAAAATCGGCCGTTTAAAATGCATTGCGGAGATTTTTAAGATTTTTTTTGGACCCTTTCCCGATGACATGGAAACTTGAAACTCGGCGTGTGGATAGGAATTACGAATAAATGTCATAATCTAATTTTATCTTTTCACTGATGGTCCTTGGTTCGATCCCAGAGGGCCATTTACATTCCTCAATGCATTTCTTATGGAGATAACGGAAACAAATTTTAGGTACTTCCCGGCATGCTATCGACTTCAAACTTTGTACGAAAGAAGATCAAGTCCTTAAAAATCATACTTTGCATTCACAGCTTCCAATATGTCCTGGGTTCGACACCAGGCGTCTCTGCAATCAGAAGTTGATCCGATTTTTAGGAATAATTTTGAAACCTTTCCCAATAATATAGAAACTTGAAATTTGGTATTTAGATAAAGATCATAAATAACTTTCAGAAACATGTTTTAATTTCCAAGATCGTCCTTGGTTCGAATCCAGGAAGCCATTTACATTCATGAAAAGTAGACAGTCGTTTGAGATAGTTGCAGCAAATATTTCTGCTTAATTTTCAAACATAGAGATGGTAATCTTCTATTGTGGTGCATAGTAAGTTCACCAGGAAGACCCAGGTTCGATGCCAGACGATTAAATTGAAGCGAATTTTAAGAGTATTTTCAATCTTTTTTTTTCTTTTGAGGACCGTCCCGATATAATGCCGATTTTAAATTATTGTTGTCGATCTGCTTGCAGTATGCAAGCAACATTTTACTCGTATATAATAGATATCCGGAGAAACGTCTATATATAATAGATATAGAGAGAGGATACAAACTCACAGGCCAAACCACAAGCGTCATTGACTTGAAATTTTTACGACATATTGGCCATAGAGTGTAACCGCCAGAAAAATTGCGATTTTGCACCTCAGTGTTATGGGTTCGATTCCAGGGAGCCCCAAAGTTCCGATTTTTCCCGTTAAAATGCATTGCTTTTATTTTCGGGAATTTTTAAAAAAATACTTCCGGGATAGGTAGAGAATCGAAAATCTAGGAGCCTTTATATATGGTCATGATCTATCGAAAACATAAATGAGTTTTACTGAAAATATCCTGGGTTCGATGCTAGGTCGAGGCAAAAATCGGCAGTTTAAAATGTATTGTGGCTATTATTAAGATTTTTTTTGGACCTTTTTCAAATGGCTTGCAAACTTGAAAATTGGCATGGGTTTAGATATCATAAATATATTTCAAAATAGAATTTGACATATTCGCTGATGGTCCTTGGTTCGATCCCAGGGCGCCATTTACATTCCTCAAAGCATTTCTTATGGAGATAAAAGAGAAAATGTTTTAGTTACTTCCCGGCATGATATCGACTTCAAAATTTGTATGTAATAAGGTGAAGTTCTGATAAGTCTTACTGTGCATTCACAGCTACCAATATTTCCTGGGTTCGACACCAGGCGTCTCTACAATCAGTAAATTATCCGATTTTTAAGAATTATTTTGAACCCGTTGCCAATAATATTTAAACCTGAAATTAGGCATATAGATAGAGAACATAGATACATTTCAAAAACATGTTTTAGATTTCCTAGATCGTCCTTGGTTCGAATCCAGAGAGCCATTTACATTATTGGAAAGTAGGACGTCGTTTGAGGCAGTTGGAACCAATATTTCTGGTTGAATTTTCACACATAGTAAGAGATGGTGATTTTCTGTTGTGCTGCATAGTACGTTCACCAGGAAGGCCTAGGTTTGATGCAAGACGATTAAATTGCAGCGAATTTTAAGAATATTTTCAATCCTTTTTTTTTTCTTTTGAGGGCCGTCCCGATATGATGCCGACAAGAAATTAGTGTTTTCGATCTGCTTGCAGTATGCAAGCTACATTTTACTCGTATATATATATATATATATATAACTTATATATAGGTATATCCGGAGAAGCGTCTATCTATTATATATAGATGCTTCTCCGGATTCATTCATGTATCCATATATATATATATATAGAGAGGATACAAACTCACAGCCTAAACCACAAGAGTGATTGAGCTGAAATTTTTACGACAGATTGGCCATAACGTATAACCTCCAGAAAAATTGCGATTTTGATCCTCAGTGTCATGGGTTCGATTCCAGGGGGCTCCAAAGTCCCGATTTTTCCCGTTTAAATGCATTGCTTTGATTTTCGGGAATTAAAAAAAAAATACTTCCCGGATAGGTAGAGAATCAAAACTCAGGGAGCCTATATATATGGTCATGATCTATCGAAAACATAAAGGAGTTTTACGGAAAATAACCTTGGTTCGATGCTAGGTCGATGCAAAAATCTGCCATTTAAAATGTATTGTGGCGATTTTTAAGATTTTTTTTGGACCCTTTCCCGATGGCATGGAAACTTTAAATTCGGTATGGGGTTAGATATCATAAATATATTTCATAATCGATTTTTATGTTTTCCCTGATGTTCCTTGGTTCGATCCCAGAGGGCCATTTACATTCCTCAACGCATTTCTTATGGAGATAACGGAAACAAGTTTTAGGTACTTCCCTGCATGCTATCGACTTAAAACTTAGCATGATGGAAGAACCAGTCTAAACAAATCAAACTATGCATTCATAGCTATCAATGTGTCCTGGGTTCGGTCACCAGGTGTCTCTGCAATCAGAAGTTGATCCAAATTTTAGGAATTATTTTGAAACCTTTCCCAATAATATAGAAACTTGAAATTTGGCATATAGATTGAGATCAATAATAACTTTCAGAAACATTTTTTAAATTTCCAAGATCGTCCTTGGTTCGAGTCCCGAGAGCCATTTACAATAGTGAACATTAGAGCGTCTTTTGAGGCAGTTGTAGCCAATATTTCTGCTTGAATTTTCACACGTAGTTAGAGATGGTGATCTTCTATTGTGCTACATAGTAATTTCACAGTAAAGATCCGGGTTCGATGCCAGACGATGACATTTCAGCGAATTTTAAGAAAAAATTAAATCCTTTTTTTTTCTTTTGAGGACCGTCCCGATATAATGCCGATATGAAATTAGTGTTGTCGATCTGCTTGCAGTATGCAAGCTACATTTTACTCGTATATAATAGATACACTCATTCATAGGGGATCAAAAGTTTAACCATGTTCCACAAGTGCCATCGACTTGAAATTTTTACGACATTATGGCCATGACGGGTAACCTCAAGAAAAAATCTGACCTTGAGTCTCAGTGACATGGGTTCGATTCCAGAAGGCCCCAAAGTCCCGATTTTCTCCATAAGGATACATGGTGAGGATTTTCGAAATTTTTTTTGAGGCACTTCCCGAAAAAGGAAAAAGTTGAAATTCTAGGGACCGCTAGATGCCGTAGATATCCAACAAAAATCAAAAAGACATTTTCGAATATTGTCCATGGTTCGATTCTAGGTCGTGGCAAAGATCGGCCGTTTAAAATGCATTGCGGCGATTTTGAAGATTTTTTTTGGATCCTTTCCCGATAACATGGATACTTGAAACTCGGCACGTGGATAGATATCATGAATATATTTCATAATAAAATTTTACATATTCGCTGATGGTCCTTGGTTCGATCCCAGAGGACCATTTGCACTTCTCAATGTATTTCTTATGGAGATAACGGAAACAAAATTTAGGTCTTTCCCGGCATGCTGTCGACTTCAAACTTTCCATGATACAAGAGCAAGTCTTTACAAATCAAACTGTGAATTCACAGTTTACAATATGTCCTGGGTTCGACACCAGGTGTCTCTGCAATCAGAAGTTGATCCGATTTTTAGGAATTATTTTGAAACCTTTCCCAATAATATAGAAACTTGAAATTCAGCATATACTTAGATATCATAAATAAGTTTCTGAAACATATTTTAGATTTCCAAGATCGTCCTTGGTTCGAATCCAGAGAGCCATTTAAATTCGTGAAAAGTAGAACGTCTTTTGAGGCAGTTGTAGCCAACATTTCTGCTTGAATTTTCAGACACAGTCAGAGATGGTGATCTTCTATAGTGCTGCATAGTAATTTCACCAGTATGACCCGGGTTCGTTACCAGACGATGAAATTGCAGCGAATTTTAAGAATATTTACAACCCTTTTATTTTCTTTTGAGGACCGTCCCGATATGATGCCGATATGAAATTAATATGCCGATCTGCTTGCAGTATGCAAGCTACATTTTCTCGTACCTATATATATATACATAAGTTATATATAGGGGATCAAAATTCTAACCATGTTCCACAAGTGCCACTGCTTTGAAATTTTTACGACATATTGGCCATAACGTGTAACTTCCAGGAAAAAGCCGACTTTGAAACTCAGTGTCATGGGTTCGATGTCAGGGGGCTCCAAACTCCCGATTTTTCCCGTTTAAATGCATTGCTTTGATTTTCGGGAATTAAAACAAAATACTTCCCGGATAGGTAGAGTATCAAAACTCAAGGAGCCTTTATATATGGTCATGATCTATCGAAAACATAAATGAGTTTTACGGAAAAAGCCGACGTTGAACCTCAGTGTCATGGGTTCGATTCCAGAAGGCCCAAAATCGCGATTTTCTCCATAAGAATACATGGCGGGGATTTTCGAAAATTTATTTGAGGCACTTCCCGGAAAAGGAGAGATTTGAAATTCAAGGGACCGCTAGATGCCCTGCATATCTAAAGGAAACCATAAAGACATCTACGAATATTATCCTTGGTTCGATGCTAGGTCGGGGCAAAAATCGGCCGTTTAAAATGCATTGTGGCGATTTTAAAGATTTTTTATGGACCCTTTTCCGATGGCATAGAAACTTGAAATTCGGTATGAGGTTAGATATCATAAATATATTTCATAATCATATTTAACATACTCGCTGATGGTCCTTGGTTCGAACCCAGTGGGACATTTAAATTCCTCAATGCATTTCTTACGGAGATAACGGAAACAAATTTTAGGTACTTCCCGGCATGATATCGACTTCAAACTTTGCATATAGAAAGATCAAGTCCATACAAATCGAACAATGCATTAACAGCTATCAATGTGTCCCGGGTTCGACACCAGGTGTCTCTGCAATCAGAAGTTGATCCGATTTTTAGGAATTATTTTGAAACCTTTGCCAATAATATAGAAACATCAAATTCGGCATATGGATAGAGATCATAAATTACTTTCAGAAACATATTTTAGATTTCCAAGATCGTCCTTGGTTCGAATCCAGAGAGCCATTTAAATTCGTGAAGATTAGAACGTCTTTTGAGGCAGTTGTAGCCCATATTTCTGCTTGAATTTTCACACATAATTAGAGATGGTATTGTTCTATTGTGCTGCATAGTAAGTTCACAGTAAAGAATCGGGTTCGATGCCAGACGATGGAATTTCAACGAATTTTAAGAATATTTTTATTCTTTTTTTTTCTTTTGAGGACCGTCCCTATATGATGCCGATTTAAAATTAGTGTTGTTGATCTGCTTGCAGTATGCAAGCAACATTTTACTCGTATATATATATATATCTATTATATATAGATGCTTCTCCGGATTCATTCATATATTCATATAGATAGATAGATAGATAGGATACTAATTCACAGGCTAAACCACACTCGACACTGACTTGAAAATATTTGGACGTATTGGCCATAACGTGAGACCACCAGAAAAATTGCGATTTTGAACCTCGGTGCCATGGGTTCGATTCCAGAAGGCCCCAAAGTCTCGATTTTCTCCATAAGAATACATGGCGGGGATTTTCTAAAAATGTTTTGAGGCACTTCCCGGCAAAGGAGAGAGATGAAACTCGAGGGATCGCTAGAAGCCCTGCATATCCAACGAAAATCAGAAAGTCATCGTCGAATATTTTCCATGGTTCGATGCTAGGCCGGGGCAAAAATCGGCCGTTTAAAATGCATTGTGGCGATTTTTAAGATTTTTTTTGGACCCTTTCCCGATGGCATGGAAATTTGAAATTCGGCATGAGGTTAGATGTCATAAATATATTTTATAATCAAATATTATATTTTTGCTGATGGTCCTTGGTTCGATCCCAGACGGCCATTTAAATTCCTCAATGCATTTCTTACGGAGATAACTGAAACAAATTTTACGTACTTCCCGGCACGATATCAACTTCAAACTTTGCATAAAGAAAGATCAAGTCCATATAAATTAAACATTGCATTTACAGCTATCAATATGTCCTGGGTTCGACACCAGGCGTCTCTACATTCAGTAACTGAACCGATTTTTAAGAATTATTTTGAACCCTTTACCAACAATATTGAAACTTGAAATTCGGCATGTAGATAGAAATCATAGATACATTTCAAAATCATGTTTTAGATTTTCAAGATCGTCCTTGGTTCGAATCCAGAGAGCCATTTACATTCGTGAAAATTAGAACGTCTTTTGCGGCAGTTGTAGCCAATATTTCTGCTTGAATTTTCACACATAGTTAGAGATGGTGACCTTCTAATGTGCTGCATAGTAATTTCACCAGTAAGACCCGGGTTCGATGCCAGACGATGAAATTTCAGCGAATATTAAGAAAAATTTAAATCCTTACTTTTTCTTTTGAGGACCGTCCTGATATGATGTCGATATGAAATTAGTATTGCCGATCTGCTTGCAGTAGGCAAGCTACATTTTACTCGTATATATATATATATATATATGCTAAAAGATATTGTTAGTTTATACGTTTGAATATTCTTGAGAAGTTTCATTAGTATATATATATATATATCTACTTAAATAATATACTAATGAAACTTCTCAAGAATATTCGAGTGTATCAACTAACAATATCTTTTAGCATAGGTTTAATTACTAATTATACACCATCTGGAATGTAGCCTTATTTAAGTCATAACATATAAATAAATCAATGTTGACTTCTCTTGCAGAGCAATGGATATTTTTGTATAAGTGAGGGGAGAATCACAAAATTTCAATTGCTGTTAAATTTTATTTGATATTTTATTTTTATTGATTTGTGCCACCAAGTAGATCAGAACTCAAAAGAAACTGAACAACATTCGGTAACTCAATAACTAGAGATGGGACAATTGATTGAAAAAAACAATCGAATATTTATTCGATTGTTTTGGAATTTATTCGATTGTTTTCATTCAAATGAATTCACTCACTTATAGCTAGTCAGGAGCAGTAACAACTTGCTGCCGGGATATCGTATCAGATATACATACACACACGTATATATAATATTTATATTCATATTTCATCAGTATCACATATCTCTACCAAACTTCCACTAAATGGGATCACATCACGAGCCACTTCTATCCTCTCCAACGCGTATCAAGAAAACGAGTGAAAAATCGAATAAATCTATTCGATTTTTCACTCACTTCCTCTGAACGAGTGAATCACTCACTAAAAACAATCGAATACATTTATTCGATTTTTTCCACTCACTAAAAACAATCGAATAGATTTATTCGATTTTTTTTCACTCACTAAAAACAATCGAATAGATTTATTCGATTTTTCACTCACATCCTTTGAACGAGTGAATCACTTGCTTGGAACAATCGAATAGGTTTATTCGATTTTTTTTCACTCGCTAAAAACAATCGAATAGATTTATTCGATTTTTCACTCACATCCTTTGAACGAGTGAATCACTCGCTTGGAACAATCGAATACATTTATTCGATTTTTTTCCACTCACTAAAAACAATCGAATAGATTTATTCGATTTTTTTTCACTCGCTAAAAACAATCGAATAGATTTATTCGATTTTTCACTCACATCCTTTGAACGAGTGAATCACTCGCTTGGAACAATCGAATAGGTTTATTCGATTTTTTTTCACTCGCTAAAAACAATCGAATAGATTTTTTCGATTTTTTTCACTCACTAAAAACAATCGAATAAATTTATTCAATTTTTTTTCACTCGCTAAAAACAATCGAATAAATTCACTCGGTTAGGTTGAGTGAAAAATCGAAACGCTTAATTCGAATAATTCGATTGATGCAAACAATCGAATTATTCGATTGTTTTTAATCGATTGTTCCCACCTCTATCAATAACTACTCTGAATAGAAATCAGCTCGGGATATCGACATCGGGAAATCAATCAGTAAATGCGTTTCAACCAATAATATAATAAGTAATAATATTAAGATGTCAAACAATATCATACAACGAAATATCAATTGAATTGCTCATTGACAATTAGTACAAACAAATCACCCAATACGAACGTCAATTCGGGAAGACACCGAATTTACAAGACGTCGCGAAATTCTCTCTCTTCAAGAACAAGGTTCACCTCCGAGTGCTTTCTCCACCAAAGTGCCGCTCTTTCGAACAGCTGGCAGTCTCTCTCAACCATAGAGTAAGGATGGGGTAGAGTGCTGGACAGGCTGCGCAGTAACCGAGCCGATGTTACAGCATTAAACCACGTGACTTTTCCGTTTTCTAGCGGCAATTCAAATACGCTGTGGAGTTTCATCTTGAAAAATCGAGTTTTTAAGTAACTCTGAACTACGTAGTTAATGCGTATATTATTTTAATAGATAGTAGAGTTTCCACTTAAAGTTTTCTTATTATAATAATCAACGTCGGGTATATATTTATCATTGTTTAAGAATATTTAGATACCTCTCGTCGAGTTCTTCGGAACGAGTATCAACTCATCAAGGTTTACTCGAGTAACAAGCAAGATAAATACAAAATAACAAAATTTCAAATAAATTCCCAGTTATCGTTGAGTTTTTCGAACATATCCGGAGAAAATTACGTTTAAGTGGAATATTAAGATACTTCTCGTCGAGTTCTTCAAAAAGAGAATCATTTCGACTAGGTTTACTCGGATGAAAAGCAAGATCAAGCAAGAAAAGGAAGAGAGCAAAAAAACTGAAAGTTTCGAATAAATTCCCAGTTTTCGTTGATTTTTTTCGAACATTTCTGGAAAAAATGACGTTTAAGTGTTGTTAAGTTTAAATTACACATATAGCTAGAGTAACGTTTAAAACTAAGGCAAACTTGGGTTTAAGTGGTCGAATATCACAGTTAACATTTTCTTTCATATTTAAACAATGTGGAACTTTCATGAATAATTTAATAGAAACGCACTCAATTTATTTCAACGAATGAAAGAACAAGATACTTAACTTCCTCCATTCAAAAGTTACGAGTCTTCAAAACGAGACAGGTTCGTCGATTTTTGCGAATATTTGTAAATTGAATAAATTGGAAACTGTACCTTGATATGCCTCATGTTGAATCAACTACTGGTATAGGTATAGCTCCAAATAAAGGAAATGATTTAGAATGGAATGAAATTACAGTGGGATTTTTCTGATAATATTTAATAATCACTTCTTTAACAAAGTTTTATGAAACATCCTCCTGCCACATCACTGACAACTTCCTACATTTTGAATTCATTCATATTTAAGTATCATTATTTAGATATAAATTATAAATTAATACATATTAAATTCTATGGTATTAGGCCGGACTTCGTGGAAAGCCATAATAAGAAATAAATAAGGCACGTAATTTCCACACTGTGTTATTTATTTAAAAACGACCGGTTTCTGCTAACGCCACCCTCAGGTTTCCTTTCTTAGTAATACATATTTTAAAAACAATACAGCTATGTTTACAGAAGGTAAGTGTAAGACAAAGATTCAGAAAGTTTAATTTTACGCAACAGGCCATCTCTCCATCCGAGATCTTTTTCACAGATGCTTCTAAAACAAGACATGTAAAGGAGTCCATTTCTGTGCTACGTGATACTTCACATTACTACATGTTGTAATTGAATTTAAATTTATTTCAGTTGAAGTTCATTAGTTTATATTTCCTAGCATTGCATTGTAATTTACTTTTAAGAAGCCATACGTGCAATTTTGTAAGGTTAACTTGTAAGGTTAATACGGTGTAATCTCCAAGGTTTCTAATTGCTTGACAAATATTACAATTGGCAGCAAATAAAGGGATGTTTGATATAAGAATTTTTGCAAGTTATTTATGTAAATTAAAATAATTATATGCAAAATAGCGTTATGTAGGGTTCCAGGAAAGTTTTCCATTTTCCAGATTTTAGAGTGTTTAGAGGGCACAAAATCCTTTCATGATCTACTGCGAAGCTATAAAGTCAATATTAATAATTATAAATAACGAGAAAAGCCTGCGACACTTTAATATACACGAGCGCTCCAATGAACTCGATTCAAGCAATAATATTGAATATGCACCGAAGGGAATAATATTCCTAAACGGAAAAACAAAGTTTATCTTGTTATAATCATCGACAAACAAGAATAAACCGTAAAAACTGCTATATTCCATTTTTGTCACATGGAATACTCTGTAGTAATAGCCGCAATCGCCTATTTGCAAGCTACTTCATTACCTTATTACATAATCTGTAAATGGCAAATGAAAGTTAAATGATAAGAAAACAATTCTAAATAAGTATTAAAATCACCATAAACACAAAACTTACGAGTTAAAAGTGATTTATTTAACGTACTTTTCCTTGCAGTTCCATGCGCAGCATTTCAAAACCATGATTCCCAAGTCCTTTAATCTTTTACGGTTAATTTTCATCCAGATACCGAAAATAAATATTGAATTACATTAGCCAGACTATAGAGCATCTAAATAAACTCGAATTCAGAGCATCAGCTGTCCGTAAAGGACATAAATACTTAAAAAACCAACTTGAGTACACGAATTTCTCACTTAACTTACCGGCGAGATTTCCGAAAGCGGACCAAAGTCACGTGGTCTCCTACGTTCAATCCTGTAACATGCGCAGAACGCAACACGCGCTCTATCCCTACTCTATGCTCTCAACAAAAACCTAGACTCGCCCTTAAGTTCATGGTCACACAGCGCCGCAGAACAGGAGAGCTGGCTGGCTGGCACGCCTTTCACACGTAACCGCGGAATAGCCTCAGTTCAAACTTCTAACTGTTCACAGAGATTTTGTATTCTTCCACCGTTGGTATAAAAAGCGATCAAGAATCGAAGGCGCCACCCTTCACGTCACGTCGGCACGAGATTATCGACAAAATTGCCACTGTAAGGTTTTAAAGAGTTCAAACAACATTAAATAATAAAATTTTCTTCAAAATAATTGAGAAGCCATTTATACATTAGTTTTGATAATTTTATTTTTTGAGATTAGTATTGGTGCTATCGTGCTCATTGTTCCTCTAGTTATTTGCTTAGACTCATTTTTAGCATTAGTGCTAAGAAAATTGAAAATTACTCTTGTAGTATATCTAATTTATAATTTTTGCAATTTTGGTTGTTTGAAAAATAATTTTCTTTTATTGAGATTTATGAGATTCTTATACCGTTGCTGTTAAGGAATTGAAAATCGAAACTAATAAAAAGTAACCCAATTCATTAAGAAATATCCATCTGAGACAGAGATCTTTACAAATCAGTTTTATAAATTTAAACCAAGATTAAATTTAACTGAACACAAACAAAACTGAAGTTGAAGAGAATTTTTCACCTTTCCAATTCATACATGAAGGTACTTATATTATTATAGTAAGAGAATAATGTGAATTACAAATGTGAAGACGTTGAAGTCAAGCATGTCTTCACATACATGAAGAATATATTACCCTAGTAGCACAGAAGATGCTGAGCATGTGCTCAGGGAATTTTAGTCATTTTAGCTAAAATGTTTCAGAATCACAACGTGAGCATGTGCTAAAAATGTTTTAAGGCGATTTTAGAGCGCACGTTTTTCTGAACATGTTACAAGCATGTTTGTGCAAAATTTCATTCCACTTCCTTCTATAACTAATAATTATAAAAATTTTTCATTGAATGCAGCTTTTCTTTCCTTTTGACAACTAAAATTAGAAAGTGGTCGTTTGTAATAGAGATAAAGAAAGGAAATTAAATAAAAATTCTTATTCAGCAATAGGCACTTTTTAAAATTCATCGATGGAATCGTAAATCCATCAATCCGTTTTTAAAGTCATCGATGGATCCATCAACCGTTTCTTTATTCACCGATGGATTTACGATGCTTTCCACCGATGTCCATCGCTTTCATGGAGATAATTAATTCGCGATGAAGAGTCAATATATAATATATGGCTCTGATGACAGTAGCGGATCATTCAAATGTTAATATCAATAACCTCATAAAAGCCAGTAAATATCAACTTACAATGGGAAATATAACGTATTTATAATGCAACAATCAATGAACAAAAACGATGCAATGATTTACGTTTCGACAAATCTGCTGAATTCAACTCGAGGTTAAAGAATTATGGAGATGGAACAAGTTTTAAATGCAACAGTAGCCTTCTTGTCAAACAGCAGAAAAACCAGCGGACTGTTCTTAAACTCATCAAGAATTGATAATCTATCGAAGTAATCAGACAAAGATCATCGATGCAGACCATAAATTATCAGATGGGTGAATTTAAAACCGTGCCTAACGCATGCAGCTATCTATAACAGTTGAAGAACGAATTGTGGTGGCGTGTTTCCTTGGCAGTTGATGTCGTTAGCGTCGTTAGCCAAGCTTGGCTTCACTTATTTTAGTGTATACCCGTAATTTCCTTAGTGGAAGTGAGAATTTTCATATCATTAAGGATTAAGATATAGATGTCAATGTTTGAAAATCGAATTTGTGTAAAAATCGTGTGGTTTAACAATTTAAGTGCTGTTTGGCGGTTTGTGTGAATAGTGGGAACGTTAGGCGATTCCATGTGTGTATTCGTGTTAAACTATAAAATAGCATGTATATAATTTTAAAATTTTCTGAATGTAGTTGTTTTCGTGACGTTTGACTCGCGTGATTTGTGACAATTTTTGTTGAATATGTTTTTGTTTTAATAAACAAAAAATACCATAGCTTAATCTCCTGTTTTTACTTTGTTTTCCTGCTGAAGAGAGTGATGGAATGTGATGTGTGTGAAATGTTTGATCGAGTATTATTAATAATATAGTCATTCAGCTGATAAGTGATTTAGAATGTTTCCTTTTATTAATATTCATCGTGTTTTCAAATACCTTGTAGATGTCACGAAAGGTCACTGAGGCATCTCCAAGACATCTTGTTAACATTCGAGATATCTCTGAGATGTGATTCTGCTATGTGGGTAGCTGTTTAATTAAAAGTGAGGGATTATGAAAACGTTTGTTTGTTTGTCCGTAGGGAAATTTGATGTGTGATCGAAATGTATTATTGTTAATAATGCATCATTCAGCTGAAAAGAGAATTCATAGTCACCTAGTTTAATTAAAAGGAAGGGCGGTAAATTTCTAGTGGCCCGATTTCGACGATATTTTAGGGGGAGGCAATTGAAAGATGGCGGCATATTTTACGTATTATAGCGAATCTGAACGTTCTATATTTACTTAGATATCGCTATTTTAGTGAGCGAAGTACCGGAATGGCGTCCGGAGACCCTGTTTTCGGAGCTATTTCCATGGTTTTGACGCCAGGTAGAGCGGTCATCACCGAGTTTCAACTCTCGTAAGTTGCCTTAAAAAGCGAAAATTATCTTTCTCAAGAGGTTCACGTCCGAAATCGACGAAATTTCACGAGGATGCACTTGAAACATCGGGAAGCTAAAAAACGATATATAGAAACGAAATACTGCTTTTTAAGCCACAATGCTAATCTAAATTACCAACAATATGTTCTGCACAACATATAATATCGAGTTAATATGAATATTCTTCGCATAATTATCTTCGTATACGTTATACGCATAACATAAATATATGCGTCGAAACACCTTGGAAACCAATTAAGCATGCAAACCAATTATAGCTTGCAATCCGAACTTGAGGGTTACTATCTTTCTCTTAACACAAAGCAACATTTGCGCCAAAAAAACACTATTTCCTTTCGATTTCACAGATCACGGTAATTATGTATGGAAAATAACACGGAAGAAACACAAAAGGAAATAATAGGAATAGATTAGCAAATAGCATCTTAATGATGTAATTGGTAGTTTTCGTTGATACCATAAACGTCCACTTCTCTCTGTACGAGACTCAAAAATGTGTGGGTGTGGAAGTAACGGGAAAACTCTCTTCTTAGGCAGTTTTCCGCAAAGAATATTCCCCCCCCCAGAAATGCGTGGAAGGAGCATGCCTGCGACGACGAAGTTTGTTCTAAGGCACCAATTTCGAAACGTAGGTGCCATATAACGCCCTAATCCTCGGAAGGAGGGAAGGGATAGTTGGGACCCTTGAGATTGAAACGACCGTCCGTTGGTCGCCCACGCGCCGGGAAAGGGAGTCGCTTTCCCAACCTTCCCCCTTCCGTTCATTGGTACCATTAACTGTAAGATTGTAATGAGAGAGAGTGTTTTTGTGACAAATGTAGCTTTGTGTTAAGAAAAAGATAGTCACCCTCACGTTCGGCTTGCAAGCTATAGTTGGTTTGCAAGCTAAGTATGCTTCCAAGGTTTTTCAACAGATATATTTATTACGAAAAACAAGGAAATTAGACAATATTTACCTCACTCCCGACCCTTTTTGATCAAAAAAGCCCGTAATCCAGGTGAAAATTACGAATAAATAAGCAAATAAGTCGATATTGACCTCACTCCCCCCACCCTTTTCGATCAAAAAAGCCCGTATCGAGTTGAAAATTACGAATAAAACAACCAAATCAGTCAATATTTACTTCACTCCCCCCACCCCTTTTTGATAAAAAAAGCCCATAATCGAGTGGAAAATTACGAAAAAACAAGCAAATCAGTCAATATTTACCTCACTCCCCCACCCTTTTTGATAAGAAAGCCCATAATCGAGTGGAAAATTACGAAAAAACAACAAAATCAGTCAATATTTGCCTCACTCCCCCCACCCTTTTTGCTCAAAAAAGCCCACAATCGAGTTAAAAATTACGAAAAAACAAGCAAATCGGACACAATTTACCTCACTCCCCCCACCCTTTTTGCTCAAAAAAGCCCACAATCGAGTTGAAAATTACAAAAAAACAAGCAAATCAGTCAATATTTACCTCACTCCCCCCACCCTTTTTGCTCAAAAAAGCCCACAATCGAGTTGAAAATTACGAAAAAACAAGCAAATCAGACAAAATTTACCTCACTCCCCCACCCCTTTTCGATCAAAAAAGCCCGTATCGAGTTGAAAATTACGAATAAAACAACCAAATCAGTCAATATTTACCTCACTCCCCCCACCCCTTTTTGATAAAAAAAGCCCATAATCGAGTGGAAAATTACGAAAAAACAAGCAAATCAGTCAATATTTACCTCACTCCCCCACCCTTTTTGATAAGAAAGCCCATAATCGAGTGGAAAATTACGAAAAAACAACAAAATCAGTCAATATTTGCCTCACTCCCCCCACCCTTTTTGCTCAAAAAAGCCCACAATCGAGTTAAAAATTACGAAAAAACAAGCAAATCGGACACAATTTACCTCACTCCCCCCACCCTTTTTGCTCAAAAAAGCCCACAATCGAGTTGAAAATTACAAAAAAACAAGCAAATCAGTCAATATTTACCTCACTCCCCCCACCCTTTTTGCTCAAAAAAGCCCACAATCGAGTTGAAAATTACGAAAAAACAAGCAAATCAGACAAAATTTACCTCACTCCCCCACCCCTTTTCGGTTAAAAAAGTCCGAAATCGAGTCAAAAATTGACAAAAAACAGGTCAATCAATCGTACATTACACCCACCCAGCACCCCTTTTCACTCAAGGAAGCCCGTAACCGAGTCTAAAATTAACAAAAAACAGGTCAATCAATCGTACAGCTAACAGCAAAAAAAAGTTACCACCCCTGACCCACCAAGAAATTCTAAGTCCAAAATTCGGGCCGGCGAGCCTTTCTCTTGAAAAGGGAGGGAGAGAAAAGAAAGATGGAGAACATGGTACGTTACGCTAGCTCGGCTCTCGCGTTTGGATGGAGAATTTTCGTTATTTATATAATGATCATTTACTACTATCCATTATCTGCCGCAACATTTGATGTGTTAACGCGTACTATTTAATTTGACGACGATCAACTGGAAGATAACTAAAGAAATGAATCGAATTGAATGCAGCATTCAAAGTCACTCTCACTTTAATTTTCGATAACAGATTATTAAATCATTTCCAAAGCAATACAAATGAATTTAACTGAATACAACATTCAGTATCAAATTAACTCACATTTCGTTTTTCGAAAATCGATCGTATAAATCACTTCCAACGTTTGATTATGCTCATCAATGTGAACGAAACCAGCAACTTTTCTCTTCTTCCTAATTTCAATTAGGCCAAAAAGCAGCATCTCGGATTCAAAAATGGCATTTGTCGTCAGGGGGACCGGCTGTTTATACTCACAAAACTTTTCGTGTATTCCGTAAAATATCTCAAAAATTCAATTCGGAAACAACAATAAACGACCAAAATAAGGTTTTCTATTCATTTACTCTGCTATTGGTTCTTGTCTCAATCTCGTATGACTATTATTTTTAATTTAATTTTGCAAAATAAATGAAGCATGCAGAGACAAAAATGAACTTTACGTGCATTTCTCACGGAAATGCTTTGACTCGTCTGGGATCGAAGCAAGGACGAAGTGTCACCATTTTTTACAATATAAACACTTTCGTATATATATATATATTTGAATGCAATGTTCTGTAAAAAAATCAAGTCAATCGACCGAGTGGTTTTCGAGTTTTGCGGGCACAAACATACGCAGGCTGAATTTTAATATATAAGATATGTGCATGATTCGGTAGATCACTGTAATTTGATTGCTTTTAGACACCTTTCGTTTAACTTTCCCAATTGAAAATCGTTCTATTATCAAGAGAAATAAGTAAGGAATAAACACAAGGAAATAAAAGTGCCAAAACTTCCACACAGAAAGTCGTATAACTTTGACAAAATTATTTATTTCTTTGTGTTTAGTTACCTATGGAGTTCCTCAAAGTTAAAGCTCATTCGATTGTTTTAAATAACGAATATTCTTTTCTAGATTACCATTTCCCCTTACTCTCGTGACTACTATAGATTGTATAATCCATTAATTTGTAAAATTAAATTATCCTGATAACAACACTGTTGAAAAATTCATACAATTAGCTTCGACGCTTACTATCACTATCTTCAACATTTACATAAATACGCGATCCTCCATATGGCATGTGCCTGGAGAAAAGAAGGGAACAAAAATGTTACCTGCCCTTGAAAGGGTAGAATACCGGGAAAACTGTTAAACAGGACAAAACGAAATAGGTGGGGGAGAAGGGCAAGATAATCCTTTTGTTGCCAAACGGGAATGGAAAGGAAAAACTTTCGCGTTGGGAGAAGAGTATTTGGGTTGCAATTTGCTTGATTCATTTTGATGTTATCTAAAATAATGTGTTCGCTAGCCTTCTCTGATATATGTTTAATTTTTAGCTCGCAATTAGAAGAATGACTCGAAGAAATAAATCTCTCATAAAGTGGGACTGCAGAGCAACAGATTAGAAATATTGTATGTTCTTCGGCCTAAAAATTACGAGATCTCACTGTTTATCTGATGTGGATTAAATGAAAATAATAATAAATTGCTTGATGAAACCACTGTCCTAAAAATTGGATCCATGGATTCCTTATCGTTTCAAAGTAATGGCTTCCAGTAAATACTGTAGTAAATGGCCAGCGGTAGACGTCCTTTTGGTAAAATTCTCGAAATTTTATTTCTCAAAAGTTACTCCTCTCGTATTTTTAGCTATTTATTGATCAACGAATCACCTCCGAAGAGTATTACAATTTGTTTATTTCAAAGTTCTCAGTATTTTAAGAAAACCATCTTTTAATTATCAGTTATGGAAAATGATAAGACCGCTATCCGTAGATCTGTTACTTTTGCATGACAATGGGTTAATCGAGGTCTAACCAAACCTAAGACTTGGCTAGAGGTATGAGTTTTTAGTACTCGACACAGAATGGGCAAGTTATTGCGTGTGTGTTACAGTAATGACGATTATAATTGAGTTTAAATACGTATTTAAATGACATCCTTATTTTTTATTTTATAAACCAGGTGAGATATACTAGCAAATTTTATAAGTGAATCAAGATGAGTTTAACGTTTTGGCTATCATCAACACTGAGAGAAAAAATATATTCACTTGCTTTTGGTGTTTTTTATATTAATTTTAAAGGTTCTTAAAATCTACGAAACTAATAACTGTGTCTATCTTTTAATGGAATAAAAGAATTGAAAACCCTATACATCCAATGATAGTAATAAAAAAGAACCAAAGGAACGCTAGTTTACGCAAATAGCTATCTCTTAAATTTTCCCGTTTTGTTGTTGATTGATTTGTAAGGATATCCCAAAGGTTTATGAAAATCATTGGTTAGAAGAAATAGCGAAAAAAGCCTGAAAAGTTGGATGTAAATATTGAGAACGTAATATTGGAATTGGCATTTTACGAAGCTTAAGTTTCTACGGGAGTGATCTTTCTATGGTTAATATATGTTGTATATATATGTATTCTACTGCTGAAAGCAGAGACGGTCCGAGACATGGGCAGTCTGGGAGACCGTTCCCAGTGTTTGTGTGCTCTTCTCAGATCCCTTGAAGATTCTCAATGATAAAATTATACGCGTAGCTTACGGAATTTAAACGATTACACCCGGTCACAATATTTAGTTAAACTTTCTTTTATCCATTAAGGGGAACTAGTTCTAAACGTCTGCCTGCCCAGAATATCAATAATCTTCAGATTACCCCTTCCCGATGATTGTAATCAATTTCCTTCTCAATGGATGCAGCTTTCTTTGGTTCAAGTTCTCTGAATAATTTCCTTATAGTCAAATTGATTGAAGAAGCCGTTACTTTGTGAAATAGCGTTATATAAGAAATTTTGAATCTTTGTCCTTAGTTATTTCCGCCATTTCTTATAGTCGTTGAGCAATGACTATATTTTTACGGAAATTACATTTAGTAAAACTACTAAATCAGGCGTAATCAATTTGAGTTGCCCTTACATCGGTAACAGCCGTTTAATAATTAGAATTTAGGCTTCGTATTTTCCCTTTCCTTTTTTTAATGAGAGGCCAGTTAAGTCCATCAGCCATTATCAGATACAGCACTAGAAATACTGACATCTCATACTTATTACCCATAATTACTCTTAAATAAGATGGATAAAGCTTCCCTTCTGGGGAAATATTTCTTATTGTCAGGAGAATCTATTACTGCTGAATATTAATGCTGGTTTCATGGGCCACGCCTATTCTTCCTTAAAACTTTTTGGTTTAAAGATAAGGAAGACATTTACGATATCTTGAAGGTTCAGAAATTTAAATGTGTGAATTCCTCGGCATTTATGATTAACTGGCGGAAGCTCTAATTATATGCATGGATGTATGCAAATTGTATGCATATTTGTATATGCCTACGTGATTATATCCTACTAATTTTCGAAGCAAAATAAATTTACAGTGATAATAAATAATTTCGACTATGATAGGTCTATTGTTAATGGTTTATGAATTTTGGATGTAAATGAACGATTTAGAAGTAAGTTCACATAACACCAAATGCAGTAGGTAAGGAAAATGAAACTTGAACACTGCCACAAAAATCGGAACTTTTTCGAATGGTTGATCTCATTTACATTCTCTCTGGCTGAACAATTGAAAAAATATTTTTCCGGTCACCTTCTAACCTGCATTATTTTCTCTTAAAATGGCTTACATCGTTTTCTCAATCATGTAATTGAACCATTTTCTCAATCTTATAAACAGCCTACATCCCAGGATCTGTGCACATCACTTCTGAGCCTGTTTACCAAATTATCTTTACATTTTTAGATGTATTGCCTTAGTGTTGAAGAGAATCAGCATTCTCTTCTTAGTAAGCATAAAATTTTCCATATCCCCATTGTTTATTTTCCTATCATCGTCTCCATGCTTTATGTAAAAAATATATAAGTAATTAACTGTAACACCATTCATATTCCTTCATTGACGAACTTTTCATTATATTTCCGTCCACATCTAAGAATGGCATTTTCAATCAATTTTCTATCTCACACAAATACCCTAAAAGATGCGTCGAATTTTATTCGGACTGAAAACGTATCCTGTCACCACTGCATGGAAGACCCTTTTTCTTTCCTCTCTCACCCCCACGGAGAAGCTACCTTTGTTTCGTCGAGAAGGCAGGTATGAATGGCACTCATATACCGTTATGTAGACGAAAACAAGGAGAGCAGAAATAGCACCAAAGGGGACTGACCGCTGAAATCCGTAGTAGCAGATTTAAATTTATTATTCATGCATGAGTGCATTACGTGTATATTTTAAAAATGGAGTTGTTATGTCTAAAATTGTTGGCTCATACCTTTTTCCAATGTTGAAATTATTAATCGTTTTAGCATTCAAACATTTATTACGGAGAAGGTGTAAATGAAAGGAATTAAATAATTAGAAGTATATTATTCAATTCTTTTGGTGCTTGACTCGACTCTGCGCGACTTCTGATTTAATTATTCAAAAGAAATGTTCGCACATACAATATAAAGCGGTTTGTTAAAAGACTACAGGTTCGATAGTAGTAAGTCCTAAACGACCGGAGCCCTCGGCTGAGTATCCTTCAAGAATATAACTCTGTATAGACAATAATTATTTGATATATTCCTTAGCTGTGATTTACATGACGAAATACGCGACAACATGACCCTATTCTCAACGATAATGATTTTCGCAGCCCGATGGCGAAAAGATTATTGCGAGATTATAGCGAGGACAGATGGCCTATACTGATATCATCTCACATAAAGTATAAAGTGTGCTACTATTTAAATTATTTAAATCAAAATTCCCTGCAAATGTAAATGGCGTCCAAACAACGTGGCGACTTTCACAAATTCGTTTTCAATGAAAACTAGCAACTTATTTCCTATTTGAATTCCACTATCACATATCATTATTTTTAATAGCAGGTATTGTTTCATTATTACCCCATTTTTATTCTTATTACATTTTTTTAATTTACCCTTCTTCCGTTGACCTAATTTACAGTAGTTCATATTCTCTTAATTATCGTATCATAATCTTTACGAAAACGTTCATCCTGCGGGCATGTGGAGCATTAACTGAAATAACCAATTTCATTCTAAATCTGCATTGATGGAATATTTTATGTTAGGAGGAGATATGAGCAGCCAAAGTAATTCATGTCCAATATTTTATGAAGAAGAGCGAATTACGCTTGAGATTCAAGCCGATTTAACGAAATACGAATTTAATACTTTCATAATACAATACTGCTTCTACCGCAGCAAAAGCAATGACTTTCAGCAATTATTTATAAAATATATATCGTCACAAAAGCCTTCAAAACGTGCCAGGCATAAAGAGGAAGACGAAAAGCGCGCTCAAAACAGAGAATCTGAAAGACTCGCCCTTCTCGAGTTATGCTGGTTGCATCGAAGGTGGTAACTTTTTTATGCTGCTAGCTGTACATTATACCCACCCAGCACCCCTTTTCACTCAAGGAAGCCCGTAAGCGAGTAGGGAATTGGGATATGGGCATCTGTTAGAGTTGAAATAAGTTAGAAAACCCCTACCGGAATTCCTAGGAACCATCAAAAATGGCCAAAAAGCAGACGAAAAACGTCAAAAAATGCTCTTCTTTGGAGTAAAATTCCTAAGAAATGGCACTAGTTAGAAGGGATTTCTCATCATATACATCAGCCGCCATCCTTATTCTACGAAATGGTTTAGGAATTACATGATTATCTCCAGTAATAAGGGAGATATAGAATTTCTCCCTGACTGTGTGAAACAAGAAATTTACCGGAAGGGCTAATGAAGACTTGATAAATTTCCAATGTAACCTGGTATTTTGCAAATTAATCAACGAAAACTGGAGGTACATACATGTATGTTAAATAAATTTCAAATTATACTTCATTAAGATGCAATTATTACGTAGCCATTGATTTCTTTTACTAATGAGAACCTTATTTTATTTGAAACCTTGTATAATATCCTGTGTTTTCGTTGATTATTTTGTGGAAAACTCAGTATTATCTGGAATATAACGAGCGCTCGAAAGATTTACATTAAAATGTGTATAGCACATTTTCGACCAATTTTAACCGAAATGTTGACGGCACATTTCTGGCGCATTTTTACCCAGCAAAAATTTCATACCCAAAATGTGCTAGGCACATTTTAAAAATTTCTAAAATGTTTCACTGAAATGCTTCAAGCATGTTGTGATCACAAATTGTGCTACTAGGGTAATTTGGCTAACAAGAAACAGGAATGCTTTATTGAATGCGAAAAGGTTCAGCAAGAAATACATAAATTATACTATCTTAGATTTATGAATCAAAGTAAACGTGGCACCGATATAAAAATATGTAGCCAGTCTACAAGTTTCAAGAGTATTATAAGTGAGAATTTGTTATTTAGCTCTCCGAAGACAAAAAGCTAGTCACTCGAAGTAAAATCACCAGAGATACATTACTTTTAAAGAACAATGAATGAACAGGATGGTAGTCGAGGTAAATAAAAATAAATAACTGTTAAAATAATCCAGAATTGTGGCTTTTATGATTTCGTTGTTTAGATTTTACGTTAAGCCAAAGTTCGAAGAGTTTAAGGGTAAGTAAATAATTTCTAAGGCTTTAATTCAGAATTTCGCTCCGGTTTATTGTTATAACAGACATGGGTTTTAAACTGTTCGTTCGGAGGTTGAAATTATTAAATTTGGTGGGCGTATCGGAACTGTTCGCTCAAATATGTTAGTGATTAAGGTAAATGCCACTAGAGTGTGCAAGCATCGCCGATTCGGTAAGGTACTCGCAGAGCGGCAGTTTCTGTATTGGGAAACTAATTCGATTGGACGTTTCTAACAGTTCCTAAGAGAGCTACGGTTTTTTTATTCTTATATAAATGGGCAAATGAATTGTAATTCTTAGAATGAGCGGAAGATATTAAATAAAAGAATAATACTCACTCCCATGGCCAGGGGCGGATCAAGGGGTGCGAGGGCCCACAGGCAAATAACTGGTGGAGACCCACTTAAAGGCGGATAAATCCAACATTTCCTATTTACTATAAATGGTCATGGAATTACATACAAATTCAGTATATACATTTGATACTTGCTGTTACATAACTTCAGTTTTCTTATCACTTATGATCACATTATATTAAATTCTTTTAGAACTCGTAATTTCATAAAATTTGAAATGGAAATTACGGCCACATTTTTCTGCTATACTGGGGAAACTCTAGCTTGTGTTTTTATACATGAGAACAAATACGTATTATTACAAAAAATTCTCAAGTGGTGGAGGCCCCCAGATGGTGGAGGCCCCTAGGCAAGTGCCTCGATGCCTAGTGCCTGGATCCGCCCCTGCCCATGGCCACTCAAACTGCAGGTTTTTAGCCTCACAAAAATATAAAAATTATCAATTAATTTTTCAGAACGATTGTTCTCGTTGCTCTCATTCAAGCCGTCTCGTAAGTTAACAAATGAAGTAAATTATCTTTCGACGTATTCAGGGCGAATGACCATTGTGAAGGAAATAGCAATATCCGGTGCGGTGACTGAAATATTTCTATATATAGTAATTAAATTCCTTCGATCAAAGAAATGTAAGTTATATTTAGTGTATTTTCAGATCTTAAATTTTTGTCTTGGTATTGAAGCCTCTTATATTTTATAACATTCTTTATAACTTTTGGAATATCGTGATCTTTATCTGAATTTTAGTTTGTTTTTATTTAAGGTATTAAAATTATCTTATATCATGAGTGGCAACATGCCATCGATTACTGATTCCAGATTTAATTTGAGAAAAAGAAATGTTTTTTTTAATCATGCCAAATTTTACTTTTTTCAAGAAATGTTTCGTTTATTTAGGTCCAAACATTTTTAATTTATCAAATGATATTAAAAGTGCCAAGTGTACAAACAATTGTTTTAGACTTAGTAAGTTTTGGTTTTTGTTAAATGTGGAAAGTCCGATCTTTCTTAAGTTCCACTAGTTTCTTTTCCTTAAATTCTATTAAACAAGTTTTTTTTACGTTCAATTCGTTATTTTGTATTTTAATATGTCAAATTACAAGTTATTTGCTGTCAGTTAACTCTTTTTTTTGCAACGCATGGATGTATTCTTCTTGTATTGTGGTTGCCTCCGCACCTTTTAAGGCAATGCTTTCTTAAGCCTTTTTTGTAAAAATTTGATTTCTGTTTGAAAGCAATGAAAACTATATATATACGTATCCTAACAGTTGCATCGAGAGCGTATGGTGTACCATTAGTCAGCCAAATAAACCCAATCTACATGTATGTGCTTTTTACCGGCCGCCCAACTCTTCGCGTCATGTTTTGCGTAACCTAAACGACGAAATAAATTTTTACTCGCGTAAAAACAACAATAGCATAATGATAATTGGAGGAGATTTTAATCTTCCAGACATCGATTGGCAAAAGCACGTAGTCAAGAAAAGAGCTCGGGACAATGACTCTTGTAGGACCTTGTTAAATATAATACAAAAAAATTCATTACACCAGCTAGTCAAAAAGCCTACCAGGGAATTAACCATTTTAGATCTTTTTCTTACGAACACCCCCGAACGAGTATCTAACACATCTGTTTGCGATGTAATATCCGATCACAAAGCTATAATTATAGATTTCGACCTTAACTTGGTAAAGCACAGAAAACCTAAGCGCAGAGTTTATCTTTACCCGCGAGCCGATTTCGAAGGATATCGTAGTAAACTCATGTACGATTTTTTTCTGGAGTATAAAACGCGCGCGATATGTTTAAATACCGAGGACACGTGGAATCTCTTTGTAAGAACAATGCGTGACGTAATGGATAAATTTATACCCTCAAAATTTTCAAATAAAATTAATGAACCTAGATGGTATAATAAGGAGACTAGGAGAGCACTAAAGAAACAGAGGCGTTTGCATTCCAAATTAAAAGCCGCTGCGAGGCAACCGAATAGTATCAACATAGATCGAGTAGAGAGCGAACATAAGGAAGCAAAGTCGGAAACTAAACGAATTATGCGAGATGCCCTCCGTCAATATAAAAAGAAGATTTTATGCGAACACTTGGAAGAGGACCCAAAAGCGTTTTGGTCGTACGTTCGTGAGGTCCAAGGTAAAGAGCAAACTGTTGGTTCATTAAAGGATACTTGCGGTAATATAGTAAACGATGCTAAAGGCAAAGCTAATATCTTGAATGATTTTTTTCGAAGCGTTTTCACGTCTGACGATACATCAAATACTCTCCCGAATGTTGATAAACCTGAATCAATGTCGAAAATCACCTTCAGAGAAGACGGCATCATTAAACTATTGCAACAGATTAAACCGAATAAAGCTCCGGGTCCTGAAGACATACCGGCTTGAGTGTTCAAGGAAGTTGCGGAGAGCGTAGCACCTTTTCTTAAAGTTATATTTGACAAGAGTATGAGCGAAGGAAAGGTCCCGAAAGATTGGAAAATTGCGAATGTCACGCCAATATTTAAAAGTGGCTCTAAGGACGATCCAGCTAATTACAGGCCTATATCTTTAACATCACTGAGTGGTAAAATTATGGAACATATAATAGCTAGCTCTTTAATGGGTTTTCTTGAAACGTCCAATTTCATAATTAGGAATCAACACGGTTTTCGTAAGACTCGTTCTTGCGAGTCTCAGCTGGCTTTATTAGTACACGATGTTCTAAACTCTGCTGAAAAACATAAGCAAGTCGATGCGATATTTTTAGATTTTCGGAAGGCTTTCGATAAGGTAACTCATCATAAATTGCTGTACAAATTAGAAGTTGCGGGTATCAATGCACAAGTTATTAGCTGGATAAAAGACTTTCTCACCGATAGAGAGCAACGAGTAGTACTCGATGGTATTAGTTCCAACTTGGTTAAGGTGACCTCGGGCGTCCCTCAGGGCAGTGTAATTGGACCGTTGTTATTTTTAGTATACATCAACGACCTCAGCAATCACATTGAAAGCAATGTTAGGATATTCGCAGACGACACAGTCATTTACAGGGAAATAGTTAGTTCAGAGGATAGATTTACCCTTTCGAACGACTTAGATAGAATTATGAATTGGTGCGATGATTGGCAATTAGAGCTTAATGTAGAAAAGTGTTCGGTAGTTAACTTCTTCGAAAGTAAATCTATAATAAATGATTATTCTTATAGTCTCCGAGGGGTAAACCTAATGTCAGTAGAATCGGTAAAGTATCTTGGAGTAACTCTCACGAATAATCTATCATGGAGTGCCCACATCCGAAATATATGTGGAAAAGCACTTAAGAAACTCGGCTTCGTTAAAAGAATAGTCGGTAGGAGCGAAGAAAAGGTTCGCGAGCGATGTTACTTAGCGTTAGTTAGGCCTCACCTTGAGTATGCATGTAGTGTATGGGACCCCGCCGAGAAATGTCATATTCGGGATTTAGAAAAAGTACAACGAAAGGCGATACGATTTGTAAAGAATTGCTACGATAAAACAGCGAGTGTCACTCAGATGTTACAGGACGCGGGATGGGAATCATTAGAAGATAGAAGAAAAATTCAAAGGATAAATTTATTAAATAAGTTCAGAGAAATTACGTTTTCAGATGATGTAACCGATATAATGCGACCCCCCTGTTTTATGGGCCGTGCTGATACTGCCCGAAAGATTAGGGAAATAGATGCTAAAACGAATCGTTTCAAAAATTCATTTTTTCCGCGAAGTATACGCGAAAGCAACCGTTTAGGAAAATAGAGTCAATGTGGTTGCACCCCCTGCCACACGCCGAAAGGCGGCTTGCAGGGTTCTTACATAGACATAGACATAGACAAAACTAAACTAACTTTTGATACTGGGAGGGGAAGAAGTGCAATTTTAGATTAAGCGGAAAAACAATTTGCAATATCACCTGGAGATTCTCGACCTGGATAAATAATCATCATTGCAATATCCTCCGCGAATCATAAATTTTATTTGTGCAAGGTGATGTAATTGTATGTGGAAGTATTTGAAAATTGTATATGGATTTGTATTGCAAACCATCAGGAATGGATTTAATCTATCACATTCCCGATTTGTAGATTTCAAATCGAGGGCCCCGTTAAAAACCATCTTTGTGGAAATTGAAACTATATTGAATAGTTAGATATAATTGCTAATTGTATGAATAATGGAAAAACTGACTTGAAAATAGTCTGACAGGGCCGGGAATCGAACCCGGTATCTTCCTCTATCCGGGAGGCTGCATTAACCATCTACGCTACCCGGCCAGTACATTAACAAGCAGTTTTGGGGACTTTGTCAATGGGAATTTGGGAATGGACTTGGGAATTTTCCTGGGTGCACGCCCTTATGTGCAAAGTCACCTTAACCCTTTCCTTATTTGTATGAATAGTTTATAATATCAACTCATAATGCGCTTCAATCTAAATCCGCCCTTTCATGTCATTGATGTTGTGAGATAAAATTACACGAATTTTTCAACTTGAGTTAATCAAGAAAAAACGGGAGCTTTTTCGGAATAATATTCTGGAAAAGGACGTATTAATTCTGAAATTTGATAGCAAATTTCATTTTGCCGAGCTTAAAGGATTGAATCCATAAACATTGATAACATTTCTTAAATAAGTATTTTTTCAAGATTGTCAAAATTGCCGATTAGTGCCAATGGCGATTAAAGTGCAAACCAACATTGAATCCAGAAAATATACTTCTCATTAATTTTTGTTTTATCCGAGTGAGACGTTAACATTATAGGGTAAAAATTCTTAAAATGGAAAGATCTGTAATGAGAATAGATTTGAAGATCCAGACGAATCAAATAGGAAGTTAGCGCAAAAATAACAGTTTGTGGCTCCTACGACCAACCGTTGGGCGCTGAGGTCTTGTATCACCGGTGGGCCCCATGGTGGAAAGGGTATTCTTTCCTCCAAGGGTGGGCCCCATGGTGGAAAGTGTATGCTTTCCTCCAAGGGTGGGCCCCATGTACACTTATTTCATTCGCGGATGCATGAAAGAAAGACTCGGTTTTATTTACTCCCTCAAGAACGTTACGATTTTCGTTTTACAACCGATTTCTTTACGAAAGTTATTTATTTTTGAGAATGTCGCTTTAAGGTACCCAGAAAAGTGGATAAAAATTCGCCAAACCCAGAAAAGATATCGCCAAGAGAGAAATTAGAATATAAAAAGCTTTTAGTTAACTCTTACAATTATCAAATAAAGTCTAGATATTACATGAATTAAATATATTATACTAATTATAAATCTTTTATGAACCACGAAATACTCGTTTGATTTATTAATAAGCCAAGTGATCAATTTATCAAGCGTCTGTCTCCGTTTAAGGCCATTATTGTCGGAATTATATTTCAAATCAAAACTCAGCCACTGGTTGAGGAATAGCAAAATTGGCTGTTCGCTGTTACTCATGTTCCAATGCCTTCCTTTATTTATCTCACTGGTGATTATTCTCAAAGCTTAAGCATTCACTCTTTTTATCTTTTCCCCACGAAAACCATTTTATTTGCTTCTCTTTGCCAACTATTTTCTCCATTTAACGAGTCTTTGGAAGATACTGCCTCGTGTCCTTCACCGATGTTTTTCGTCAGCCACAGGGACCTTGAGGAGTGGCCCTCAACTTGCAATGGGTTTCGTCGTTAAAATCGGCCAAAACGTATCGCAGATGTCGCTTCCGACGGCTGGACTGCAGGACACTTCTCCATTTACCAAATGTAAGTGAACACATTCTTATTTTTTTCTCTCTCGAAATTCGCTTATAACAAAGTTAAGGCGCTCTTTTGCCGTTAATTTCCGACGGAAGTGACATCGTGGCACGAAACATCATCATCATCAACTGTTACCATTTGATTTTTTAAAGGGATCGTGGTTTTAATTGGGCTGAGTGATCCACGTTGTATGTGTTTACTGACGAATCAGCATCTCGAGCTATTATCGCCAGATCCACGTTGTCTTTAAAATAGACAAATTAGCTCCATTACGGGCAACTATCGTAAATAAATTCACCAAATTTCGCAAACGTAGTACTCTTAATGCTTCTGCTACTCTTTCCATTTATTTTGGTATTATTTTGGGTCAGGCTCCCGTACAACCATGTAGACAGCGCGTTTGCCTTTGGTGAAAGCGGTCCCGGGTTCGATTCCCGGTGGGAGCCAATGTGCGAAATGACCTAAACTGTCGAAGCACTTTTAATACTACTTCTACTATTTTGGGTCATGTAAAATATCCCAAGGCTTACATCTCCCTCTCTGGTTTTTCAGTACGGCTTCGTTTTAAGTTTTGTTCGTTCCTTCTCTCTTTTGACCAGATGCTACTTCTTTCCTACCTCTGGTTGCACTTAGAGCTTTACGATCGAACTTCTGAAGGCTGTTTTATTCTGTATCACGTCTAATATCCATCAAATTTCGATCTCCCAAATTACAGACCCCCTCTTTTTTAGTTTCTTATTGAAGTGATGACTACGTAAATTCCAGGCATATTTGGCTCACTTTGGTTGATGAACTGTTTCTTTTTGCCCTTTCATTTCCGGGAATATTTTTGATCCTCTTGTTTTGATGAACCTTTCAAATTGACAAATATTGGATGGACTGAAACATATTCTTCGCAGATATTTTACTGTTGACGTTTCATTGAAATGTTTGGTGGTTGAATGAGTCTATTTTGGGAAAATATAACGATGTGATCTATTTTTTAAGTGTATTACTGCTTTCTATGGAATATAATTATGATTGTGATATAATCGATATGAGAAGGCGTGACTTCGTGGAAAGCCATTTGCAGAATGAAAACACTTCGTACTTTTCCACAGAAAATTTATTTTGCGACCGGAAGCGAGCTTACATCTTGTAAGCTCGCTTATGAAACCGGCAAAATAAATTTTCTGTGGAAAAGTACGAAGTGTTTTCATTCTGCATTATGATTGTAGTTTATCCTTCCTATCAGACCCTTCGCATACTTGAATTACATTAATTCTCCATCAATTTCCTAAGCATTAAATAATGAAAGTTCGAAGAATAATGTTTAGAAAATAAATTTAACGAAAATCTAATATAAAATTATTGTGACTGAATAATTATTTCCCTTAAACGCTGATGTCTGCGATTTTTGGTTAACATTTGACGGAAACCACGAGGTGGATCTACTCTCAATTCAATTTCTGTAACGAAGTTGGGGGAAATTCGTTCCAAATACTTAAGAGGAAAGCAAAATGAGAAATCTCAGAGTAGGGTACCACCCAGTGTGTCCTTTCACTTTATTTCGAACCACATTATTTGATGTTGTTTTCCATTGCGTATAAAAGCTCTGAATCCTAAGTCGCTCTTCCTGACCTTTTTTGCCCGGCAGTTTCAGTCAGGTTGTCAGTCATGTTTGTTTCTTTTACTCCGTTTTCACGGAATACAGCGCTAGTATTCAACGCATTTCTCATTCTTTCTTTTCATTTGACATCTCTCTGGAGTCATAACCCAATAACTCAAGTATTTTATTTTTTGTCGTTCATTATTGATTTGGAAGTATCGGTTTTCTTTAGCCCGAGATAAAGAAACATTTATCGAAAATTCTGTTGTTTAAAGTTATAATATAATAACATAAAAACAACTGAGGTATGTGTGACTGCATTTTGGCCATTCTTTATTTGATATAAATAAAACAATGAAAATATTATTTATAGGATCTTTGTGCTGTACTTACAAGTTACTTCTCCACTCAAACCCTTGCGGCTTACTGAGGAATACGAAGGAAAGTTACCTCAATCCTCATCTTGTGTAGTAAGGCTCATCCCCTCTCAAAGCTGTTATATAGTAGCTGGTTAGGGGCAGATGTGGTTCAAAGTGACTATGGTTGTTTCTCTCTTGTATTTGTGTCGTAGTAATACTTTACCCCTCGTGGATTTTTGCTTATTTATAATCTGTTTTTTGTTTATGAGGAATGAAACTATGATAACTATTTCGTTTCATCTCTGGATATCAGTCACATTCTGCCTCCTAGCTTATCTCACATCTTAGCAGGAACACTATACTACTACATCGATTTGTAATTTCATTCCGTGGTTTGTGGGAGCTCAAGGAGATATCAAGTTCCTCGCTAATTAAGTCGCACGCCTCTATTCGATGGTAGTTAATGAATGATTGACATTCCCCCAGGAATTGAAAAGTGATCTTAACAAATTGGATCGCTTCTAGAATATTCCGAGTATCATGAATCGCTTTGAAAGGAGATCATCTCTCCTTTTTGCTTCTTTCGACTTTCCAAAGAATCAAGGCATCTTCCTAATTTGGTAAACACGTCAAAAATATTCGATGTGGTTTATTTTGCTGTTCGAAGTAATTTCTGAGGAATCAGAGGAAATCTTTCAGCTGCTAAGGAAGAAAGGGTAATACTAGAATTGGATTTTCTCAAATTTAATCGACGAAAGATTCTCATATCGTAATTTTCCATTTATAGTACACATTTTTTCCACGAAAATACGTCAAAAAAGTAGGTTGCGTATTATATATGGTTACAAACATCATCTTTATATTCGGGCTGTAGGTGACATTTGACGTAAATAACTCATCATACATATATGTATTCTGATTTCACGTTTATTCTGAAAAGAACACTGCTACATATTAATAAAATTATTAAATTAAAACAAAATTTCAGAGGGGAAGAACCTGTTACTGATAGATCGTCACATTGAGAAATCAAAGGTAAGAGCAAAGCCATCCATTAGCAGCATTCCATGCTTGCGCGGTGATCTATCGGGTGCTGATGACCATACGCGAATAATAGCATAGAAATCCATTCTCTAAAAGCCAAATGCGTATTATACATGGTGATTAGAAAATTCTCACATTGTGCTCGTAATAACGTGGGTGCGTCTTATAGTGGGTGCGTATTATAATTGGAAAATTACGGTAAATTGAATTTCTCTGTGGAAAATTGTATGAATTTTAACCAAAGAGCTTTCTTTAAAGGCAGAATCACAATCAAACATGCGTCTGAACTCCATTGTCAATTAATGCAACCAACTCCATAGTAATCTAGTTTAAAAATAAAGATATGAAAGCAGTTGATGTGTACTTACTACGTAGATTTAGAAGAGTGTATAATATCTATTATATATAGACGCTTCTCCGGATATACCTATATATAAGTTATACGAGTAAAATTTCGCTTGCATACTGCAAGCAGATTGGCAATACTAATTTCATATGGGCATCATATCGGAACACTCCTCAAAAGAAAAAAAATAGGATTGAAATTTTTCTTAAAATTCGCTAAAATTTCATCGTCTGTCATCGAACCCGGGTCTTACTGGTGAACTAACTATGCAGCACAATAGAAGATCATCATCTCTAACCATGTGTGAAAATTCAAGCAGAAATATTGGCTACAACTGCCTCAAAATACGTTCTAATTTTCAGGAATATAAATGTCTCTCTGGATTCGAACCAAGGACGATCTTGGAAATCTAAAAGATGTTTTTGAAAGTTATTTATGATCTCTATCTATATGCCGAAATTCAAGTTTCTATATTATTGGGAAAGGTTTCAAAATAATTCCTTAAAAATCGGATCAACTTCTGATTGCAGAGACACCTGGTGTCGAACCCAGGACATATTGTAAGCTGTGAATGCACAGTTTGATTTGTAAAGACTTGTTCTTGTATCTTGCAAAGTTTCAAGTCGATAGCATGCCGGGAAATACCTAAATTTTGTCTCCGTTAACTCCGTAAGAAATGTATTGAGAAGTGCAAATGATCCTCTAGGATCGAACCAAGGACTATCAGCGAACATGTAAAATCTGATTACGAAATGTATTGATGATATCTACCCACGTGCAAGGTTTCAAGTTTCCATGCCATCGGGAAGCAGTCCAAACAAAATCTTAAAAATCGCCATAATGCATTTTAAACGGCCGATTTTTGCCTCGACCTAGCATCGAACCAATGATAATATTCGTATATGTC
Organism: Sympetrum striolatum; assembly: GCA_947579665.1. NCBI lineage: Eukaryota > Metazoa > Arthropoda > Insecta > Odonata > Libellulidae > Sympetrum > Sympetrum striolatum. The sequence continues at coordinate 82,455,244 of OX388351.1, forward strand.
TTTATGGTTTCCTTTTCATATGCACGGCATCTAGTGATCCCTCGAGTTTCAACTCTCTCCTTTTCCGGGAAGTGCCTCAAATAAATTTTCGAAAATCCCCGCCATGTATCCTTATGGAGAAAATCGCGACTTTGGGGCCTTCTGGAATCGAACCCATGACACCGAGGTTCAAAGTCGGCTTTTTCCTGGAGATTACACGACATGGCCAATACGTCGTAAAAATTTCAAGGCAGTGGCACTTGTGGAACATGGTTAGAATTTTGATCCCCTATATATAACTTATGTATATATCTATTATATATAGATGCTTCTCCGGATTCATTCATGTATATACCTATATAGATAGATAGATAGATAGGATACTAATTCACAGCCTAAACCACCAGCGTGATTGACTTGAAATTTTTACGACGTATTGGCCATAACGTGTAACCGCCAGAAAAATTGCGATTTTGATCATCAGGGTCATGGGTTCGATTCCAGAGGGCCCCAAAGTCGCGATTTTCTCCATAAGAATACATGGCGGGGATTTTCGAAAATTTTTTTGAGGTACTTCCCGGGGAGAGAAAGAGTTGAAACTCGAAGGATCGCTAGAAGCCGTGCGTATCCAACGAAAATCAGAAAAATATCTTAGAATATAGTCCATGGTTCGATGCTTGGTCGGGGCAAAAATCGGCCGTTTAAAATGCATTACGGCGATTTTGAAAATTTTTTTTGGATCCTTTCCCGATAACATGGATATTCGAAACTCGGCACGTGGATAGATATCATGAATATACTTCATAATCAAATTTTACATGTTCGCTGATGGTCCTTGGTTCGATCCCAGAGGGCCATTTGCACTTCTCAATGCATTTCTTACGGAGACAACGGAAACAAAATTTAGGTACTTTCCGACATGCTATCAACTTCAAACTTTGCTTGATACAAGAGTAAGTCTTTACAAATCATACTCTGCAATCACAGCTTGCAATACGTCCTGGGTTCGACACCAGGTGTCTCTGAAATCAGAATTTGATCCGATTTTTAGGAATTATTTTGAATCCTTTCCCACTAAAATAGAAACTTGAAATTCGGCATATAGATAGAGATCATAAATATCTATCAGAAACATAATTTAGAATTCCACGATCGTCCTTGGTTCGAGTCCCGAGAGGCATTAACATTCGTGAAAATTAGAACGTTTTTTTGAGGCAATTATAGCCAATATTTCTGCTTGAATTTTCACACATAGTTAGAGATGGTTATCTTCTATTGTGTTTCATACTAGGTTTACCAGTAAGACCCGGGTTCGATGCCAGACGATGAAATTTCAGCGTATTTTAAGAAAAAAATAAATCCTTTTTTTTTCTTTTAAAGACCGTCCCGATATGATGCCGATATGAAATTAGTATTGCCGATCTGCTTGCAGTATGCAAGCTACATTTTACTCGTATATATATAGGTATATCCGGAGAAACGTCTATATATAATAGATATATATATATATATATATAGGGGATCAAAAGTTTTACCATGTTCCACAAGTGCCAAAGACTTGAAATTTTTACGACGAATTGGCCATAACGTGTAACCTCCAGGAAAAAGCCGACATTGAACCTCGGTGTCATGGGTTCGATTCCAGAAGGCCCCAAAGTCCCGATTTTCTCCATAAGGATACATGGTGGCGATTTTCAAAATTTTTTAAATAATACTTCCCGGACAGGTAGAGATTCGAAATTCAAGGACCTTAGAGATATGGTCAAGAACTATTATAAACATTAATGATTACTGATGAGAACGTCCTGGGTTCGACGCTAGGACGATTCAAAAATCCCGCATTTAAAATGCATGGGGATAGTTTTTCATTATATTTTTTTGATGCACTTACCGGAATGTAAGGAACTTTTCGCTCTGCTAGAAGATATATATTGAGAAATGGTTTAAGAAAAAAAATTTCTTAAGCCTGTACTATTCCTGGGTTCGATGCCAGAGCACATTAACATTTCTCTCATAAGGAATATAAGGGAAAAGTAGGACGTCGTTTGAGGCAGTTGCAGCCAATATTTCTGCTCGAATTTTCACACATAGTTAGAGATAGTGATCTTCTATTATGTTGCATAAGAAGAATTACCAGAAAGATCCGGGTTCGACGCCGGGCGGCAAATATGTCTCCCGTTTAAAATACATTGGTTTAGTCTTTCATTATTTTTTTGATGCACTTATCGAAATGATAGGAAGTTCGTACTCGGCTGGAAGATGTATGAAAAGAATTGGTTTTTGAAAAAAAATCAGATAACACCGTACTATTCCTGGGTTCGATGCCAGAGCACATTAGCATTTCTATCATAAGAAATATAAGGGAAACGTAGGACGTCGTTTGAGGCAGTTGCAGTTAATATTTCTACTTGAATTTTCACACATAGTTACAGATGGTGATCTTCTATGGTTCTGCATAGAAAGTATGACCGGGAAGACCTGGGTTCGATGCCAGACGAATAAATTGCAGCGGAAATTAAGAATATTTTCTAACCATTTTTTTTTTTTTGAGGACTCACTCTATGTGATGCCGACAAAAAACTTTTGTTATCGATGTGCTTGCAGTATGCAAGCAACATTTTACTCGTATCTAATATAATTATATAATCTAGAGTCATACAATCTACAATGTTTTCCAATAGTTATTGGGATTATTATAATTATTACGTCAAACATTATAATTTTTAACGTGATTTTCTCTTTATTGAGCAAATATAACCAATCAGACCGTCTATATTCTGCCTTCAATGTGTAACATACATATCAGAATTACGTCGTTTCTATCTCGGATTAATAAGCATATTTTTTCGAATATTTTAGTAATTAGTGTGAAACGAACTCTTAAATGATGCCTACTAGAATCGTTTTCAAATTCTTGTTTCTTGAGGTATATTAGGCGACATAATTATCATCAATAAATTCGAACATTGCGAATTATCTCTTTATATTGCCAATTAGATCTTGGTATGATGATTTCGTAACATATAAGCTAATTTAGTAATCTTTGTATAATCATAATCTGATAATGATAGTGTAAGTCCAGTGTAATGATTATTTGACCTGGAAATGACAAAAAGGATTTACGTCAAACCCTATATACGATAAGAGCAGAAATAATTCACGTCAAAGCATCTTAAAGAATACACGCATTATCATAATAATTAAACATCATTTTATTTGGCAGCTTTATATATTACACTTAGTTCAACATATATTATTTACAGTATTGGCAAAACCTCATTCGTATTTCTCATTTCTGATCCCTGATAGGAAAATTTGGCGTGAGAACAAGTCCCGCACGAAGTACTAACACTCTCCTACTAATAATTGCAGCCGTAGACTGCATATCAGCCTTTTCAACGAAACAAACGACGACATCCTCATTAAAAATAAAAAGTTCCACAAAAAGTACTTTCGGTCACTGGTACAAAAAACAACTTATATAATATTCACTGGCATAATAAACATACATAAAAAATTCAAGTCCAAATGCTTAGAAGATATGATGCTCCCTCCGCCGATCCCCGTTTGGGTGAAGCTCTGAGTAACGAAGGAATCTTCGACGAATTTGGTTCAGGTTTTAAGTGGTTCGAATCGGCGAACGAAGCAACAGCACCCAAAATATTAAGTAGGAATAGACCCTCACACCGGTATGCCTATCACGGGGCTGTATTCCATCGCAGTCTGCTTGGTCTCTCTCTCCCGGGAATGCCCGTTCCCCAAGCATTCCCCTCCGTGTTCACAGTCTTCGCACCCCACCTCGTCCCCATCCTCCCCACTGGGGTCCATTTCCTGCAGAGGCTTGCCCATAGTTTCGGGCACAAGAATAAGTACAAAAGGCAAGGCGGCTGCAGCTACCCCAGCGTACAGGAAGAAGGCCCCGTACAAACCCAGTGCGGAGACGATATCCACGAAGGTCTTGACCCCCGCGAAGCTTGCGGCGTGGGAGACAGCGGCAGCCATAGCTCCAGCCATCCCCCTTCTCTCCAGAGGGAACAGTTCGGAAGCCAGCAGCCCAGGGCCGGCCGCAGGGCCCCCGATGCCCACGCAAAAGGAGATGGTGAAGCCGAAGACGCAGAGTAAGGGAACCCATTCACTTCCCGGTCCCCACCAAGAGACGTCGGCAGTCGCACCTGCTTCTCCCAGTACTGACCAGGAGCCGATGGAAACATTGCCCGCTGTGAGGTTGACGATCTTCCCCGTGACCAACGTCTTGCCGCATACAAAGGCACCTTGCTCGAAGGTGGAGCGACAATACACATACGCTCCGAAACCTCCAAGAGTGAGCGACATGATGAGGCTCGAGAAAACCAGAAGCGGCTTCCTCCCGATGGTGTCCATCAAGAGACCGGAAGCCAGGGAGGCCGCGAATTGCACCGCCCCAACTGCAACGGCTCCCTCGTGGGGTGTAAGCCCACTTCCATTGCCCAAAGTCTGTCTCAGTATTGGAACGGCGTAAAAGTTGAACGCGTGGGCACCGGAGAACCTCTGGAAGAACACAAGGCCGCCGGCGGTCAGAATAGGCCGCAGGAGGGACTTGGAGGATTTTTTACAGTTGCATGAACTCGGCACGCTCGGGCAGGCCTTCTTCTCGTCCGTCTCGTGCTGTCGTAGGCGTCGGTGCCATCTTTTCCGCCTCTCGCGGTGCACGTTGGCTCTCAGGGTGGCCATTTCCTCGCTAGCCTTTGGTCCACGGAATAATCTAAGTGTGCGAGCAGCTTCCTCCTCGTCTCCAACCATCAGGAGGTGGGAAGGTGTCTCGGGTACTATTTCACAACATGGAAAGGGGATGAGGAGGAGCAGAAAGAATGCAGCGGGTGCTGAAGCAGAGACTAGTGCCAGGTGACGCCAGTCCAGGTGGGCCGCACCCAGGCCTGCTAGGACGAGGCTGCCGAGATGTCCCGAGGCTTTGAGGAGGGCATTTAGACCTCCTCTGATTGCCGGGGATGCTATTTCACTGACGTACACCTGAGAAAGGATAAATAGAAATTATCAGTATTTTCCTTATCTTTCGTTATATTGGTTTGCATACGTCACGAGTGGAAAACACATGAAAATTATATTTTAAGTTTTTGATTTCCTCGGAATTTTTTGCCTTATATATATCCAAGTATAGGTGTCTTTAAATACTATAAAGCTGTTTGAAGTTATTAAGGTTCTGATAAAGTTACCCTTGGTAGAATTTGGATTCAAAACACTCAAAACAAAAGAAACATTTGGAGAGATATATTTCACGTTGACTATAATTATATAAATACATCCGCAGCAATTACTTAATTACTTGGGATGATATTACTCAAAAATCATATTTTTGTTCTGATTGTAGTATATTTAAGAACAGAATTAATTTAGAATATATGGATTGATAAAGTCTTTTGTCATAATATATTAATTAATGTATTATAATATTCACCCAAAGAAGCTGATAAGGAATTTATTGTTTCTGAGGACATTTTGCTTGACCTAAACATGACGATTCTTTCCTAATTACGAAATTAATAGTCGAAATCTTTTTCATTCTTATCCTAATGAATCAAATTTTGGAGTACAGTTTCAATTCAACTGAAAATAAAGTTTCAACTGTGCCAATATTTACAAACCATCGTTTTGACGTAGACTCGAAAGTCTTATGGTACTGTTAGATCTACGCAGTTTACAAAGTATCGTTATCGGAGCATACTTTTGAATAATTAGCCACTACTTTCATGTAATTGACGTTTGTCGCCAAGAGATAGCTTTGAAAATCAGAGTTACTATAATATGCGGAGGAGAATACCCTGAAAGTAGCGAAGAAAATAAATGACGAGCGATTTCTTTAACTGAAGAAAAAACATACATGAATTAGTAGAATACGATTTCAAGTAATACATCACGAAATATTCAACTTTACCTTCCGAGAATGACCTAGAGTAAACCGCGGAGATGAGAGACGTGGAGATGACAAAGGCTTTGAAGAGTCCATCGACATCCGGAATGCACCAAGTGGCTAATCGGATATTCGCTCTATCGCGGATCTATTTCAATGGATCGTAGGATTCATTAGTTTTTTATTCTCCTCGTTAACTTACTCTGGAGGATATTTCTTACTCGTATAAATAAAATCTAACTCGGAAATACGTCTTTTGATGCCCACAGAAAATAATTATGCCCCAAATGTAATGCTGTTCACGCCTCTCTACTCTCGAACTTTATTTCGCCTTATAATCAAAAGTTGAAGTTTTCACTTTGTGGAAAGAAGACATGATACAGTTTGTTTTTCATAATCTATTCGGTTATAAATTAGTTATACATTCAAAAGGATTTGTCATAATGATGTAATTACGTAAAATGTTTATTGTTTAATTAACGGGAAGGATTATTGTTAAATTGAAAATTTTTCAAAAATAAGCATCGTTGTGGTAAATTCATTCTAAAAATAGAATGCAAGGTAAAGGGAAAACGTATTTGAATGATTTACAGTTGTTATTACTCAGTTCACGAAAAATAAGAAAGACATCGGAATATTCTAAGAGATTACGATATTTTAGGGCTCCATTGGACAAACTTATTCGATGTTTCCTTCATTTTCGTTGATTTTTCGGCAATTTCGACAATTTTACATCAAAGTGTTTCTCATTTCTAATGAGAAAGATTGCCCATTTCATCTGAAAAATAAGTTAACTCATAATTTTGGATTTGAAGTACATAATGTATTCGGTCAATATAGGGATAAGTCACATACATGCATAAGTATTCTACGTTTTGGTAGGTTCATGTGCCTCAATATTCAATGCCATTTATTTTACTTCTTTGTAAAACGTACTCTTTCTGTCATCTGCCATATTTTGCCTTTGAGGGATAAATCCGTTTGAGATACATTACCTGAGTTACTAGAAGCAAAACAGCGCAGCAGAGCCCAGCAACGAAGGCCGCGGCCAAGAGCGCGGGCAGAGAGCGGGCGAAAGCCGCCAGAAGCCAGGCCGTGGAAGCCGGTCCGGCTGCTGCCACCAGAAGCCGCCTGCGGCTTCCCAGAAGCTTCCAGCGGAAAGAGCACGGCCTGGGACCTCTGCCATTCCATGCCTCTGAGGAAGATGCGGAGATGGCCGCACCCGCTATGATTGCACCCGCCACGGCACCAAGGAGAGACACGCTGGCGACCCACGAAGCACCTTGTGCTCCTATGGTGAAGCTGGCTATGTCGTCTAAGTCTTCGTCTCTAATGTCTCCTAGAAGAGAGAGAAATGAATGTGGTTTGATTGCGGAGTTATTCATCAATTGGACGCGTTTTGAAGGAGACGGATTGAATCGCCCTGAAATCTGATCGGAATGTTTTCCTCCGCAATTTTTAGCCTTTTTGTGAAGAGCGCCATCAATTATCGGCTGAGGATGTTTTCCTGCTGTCGTCAAGAGCTACGAAGAATTCCAACAAAATGGAATTCAGTTCGAGAATTGGCGTCGATTGCAAGGTAATGGAGGATCTAGGGATTGTCATCTCGTTGTCTTCTCGGATGACTTATTTGAATAATTTACTGAGGAATCGTCACTTCTCGTTACGGCAGTCTCATAGTAAAAAAATACAATAACATATTTCTGAAATAACAAGGCACAGTAACACAGCAGCAATTTTAGAGTTAAAACATCTAAAATTTTGATTTGCAAACAACAGAAATTATTCCGAAATTATACCATGCCCATTAAAACTTTTTAATGCAATATTTTTTCTAAATTGTTTATAGACCAAGGGTACATACAATGTCGAAATGAACATCTACTTTAACATTTTATCTAAAATACTTCACATACATTGAGTAAGTACTGAAAATAATTAGCGAAAATTTCGGTTTTTTTGCAATGCGAATTTTGCATAAACATAAAAAACATTCCCCTACTGTATTTCAGTTCCATTTAAATTCCAAAGGAACCAGTTTTGTAAATCTTATTTGAGGGGTTAATCTAAATGCGATTTCACTTTCAAGTCCCAGAAGCTAAAATACAAAAAGCACTGCTTACAACTCAAGCGTAATAGTGAAGATAATAAGGCAGCATCCAATATGGTCCCTTAAATTTACAATTACAAATAGAATTATGACTCTATTTTTATATTAAAATAAATAACCTTGACACGTTTGTGGAAATATATTACATATAGATTAAAGAAAAGCTGCAATATGAGCTAGGTTTTACTGTGAAGATTGGTTTTGATTTATACGCCATGTTTTTACTTGAAGATATAACCGAAACTAAAAGCGATTGGAAATTGCGAACTTTTTTTGCCACCTTTTCTTTTTTTTGTTACAATCACTCGGATTTGAAATGTTTTATCACTTCCACGTAGTGATAACCGCGTCTCTCAAGGTGGCTTATGGCGGGGCGATGATAAATATTATTATTATTTCAATCCCAATTCAGGATCTGTTAGAGATGAATTTGGCCCAAGGTTAGAACAGTTGATAGCGAGTGGTTTAAGGCATCAAAATTAGATCGCGCATCTTTACTTTTTAGGCTTATGATACACATTCTGGAAGAGATCCTTCTCGAAGGCCACCTCTAAACTTGTAGAACCATTATCTTTAACGATGGCGAAGCTGTCTTTACCTGCTTTTAGTTTTACTGGCGTTTTCTTTGAGTCTGCAAAAGCTTATTTGTTGCGGTCTTAATTATTGGAACACATTGGTGGAAGGTGAACTCCAGGTGAACTTTGATGGCTCGATCCTGCTCTGGTTTCAATCATATCTTTACTGCTTTCCTTGATCTTCGGTAGCACTTTGATGGTTCGACAGGGGGCCGTAAAGAGCGCCACAGATCGAAAAATAGCGAATCGGATTTTAAGGAAATAATCCATGGTCTCAGATTTACGAGAAGATCGGCGGAGAGAGGTTATGGCGAAAAGGAAAGGATAGAAGTAAATAAACCGTTTCCTATATTTTTCTTTTTCCTGTACCCCTTTGCAAGATTTTCCGCAACCACTTCAAAGAAGCTATCGGATTTTCTTCAAATAACCAAGCTCTGAATGCAGTCTCCGTTTTCTGTCCAATCAGTAAGAATTTGGGGATTAGAATTGACTTAGATTCTCTTTGATTTTGAAAAGAATCCCTTGCCTATGATCTCGGGATCAATCCTTTCGGAGAAATTGTCTCTTTTTATGGAAGATTGGAAAATTCATGCTTTTCCGATATTTCTCATTTTCCTCTTGCTTCGGCGTATAGACCAGCATATCTGAGATGATAGAGTTTTGAATTTCTGATAAGAAAAGATCTGTATCTCATAAAAAATACGTAATATTATGTAAAGAAATAACATCGGTTCTTTAAATCGAGGATCTGATATCGATATCTGAATTTATGTAGGGTATTTTTGTGATATGAAAAATGCGCCTACCTTCATAATTAAGCTCTTCCATCGTTCAATCTACAACCTCCAATCTCCTACGTCTTTACATTAAAATTTTCACATATTCTTTCCTTCGTTGCACATCAAAGCACTCCTTCGTAACCCAGCTTCTTATACTCATGATTGCGTAGCACTTCATATACCTTTCATCTAATTTTCTTTGTAGTTACTCAAGTCTACAATAACAACATATTTGTAGATTTTTGCACAGCAGAAATGCGAAATATAACTAAATAAACTGATTGAGTTTAAATAACTATTAATCAGATATGATTATTTCTATGAGTAATTTTAGATACAAATCCATGTAGGTATTTGTTTTCGTATGATCATAATTTGAAAATGATTGAGTTAATTCATTTACTCACAATATTCAAAAGCAATATAAAAGAATCGAAAAACGAGGTATAAAGCAGCAAAGATTACCCTAGACTTAAATTCTAATGTGGCTTAACAATAGGAATACCTCAATTTAAGAGAATAACCTCAAATATAAAAATATTTTACTTACTGTAGAGTAATGGGGAAAAACCGATTTCCAAATCTTCCTCTAGGACATCCAATTATTGCACTATTTTTGTACATAGAGCCTGAATTGCTTGAAAGATATAATGATAGAAAACGATTTAAATGTGAGAAGTTGAGATAAAATCTTAGTTTAAAAAGGAACATAACATTGAGGTTTTTATAAATTGGAAATTGATATATTATGATTTTAATTAGAAACTGAAAACAGAAGGTTAGAAAAATTCTGTTCAAAATCACAAGTTCTGGCAATACTTATAGATTATATGAATGTCCTTATCTTGCAAATAGTGCACAGTTTCCGTAAATAACTCCCTTAAATACATAACGAAAATATCAACACACTATAATATACTGTATTTATTCCCATCGATGGGTTGTGTGGGTTCCGAGAACAAAAAGAAGTCCGAGCGCTAATGGTTTGTATTTGTAGCACCGTTTTTTCTAAAGGTACGAAGCCAACCATTTTGTTTACTTCATCATCCGGCAACGGGGTGAGTCCCAAACATGTGTTCCATTACGCTCCAAGTTTCATTCCCACGCGGGTAACTTATGACGTGGGGTCGGCAGTTTTTCATTTTTACGGTCGCAGATTTTCGCCCGGAAGGAACTTAATTTCTCCCCTGTCTTCGCCTACTGACTCTTTCGCACCTCTCCTGCAAGTTATTCCTCTCTTCCTTTCGTCGAATACGTTTAGTTGCGTGAGATCCTGCAATGGTGCATTGCCGGAAATAACCGTTTCGCGCGCCGTGGGCGGTTCCGGTATTGTGTTACGTCCTCTCAACAGACAAGTTAATAAATTGCCGTCGCTTCTGGAAGGGAGGTTCTGTAAATACGGAGTATGCGAAACAGGGCTGAGGAGTGATTGCTGTTTCGGAGGAATCGCAAAGTTGACGCACTACAATCACACGTTTGAGTACGTCAAACATGCCGTACTCTCAGAAGTGCCAATTTATTTTCGAAAATATCGCCAGATGCAACCAGAAAATTAGTTGTAAATATGATAGCTTAAATTCACTTTTATGTTTAGATTATCGGTTCAGAAATATAACAAATTATATTCATCGTATGAGCAATAAAAATTGTAAGAAGGTGAGTCTTCAACCACTGCCTTGCTTGTAAAGCATCCCTTAAACAGAACTAGAACTCACCCGGAGAGGTAGTTTAGTGGTTAGAATATATTTTTCTGTCGATAAATCTTACTTTTTCTGTACTACGCCCAATTGTATCTCAACATATCAATATATCACAACCCATCCGATCTTTTGTCCCATACTCTCATACAAGTGATGATTCCTTTACTTTCTCTTACGAATACAACATTTGCTGTCGAGGCACCAATAATACAGCTCTATTGCTACTTTCTCTTAAATTTCATATCATTTGAATACAGACCACATTCTCTCCTAATTGAATGATATAAGAATATAAGTAGTACAACTTTTTCTATAAGCAATTTAAGGGATTAATGTGAAATTTTTCCTCTCAGCGTATTCATGATCAGCGGGGAGAAATTCGGAAAAATACTTTCCTATCTAAATCTTTTGATTGCTAATTCAAGATGGATGAGGAGGCCAGATGTACATACCTCATTTCGGGCTACAATATCTCCTTCACCGAATTAATCTTTTAAATACCCCTTTAAATAAACCCCAGAAAACCAATTTTCATTATCAACAGATGAGGCCTAGATGAGGTTACCAGGCTAAATACCGCACACACTGATATAATGGGCAGGCTAACTGTTCTTTCATTTTCAGCATAACTGTCCAATATGACCCCATTTAAAGCGTAAACAATGAAAGTTATATTTACGATGCTTTGTGGATTGGGAGAGGCATCACCACATGCGTGGGCCTCTGTGTACTTATGCAGGCGCCTTTGCCAAAACATAAACAAGGTTTACTCCAAAAGCCGAAGTTTTCTTAGGCGGGTTAAATCAGCGTCGCAGCGAGAGATTTAAGGGAAGGACTGCGGCTTCTACTTGATTTACTCCAATGTTCACGGGGGACTGGGTCTTGGGTCAATAAACTGCAGGAAAAAGACATTTCTTCCGTTCGAATGAAAATATTTACGCACATTTTGGTATACATCTTGGTTCGAACTCTCGCTTTCTTTCAGTGGTGGTTGTTATGACTTAAGAGGAAAAGTAATGGTCTCAAGTTGCTAATTTGTGTCTTAGGGGCCTTAAAAGTGGTTCAGAAGGATCATTAATGTCATTCAAAATTATGATGGAGCTCTAAAAATGATTAGCGGGCGCTTAGAGATTTTATTATATAATTATCCAGCTATTTATTGTGTCTAGAACTATATTCATTCAGGCTGAAAGTATTGGCCTATATACCTTTTGAAATTTTTGATAATTTAAAATATTTTCTTATCTATTAAAATGTGATTATAGCATCCCAAAGATTTATTTTAGATGTATTTATGTATCATGATTTAGAAAAAGGGCTTGTTTTTCATTTCATCTTTTAATAACTTTTCCCCCATTTCATAATATTTTTGCATAGACCCAATGATGATGCTGTGTGTTCTTTCCTCAAATTCTGATCGTGAAAGATATACGTTTTAATTCTTTGCTTTATCAGAGCACAGCTAAATTAATTTATAGACTTCAGAATTCATTAATTGTGGGGGAATATCCGATAAAATTGGAAGCTTAAAAAACGTTATATTCATACTACAATTTCTCTGATAACTGTTCCGTAATTGCCCTTTACTTTACGTCGTACTGCAGCTTTCTGTGAACTAACGTGTAAATGTAATTTTACGCTAATTTATTTTAGGAGAGTAAATATCTGGAAAATAATTACAGATTGTTCATCGAAAGTTGATGTTCCATCCTATTTCGGTTAAGTAAAATTACTGGAGTATGGGTGATCGCTTAATTTGATTTTTATTTTCAAAATAAAGAATTATAACCAAGGCTTGATTATTAACTGTCCCGCAATGTACTAATATGGACAGAGGGGAATAGAGACGGCAGTGGCGTGCGAGACCTGCTTCTACGCACCACATGATGATGACTGTACTAATAGAACTGTAAGTAATAGGTAATTTTTTTATGTGTTTGGAAATCTAGTAAACATGCGACTTCCACGCCTTCCTTTCTTAATCCCAGATCCGTTCTCACGGCTTAAAAATGCCCATTAGTTGTTTAAATGTTCTTTGGCTGACGTAGAGTGTGGGTTTTTTCTTTGATCTCTAACTTGTGGTGGTAAATAATGGTATGTTTTCAGGGAAATCAGAAAAAACTCATAATTACTGTTTACAAATAAATATAATTTGCACTCAGGTTTTTTTTTCTAATTTAAGATGTAAATATTTGGAATTTTTCAAACCCTATTAGGGAGCATTGACCCAAAAAGTATTGCAATGATAGCGTCATTTACATTTTGACATCATCGACGTTTGGCGTCATTTTATGAGGTTTACCCAACAATTTTCCTAACTTAAAAGCGGAGATCCGAGCAGTCGCTATTGGATAGAAAGCGTTTTGGTTATTATCGGGTCATGGCAACTGACCAAAGAATACATATCAACAGGTTCTCCGGGGGAACGCCATTAGAGTTTCCGTTCCAGTTATAAAAAGGCAGATCGCGTTCGTCGGAATTCTGAGAGGGAATATCGAGTTGGACTGAGAGTTATTTTCGTTTTCAGAACGCACTTTTATGGGACGCAGTTGGAACTCCGGTTTAAACGGATATCATTCCGAGAAAAATTAGTAAGACCTTTTTTCGAAGGAAAGTTTTTGTGCTACTTATTGGAAGTAATCTAAAAAAATAATAGTTATTCTAGTTTGCATGAAATTAATCTTTCAAATTTTTATGACATTAATATTATAATTAAAGGAATTCGGTTCTTTTATAAATAGCAAATGCACCGTGATAACCGAGCATTATTATTGATGGATCGAGTCATCAAAATTCTATTCAGAATTAATTCACCAAATTTATTCAAGAAAATTCTTGCAGGAAAAATACGTATCGTTGTTGTGATTGAGTTAATAATTCCAATAGCGAAATATCTTTTGCGAATGGGGATATCTTTAGTGAAAGGGAACATTTTAATCGAATGGAAAGGGAATTGCGTTACCAAATTGAAGATCCTCCATTTCTACGATTCAATTCACGGCAATCGCTCTCACATAACGTCGAATAACTCGCATTCACACCCAGTATCACAGTTCTATTGTTAAAATAGCTTCGACAGCTTACGTCATTTCGCTCAAGGGCTTCCTCCGGAGAACGAACCCGGGTCCGCCTCTGTCAAATCCGAACGTTCATCCCACTAGGCCAACAGAGAGAACTTCCCATGGTTTCTCTGCAGTTCATTTACCTGCGTTTGTAGCCGTGCTGCCCTTCAAAGGACTTCCGTCAGGGCAGAGGTCCCAGAAATGAGGGACATCCCGTCCTTGCAGAAGTGCTGTTTGGTCCTGAAGAGACGCGAGGGCCGGGGAACTGTATCCTTTCCCCAAACCGGCGGAAAATGGTCCTAAACATACTGCTAAGGCTGCCAGCACCTAAAGAGGAAGGGTCAAAGGATTCCTCTTAAATTACTTCAGTATTAGAAGAATAAATTTATTACACAATTCAGTTTAAAATTTTAATTCCATGTATTAGGTATAACTTTTGCTAAAATACTAGATAGTTAATCGAACGAAACATTTCAGCGCATTAGAAGTAAATAATCTTATTTTCAGTTTACGATTTTCTCAACCTGAAGCCGGAATGTCGCAGCAAAGAATAATTAAATTAGTAAGGCAATTTTTGCCTGTATGCGATATGGCTGAGATGAATGAATTGCTTATTCCTTTTACCGAACAAGGCTCATTTGCATACCTTCAGAAAAAGTTTTAATTCTCGCGAGTGTATCATGGAATTTTTGAAAAATATCTCACCCGTGATGGCGCAAAAACGTGCTACTAGATTAGCGACTTAGTTTAATCGTAACTCAAACAAGAGAAGGCATAAACATAGGGCGGTCTCAATTCTTAAACATAGTAATAGCTTTCCTCACCGAGGTTTCCTCTTTTAGCGTGGATTAAACATTTACAATTATTCAGCCTGAAACACGGATGTTTTCATTTTAGACGAAACATTTACACCTTAGTCGTAAGATGCAAGTATAGGGGTGGTAAACAAGAACGTTTTGTGGCGGAAACACTAAAGCGATATGAGAAGGCGACTATTTCGCCCAAATGTCTCCAGTTCCGATCACATCGGCTACAAAACAAAAGATTCACGATCAGAAGAAAGGAAAAAGCCGTACCGACATTTCATGCATCTTCGGTAAAATCGATGTCCACCCATTGAATACATAAATCCAAAATTCCAAAATGTGCTAACCACCTGTGTATGGAAATGCCACGTATGATTTTTTTAAGATCAATAAAGAAAATTATAAAACTCTTTAAGGAGACGCAATAAAATTCTCGTTAACGTTTCACCAGCCATCCCTGAGTTTAAAACGTAAACCTGAAACAGAAAATAGACACTGAAAAGACCTTTCTAAACAGCTATTTAGGAACGTAACGTAAAGTTACGTATTACGACACAGGAGTCAACAAAATGAACACCTTGGCATACTACTAGCGAAAGGAGAAACAAAAATGATTCCTCTGCCATGTAGTTCTCCTTAAATTGATGAGTGTATGCATTTAATTTATTAAATATAATCCCGAGATATAGGTGATAAAATTAAAGCGTTTTGTGAAAATACGAGAAGAAGTAGGAAAAACGCGTTATGAATTTGAATGCGTAAAAAGAAATCCGAGTTACAACCAACTCTGAGGGAAAGTTTGAAGATAAAATGAATTGATGAAAATGAAATCCACGTGCAATTTGAAATGGTTGTGGCTTAATTGTATTTAAAATAATTATTATTGTAGCTTTAAATTGTAAATTAGTATATTTTTCATTTATTTTATTTAATCGAATTGGTTGTTTATCTAACAACATTTTTTTATTTATGCGTGTTGAAATTTATAATACTGTTTGGGTAGCTGTTGTGTGTTTAGCAAGTTAACGTAACGCCACCTGACCCAGTGTATTTCTGAGTCGGAAATGTATATTATATAAAAAGATTTACTTATTCATTGCAAAATACAGAACGTTGAGGAGTCATCTTCTATGGTCGAAATTAAATTTACCTCCGGTTTCAAAAATCGCAAGTGGTGAATTGCCAAAATACTCCACATTATCAGTTAACTGCAGCTGGTAGAATATCATATGTTTAGATACGATGATTTTATAATTTTCCTTTACGTGCGTAAAGCTTCTGCTAAACATTCAAAAGCCAATTCCGAAAAGCAGTGATAATTCTTAGTTGAAAACATTATCTGCATGGCCAAGGAATGGCGGTGTTATTCATGGATTCATTTCATAGCTCAACAACACAGCACTATAAGTTATCGATATAAGTCAAAGGATTGTCCTATTTTGCAAGGCTTATCTTTTGGCTACTGACCTGCGATAAATGCCAAGAAGATACTTTGCTAAAAAATCTCCTTCTCGATCCGGTGGAGGTTGGGTTGATGATCACGGTCACGTCATTTCCGGTCGCGTGGACAACTGATTCCTTGAGTGCGTCGACAGCGGAGATGCGTGGCTGCACGTCTTCCTGAAAAGATAAAACAAGTCGATGAGAACGATTTATTTGTTTGAGAGGGGAATGAGAGTCGACATCGGAGCAATCCGGACATCAATCAGAACATCAGCAATGTTTAATGATAACATTTATTGATTAATGATATATTTTATCATTAATCGAAATTTAAAGATTAAAGAGTTAATAAGTGACTTATGGCGCTGGTAAGACCTTGATTATTCCGTGTTGCTCATGCCATGGCTGTTACAAAAGGAAAAATACGTTTCTCTATCCTGTACCAAATGAAAAATATTCCATTCATCAATATTGGATTGCAGAAACATTTGTGGTAATAGTGGAATTAATCGCTGAAATCATAAAGTTTGAAAAACTGATTCAGTAAATTTAGTTAACATCATCCGAAAACTTAAAATAAAACACTTCAAGGCACATCCACCTAATAATTGAATTCCGCTCATGATGATCGAGTTAAAAGGAAAATATCAGTCACGTCATCGGCCTTAACTTTGCGGGATTTATTCTTCAAAATACAACATTTGTGGACCATTTTGTCTTTTTTTACTTTATCCATATAAGTAGTATAGGGAAAGTATTGTTTTCATAAAAAAAACGACTTCGAGATTTCAACGGAAATACATGTTTTGGGGTCCCTAGAACACGTTCTGGTCATTTTCGGAATGATGTCTGTGTGTATGTGTGTGTGTGTGTGTGTGTGTGTGTTTGTGTGTGTGTGTATGTGTGTGTGTGCTTGTGGGCGCTTAAACGTAAAAACTATTAATTGTATCAATACCAGACTTCATATATAGCTCTGTGGTGGGTGCTGTCAGAGTTGATTAGTTTTTGGAGTAAATCGGTTTACCGGAAGTCGAGCTTTATTTTTCGAAGCAAATTTCAGTTTTTGCAAACTATCTCCATAAATATGATATTTAGGTATATTCTATTATTTATAAAAGTTTAAAAAAATTTAATTTACTATAACTTTTGTATTAATCATATTTTTGTATCACTGATTGTTTAGGGGTTATTCGCAAAATACTGATAAATCGGAAGTAGCTGATTATGTACTTGTGCTATGTGTGCGCTCTAACATGAAAACTATTTATTGCATCAACACCAATTTTCATATATAGTATTTTGGTTGGTGTCGTTAAAGTTGATTAGTTTTTGGAGTAAATCGGTTGACCGAAAGTTGAGCTTTACTTTTCGAAGCTCGTTTCCGTTTTTGCAAAATATCTCCATAAATATGATATTTAGGTATAAACTATTATTTTTAAAAGTTATAGAAAATGTAATTTACTATAACTTGATTATGAAACATATGTTTGTAAAACTGATTGTTTAGGAGTTATTCATGAAGTACTGATGAACCGGAAGATACTGATTATGTACTTTGTGGGCGCTCTGGGTGCTATGGGAGAAAGGCCAATTTCATCGTTTTTCGTCGTACATGTCCCGAAAAACATTATTTATAATGTTTGTGACGTAAAGGATAATATGACATAAATTAATCTCTTATCCTCCTATCATCATATAATCATATATTCTATAACTTATTTTATAGAGTTCGAAAATACTATAGTAGATAAATATTTAAATCTTATATGTAATGAAAGTTATGTGCTTGCCACATCAGATTTTGCAAATAATAAACCAACTACTATTAATTTCTACGTGTTCATTGTCATCATTTTTCTACTTTTGGGCTCAAGGAAGTGCGTCACAAAGAGGGAACATGGGAAGGATAATTATAAAAAGGGATTTTGGTAGATATTTAAAACTGACAGGTTTAATTTTCTCTCTCCATAGAAAGGCGGAATTTCATATGCATCTGAGGTAAGGAAAATGACGTAATGGGAGTGAAGAGTTGAAGAAATGTCATGGTATTTAAACGAACTAATATATGATACCGAGAGAAAATGAGTTACTCAATGCAATTCGAATGTGGTCCTTCAAAAAAGGAACCTTTAAGAAGACGTTTGTCAGAAATTGCTGTCCGATTTAAATGACACGTTTAATTTAGGCATCTATTGAAGAAGTAATTGAAAGTTGCCTCGAACGGGATTTCAGGCTTATTAAATGTGATTGGAATTTCCTTAATGAAATAACGTGACCTAAAAATAAATATAGAAGAGTCTAGATGGCAGCCAAACCTGGATTTTCCTTTAGCAGTTCCGTTGAGCTGATATTAAAGAAGATTTCGACTTCAGCCACGCAAGCGAGACTAATTTTAATCTCCAATTCAGAATTCAGATTTCAGTTCGGCAAATAAGCGAAACATTATAATGGACGGCGAATTCTGTTAGGATTGGAAATCGATGCCAGAAATTATTAAAATTATTATACTAGACTGCTTTAAAAAATGAATTTTTAAAACAGTCTTTAGCTTATTTCGTTGTCTTGATTTTCGTTTTTTTATCTTATTCCTCCATATTTTATTTATTTTCCCCATCTTTATTTTTTCCTTACATCACCTATTTTAACTTATTATTTATATTTTTATGATTTTATTTTATCTTTTTTCATTTAATTTAATTAAACTATATTAACATTTTTTCATTTAATACAAATGTTTTGTTGCATTTTCATGCTCATTTGTTGATATTTATACATATGTTTATTTCTATTTATACTTTTTCTCAACATGTTGTACGATTCACTGTAATTGGTCAAAACGGCTGATAATGAATCAACTTTAAATAAAAAATTACTTCTATTCTGGAAATTGCATTGAAATTTTCCGATTGTAAATGGAGGCCGAATGCCTTGCTTTCTTTTCTACATCATGGATTTCTTTTTGTAAGTATGTTTTGCTTTGAAAGAATTTCTGAATCGTAATTTACCGTTTACTTATTAACGATGAGTTTGATTAATCGGTAAATATAAACCAATCACTGTGCAGTGACTTTCTATGAAAGTGCTCGTGACTTCGGTTGTAATAATGCAAAAATACAAGAAATGCGTTCGTTTGGTCGTAATTTCTAAATTTTAAGGCCTTTACGTAATACGTTAATTTTAAATTCTTATTAAAAATTTTAATTTTAACGAAAGAACGTTATTGAATTGGTGAAAACGGTTAAAATATTCTAATCTTTTCAAATTTTATTCCGCAAAGGCTTGTTGATGTCATAAATGGTTCAATATATTGCTAAATAACTTATTCATAATCTATAGCATAGGCTAAACTATTCATATAATGAATGATTAGTGAGAATCTATTGGCATTAATTAGCCAGTGGCTGCTTATCGCCAACCAATTTCCAAATTGCTCATAAAATTGGTGTCGCGGAGGGATTGGACGCCGTTCAATCAATACGAGATATACTAATGAGACAGAGCGATAGCACAAAAATATTTAAAATAGGTATTGCGTAAATTTTTAGGCTCATTCTGATGAAAATTCTGTTTTTGGATCATTGACGCATTGTAAATATTGGAGTGTAAAAGCACATTTTCCATTCGAGTAGTAAAATTTTCTTTTTAAGTGAAGCACCGTACATACTTTTTAACGAACTATATTTTTTTGGGCACAACAAATCCCCTGAAAGACTCGAAAACCGTTCTCAAATAAGTGATTCATCTCTGAAAATTGTCGAGAATAATGGAGTTTCTCTGAATCCTTTTTGATTGGAGTCGATGAAGAAGTCATTCCGGGCGAACCTTTACTGTCGTAAAAATTCCAGAAGTCAAGCCCACTTACAAACAGCCTTCGAACACCGTTTCACGTCAAATACGCCACTCAATCCTCCCAATATAAAGAGGGAAAACACTCCGGAGGCAAATTATTTTAAATTACGAGGGGAGCCTTTAATATCCACAAGGCTCTCCACAATCTTCAGGAACCCCGTTATTTTAATTTTGATGGATATCCCCGCCCCTGGTTAAAATAACAAACCGTGAAGTCTGTCAGAGGGGGCACTTCGCTCTGCCCTAATTGCTTTCCTTCAGACGTGACGCTCTTCCCAACAGGTGACTCTTAATTGCCTTTTTCGATCCTTCTGCATCGAAAAGAGTCTCTTCGAATTCGTTTGAAGTTCCATTTCTACTTAAGGAAGACGGAAAAATGTAATATAATTGTATTTTTACTTTGCTACATTCGTTGATTGTGCCACTTTCGCTACGCCGCTATTTTTGTGTTGAATTTTCTTTGCAAAGGCTTCACGTTTTCTTGAGTCTGCTCTGAACTGAAGCGCTGAAAACACTGCGGGGCTATATAGTACATAAATGAAAAGTGTAATGAAGCATCAAGGGAAAACCTAACATAAATTATGACAGAATGTTTTATGATGAATATTTTATGATAGAATTCGTGGGGGTGGTCTTTAAATTGAGTCCTTCCTGAAAATTGGTATGTTTATGGTGATATAAGAACGACCAATTGATTTCACTTACATTTTGAAAACACATACTTCATTCACAGTACGCTAATTTCAATGAGAATACCGAAATGCTATTTTTTATTATAATCGAATCATATCCGAAAACTTTATTTGTTTGTATTTTTAATGAGCCGCCCAATCCATTTCCACTTTAATCTTCCGCAGATAAATACTAATTTTAGCGATATTCTTGTTTAAAGTCGGTATTTTGGACACTTCCTGTTCGAATCCTGTTTATAAGTCCTTTACGCCAAAATTGTGAAATTTTTTCATGTTTCTACTGCCATATCAAATAGACATTTTAAAAGTGAATTGAAGTTGATTCGTTGATACATTCTCTGAAACTATCGGCATCACGTCTAAGATGATGTTAGATAATAATACGATGTAATGTAGAAATTTAAAATTTAAATATTTTGAATATCGAGTTTTTGACAGTGTGCGCCAAATTCTGCACTATTCTATAAAATTCATCATCCCATGCAATTGTGACTGTTTCGACGTAGTCTAGGAATTGCTTCAACTTTCAATATCATTGCTATGGATATAATTATGGAGTTAAAGAAGCAACATTTGATTTCAGTTTTTTCTTGCTCGATTTTGCCTGGAATGACTCCTTCTGTCTAGTGAATGCTGGTGGGGAATCAACAGAACATGAAAGTTATTTGTCATCTCAATAGTGTGAAAGACTAGCCTAGAAGAGACTAGGATGTTATTAATTAGACTTCATTCGAGATTTAGTAAACGTGCTCAAAATCGTAAGTTGCTGAATTTCAATTCTTTTTCTAATTCGAGCTGTTTTAATTTCGAAGGTTAAAAGCTGTACTTTTCAGTTTTTCCACCTCCATTTAGTACTTTTTACTCCAAAATTAGAAAACACTGAACCTCAAATTTGAGAAAATATTTTTCATCCGCTCCCTTCGGAATGGACACAGCTCAGCAAATATGACGATCTCACCGTTTTAATCTGAGAATTCGTGCAGTTTTGAAACAGAGAATCTCGCGTCGGATTCCGCTGACTCCGTAATACTCAAGAATTTTTTGAGTGAAATGTTTTTAGTTTAATTTCGCTGGAAACTTCATTTTATTCATTCGACTCAGCTTCCGGAAAGACTTAATCCTGTTGCCCTTAATCCCTCACATTCGCTTAAATGGAACTTATTTTCAAAAACAAACAGCCACCTGCATTTGAATACATTCGCGTCTGAATTCAGTCAATTTTAGCCCTACTGTTAGCTCGATATAAAAAATAATTCATGGAAAAGATTAATTTAAATTTAATTTATTTTCGCTTGTTCATTTTGTTTTTTACAAACGCCTTGATTCTTACCTCGTCTCAATACCGATTTTTATTGAAGTTATTTCATAAAAACAAACAGATTGGATCAAATTAATTTGAGGTTAATTAATTTAACTTTACGTATAGCTTAATTAATATTTGTTTAATAATATAAGCCCGAGAGACCGGCTTCATTTTTAAATATCGAAGCTTTCTCGCTCTTCAGATCTTCAAATAATTCATGAAAATTTACGGCAACCCCTAATTACTACTAAAGAGGGTTCTAATTTAGGCACTTAGGCGTTGGAACTGACTATAGAAAAACCATTTAGAATGGGTTTTTAGTGTAATTATAAACAAAATTTACGAACATGAAACTCTCTTACCTAATTTTAATAACGAATGCAGTAGCATATTGCAGGAACCAGCATTTATACTAGGTTAATTAATATTTCTTTTCTCAGTACTTCACTTGCTTAAATTTTCCAACATCTGCGTCAACTAATTACATACATTTCTGATTTGTTCGTAAGCAGAACTGAGTATGGATATAGGAAGATGTCGCATTTCTTTTAAAACTAGTAATTATTCTTAGAGTAAGAACATCGAAATTTTGTTTTTGGTGCAGTCAACCGCACCAAGATGCTGCATGTTCTCGCATGTAAGGCGATTCATGGCACCTGATTATGAGGCTTTGTTGTATTTGAATGCCCCTGTCAAGTGGGCATTCACCGAACCAGTGAAAGGTTGGCTTTTGAGACACCACATCCATTAACGAAACATGAAGCTTGTTACTAGAATTCACTCAGACGAGCATGAATTCCCGGTAAAAACGGACAGGGAGCAAGAATAGAAAATGTTACAAATTTGGATTTTTAAGTGGCGAGCATGCCTTTCTCTGATTCACCCGTCCCGATACCGGAAGCACACTTTTTTCTATCGTCTGGTGTGCTTTCATGAATCATCGCGTCTAATTGCCAAATATCTCAATCGGGAAACAGTTGGGTGCTTCCTCACGATGACCTCTCTTTTCTTTGTGCCCCCGAAGATGCAGTTATTTCGGTTGACGCATGTTTCGAAGCAGCCGTCCCTTGCGGTTATCTTAAGTGGAAAGGGTGTAGTGCATGGGACGGAAGAAGGCCTTCCTTCCGTATCTCAGCCATGGTCTTTAAAACCGTTATTTTTAAGTCCCCCTTAATGCGTGGGCCGCTGGAAAACAGAGAGGTGGTCGAGAGGCCGTCGGAGGAGGGTTGAGGTCGCCATGGAAGCGGCTATTGTTGGAAGCGGTGTGTTTGATGCGTATGATCGCCTTTAACGAAGAAGGATGGGGTCATACGCGTACGGGGGGTCCATGAATTGCTGTATTGGGCGGATTTAATTTCTGTCGATTTCAATCCTCATTCTCAGATATATTTACCAGTGCTGGAAAAAGTAGGGTATAAGGAAGATTAGGACATCGACAAAATCATAAATAGATACATCCTATGAGTTTTGTGGGATTTTAGACTCATGAAAACTTCCAAAGAACCACAAGCCCGTCAATTTCTTATACTTAATCCAATATACTTTTTTCCTTTGTTTCAGTCAATAAAGACCGCGATAGCCAGACGGCAAAAACGGCCACTGTCTATTGATGTCTGAATTTCACTTAACTCTTGATTCAGTTTGCTTAACTATACACAACATTCTGTCCATGAAAATAATGGCCTAGCTGTTGAAATACGTATCGGGTTCTTCTAAAAGTACAGGTCTTCCGGGATTCCTTGCTATGTTCTCTGAATCGAACCAACGTAGTACACCTGCCTTAAAAGTATTTCAAGTATCTATTTAATTACTTACTACGTAAGAAAATTTCTATCATAGATATTTATTTTTGATTCGCTATCTTCTTTTGAGAAAAGAAAAAGATTATTCGATCCCGTCAGAGCAATATTTTGAATTTATTAAAGTTTATTATCAAAGCTAATCCAAGTTGAATTAAATTTGTGTTTTTGTGCAATCTTTTCAGTTAAAGATTTGTATTCATTAATTTATTATATCGTATACTGTAGAAAGTAATTTCCTGTTTCCATTGCTGAATTAACAAATTAATTCATGAATTTTAAACATGAAAAGGGATATATACAAGAAAGTACTTATTTTCCCTAAGTTATTATTTTCTCACAAGATCCTTCATGGAAAAATAAATGAATTTTTTATCACAACAGGCTACGTGACGAAATTGGTTTTTAGACTGCAACTTGAGAACAATCGAGTAACCAGCTCTGATATTTGCCTCTGCTTTGAATCTAGAAGTCTCGTATCACACATGCATCAGAGGCACTTGAAACTCAACTCGCGTTAGACTCACGATTACACGGAAGCAGTTGTCTTGTGGTGACGTTGACGCTCTTTCACTATGGAGACTAGCGTAGGAAATCGATCTCATGATCTCCTAAGTCATAAGCCATGCCGAGGCACATTATACATGTAATCCATTCTGTTAATTAGGCGTCGTGAGAGAGGAGTAACTGGATCAAATACAATTTCTTTTAGTAAATATAGAGATAATTCGCTCGTTGTAAATCAAATAAAGCCAGAAAAAGGTTTATAGTAATACTATTAATTACAAACAAATTACACTTATTAATTTGACGAAAATTATTTTGTTTCAAATTAAAGTTTTATGGTTTGATATTAGATGTTTACTCAATTATTTTCTCTAATATAAAAATATTCCGACATAACTACCTAAATTAACGTTATCTTATGAATAAAGTGGGACTTTTTTCAAGTGCAATGTGCAAATTATTTCCAGAAATTAAAAATCCGGATACTCTGTTCTCAAATAGCCTGGAGGTTCACCGATTATTGGGATGCTCTTTGCCAAAACTCGATAATGGGAAAGAGTGAACGAGTTAGATTTCCGGTTGGATGTAAAAACTGAGGATAATCCTCTTAGTCGATGCTTGCAAATCAAATGGCACAGCTGCAACGGAACCGATCAAATGCATCCGGAGTTGAAGGACCCTTCCGTTATGGATTGCGATTTCATTACATCGTATTAGTATACTTTGCTCGTTTCGGAAATATCCAAACAAATTTTAATGATACATAGGAATTTTTCTGAAAGATAACAAAGCAAAACATCAAGAAGAGATTGTTTCCTCGTAATGTTTTGGCATATAAATGTTCCCCACTGCGTCGTATTACGCAGCACATTTGGCCGAGAGTACTAAATATTCATTCAAAATATATTACTTCAAAATTTAGTTAAAATACATTTACAGCTACACAAACAGCGCTGGTAACTAGGGTATTTATATTTATATTTCTATTTTTATTAATAAACATATTTTATTTCATTAGGTGTATCAGCAACGTTTTAAAGGCTGGAAAAGTTAGGAAAAAACATATGCACAAATATATATCATGAATAGATTTGAAGCCCATTCATCGAAATCGAATCGAAATCAGTCGAAAATGCAAGATGGAAATAGAAAAGGAAGAATGTTCCAGAGATGAAGCTTTCTTATTCGGGAAACCGGAGGTTTACTTATCTGGCGCAATTAGTCTTTAATTAAGTTTTGAAATTGCTTGAATTAGCATCGAAATTTTACTTTGGAGGGGATATTTTGTAACTGGAAAAATGAAGAAATAACGAAGAATAAATAATAGAGAAATAATACAATAATAATGATAAATAAATATTTATCCTAAATTAGTGCGATGATTCATTCTGGGAAAGACTCGGCACGGATTCTGTTGATGGAAAGAAAAGTTCGTACCTGAATATATACCGCAAGTTCCGAATCCCTTATCTTGCATAGGCATAGACAAAGCAAATAATTTCCCGGTAGGCTGTCTCTAATCCCCTATGTTATTTGGTTTGAAGAGGGAATGAGGTGAATAGGCAATGTGAGGTATGAGGTTGTATCCACTTGCTACGCTCAACGAGCTAAATGGCATGTGATTAGAACATAGATGCAAATCAATGAGCCTGTAAACAGTACTTCTCATAGCATTTGATAAAGAGTGACCGACATGAGTACCACGGTGAGCTTCTTATATAATATGCAAGGCTTTAAATTTGGGTGCTCATTGAAATATTTATTCCCCGTGGTATAAGTGTAGAATCCTCCTCCCTTAAGAACAGTTTAACCGAATCCCAAAAACCTGGAAAAGCCAATGAATGCCATAATTCAGCAGCTTTAGCGTCACCACAGAAATGGACAGAATAGGAAAAGTAAATAAAAATATTCATATTTTTCTGCCTTGCAGCAAAACAAAAATAAAAAAATTCATCTACATATGAAAGAAGGAGCATTCAGAATCATAAATGCGGCAATATGAACGTCACCGTTGATGAATTTATTTTTATTTCTGAATAATATTAGCTCCAAATTCAATTTCCCTCGAGAGTCATTCCTCCAAAACTTGTAACGGACTTTAAATCCGCTCCAATAAACACCAGATTCTCGATTCTAAAAATCCCTCTCACACGGAGCAGAGCAGTTGCTAATAAAACCAGTTTTCGGATGACCTGGCGATCGGGAGTATTTGCCGGAGAATAACATCAGTGTATTAGGTTGAGCTGCTTTGATGGTGACTCAAAGCCTCATAATTAACTTAAGAATGTCAAATCCGAGCTTATTTGCACTCTGCGGAAATATAAGCCATTTATTTATCCTAACATGACGTCGGCGCGTGAAAAATGCGTAGAATTCATTTACCAGCTCTGCGATATACGAGGCTTTCTCGAATTTATAATTTCGCGCAGAGATTTAGGTGAAATTCGGAGAAATTAGTCGAAAGTAGATAATGCCAGATCAAATCAATGTTTGAAATTTTGGAATTGAAAGCTGACTATTTCACTTTAAATCCGAGCTTATTAGCTATTTTTAGACGGACGTTACCTCAGTTATTTTCAACTTATTTGGATTCAAGCCGACTATTTTACTCCATATCTGCAAATAAATAGGTTTATTGAGAAGAAAGTATATTATATCGATGTTATATAACCGTGGTCTAATTAGAACTGCGTCAGAGATTCTGGAAAATAAGTTAATGATTAATTTAAATCTCAGATACCCGTCAAACATCTTTCGGTCTGTCTTCTATATTTCTAACCTTCAATATAATGTCGTTTGCTGTTCGTTCACAATGCGGTTTCCTTATTATTTGTCACCAATCTCAAACGCAGAACTCGAAACGTTAAAAAAATAATTTCCGATGGATATTCAGAATAATATCCTTGTCCGTTAATCCAAAATCAATGCCATATGATCGACATGGAATCATTAAATCGCTAATTTCAAATGACTATTCAGTTTTTAAAGGATTAAATTGAATCAGAATAATTAATCCTTGGGTACAAGTAAATTCATTCAGGCAATTGAAAGTGATTGACGCTTATGTTGTTGTAATCTTATAATATTACAATTTAATATTAAAGTACGATAAAGGTGCACTTATGGTTAATGATATTTAAAACTGAAGGTCGTAATTTAAATTTGAGACTGAGAGAGCCCTGATATACAAATTTAGATAAAACGCAATATACATTTTAGTGAGCTCTTAATT
Source organism: Sympetrum striolatum (assembly GCA_947579665.1). Classification (NCBI taxonomy): domain Eukaryota; kingdom Metazoa; phylum Arthropoda; class Insecta; order Odonata; family Libellulidae; genus Sympetrum; species Sympetrum striolatum. Next base: position 82,482,985 of record OX388351.1, read on the forward strand.
ACATCATATTTAATTTTACTTTTGGAAATATTTTCGTCTTACAAATTAATTGCAAGAGTAAAGTGCAAGAAGAGCTATTTTCCAGAACATTTGTGGCATGGGAGGTTGTAATTTGACTCGTGAAGAAACAGATTCCGTTGAATCTCCTCCATTAACATTTCAGTCAATGCGTTACTTGGAAGCAAAATGCCTTTTTCACCGAATCACGGAAAAAACACTTGACGCGAGAATCTCGTGGTGCAGTTTCGAATAAAATTCGGAGGCTCAGCGAAAAAATCCGAAAAGCCAATCAAACGCATTCTCTAACACGCTTTCTATATTTCCGGATGAGATTAAAATGTTGATTGCGAGGCTTTTCGTTAAATCCCATTAATATGAAGTGAGTACGGGAAAACATTCATCGTGCTTTTGAATTCCCATTTATCCCTGAAAAAGTACAAGGACGAAGTGCACATTGCGTTCGACTGAAGTTTCACAGAGCATTTGCATGCGACAGAACATGGAAGAAGTACTGGGATTGAAAAAAAACACAGGAACAACTTACGCCGGAAAACTAGGTCCTGTCTTAACAACTTTTCCAAAAGTCAAGGAAACTAATTAACGGCTAGTTTCAACTCATGGGCTCCATCTCAAAAACAGAAGAAGCTCCCTTTCCGATACTTAGTGAGGATAATAGTGGGTCAGAGCGTTTTTATGTGATACGCAATTCAAGATGTTGCTTGTGCAAGGAAACTTGACGACAATGAATGATCTAATAATAATAATAATAATAATGCCGTCTTTTTTCGTGGGCGAATTTTAGCCTTTGAAGGCTACTCTACCAATTAACCCCCTTTATATTTTAACAATTTTTTTTGCATTTCTTTTTTTTTATTAACACATGACACACACATAACATACACAGACAACCACTCCCTAACCGGAAAAATCCGATTAGTCGGGATTCGAACCCGGGACCGTGAGGAGTACAGTGATGGCGAACCTATGACACACGTGTCAGTGCTGACACGCGAGCTCATTTTTGGTGGCACGCATCTTCAAAGATAAAAAATTTCATAATTCAAATATTTGTCTCTCTTAACGGCCAGAGTTGGTTATTAATAATAATATTATTACTTACATTAATAATAATAAATAATTTTTATTTTTTTAGTCTTTACTTTTGTGATGTGTGACACGCTACGAAAATTTTGTTTCGATTTTTTAAAATGTTGACACACCGAGCTCAAAAGGTTCGCCATCATTGATCTAGTATATGAGCAAAGTTATCAAATGGCGAAAGGTTGATTTCTTTTATTTGATTTTTAAATTCCGGAGAGTTGCATACACATTTTAATTAATTATGAAAACTTGACGAAAAATATTTTCAGTTAACTTTTTAGTTTCAGTTTAATTTTTAGTTTCTGTGGAATAACACAATCTGCATCATAATTTGACATCCACATTTGAGCCGTCAATCGGAGAGTGGCAGGGGGTCATCTTTTTGTTTAAACTGTTTCAGTCACGGAATGTACAAGGAAAAAAATAGATCTTAGGAGCGACTAGTTTTAACACGCATTTACCATTTTTTTCTTTCAGTTTGATCGACTTAGGTAACCCAAGATACCAAGTCTTCCGTAAACGGATTATCTCTGAATATATTGCTCAATTTAACTAAAAATCAAGTAACTTCATACGATTCCTATTCTTTGTTAATTTTTGTTCTTTCTTCTATCTTTTGCTACCATCTTCGTAAATTTTAATTATTACAATATCTTATGAATCTAGAGAAAATAGTTCTGGATACAGAGTACATGAATATGTTCTTTGATATTGTCCACATTAAATCTAGCGTAATTATTGAAGGTCGTCGTGGGACTATCTTCACCACAGCATCCTTCCTCCCCATTAGCCCATTAGCGCTCCATAATCTTTCACTGCGTTAGGAAAGAGCTCCGATCCGAAGGTAGAATTTAAAACGCGCCCTAAGATCGCTTCTTTTGAAGTGACGATAGGAATTGAAGTGAAAATTCGTAAACAGCGGTCTGCCGATAAATCATTGGCCGAGAGAGCCAAATTGTGCCAGTCCAAACATTTCCAGGAATCGCCGCAGTGTTTTGTTTGTCTTTTTCCGTGGTGGTCCATCAATTCCCGGCTCCATGCTCTCCCAAGGACGTCTCGTAGAAACACAAGTTGTTTGTTGCTCCCGTTTGCGTAAAAAGCACTTTTCCCGCTTAGCGGCGCCACTGCTCTTCTCAATCGCTTTGCTCTGATTAATGAGATTGACCACTTTTAGGCGAATATTTTTCATGGAACACTTCCACGAGGACCAGTAGTCTGAATAGACTGGAATCATTCAAGGAGGATGACCAGTTGAGCAATACAAGTCTCATTCCGTTTTCCGGGATTCCCGTTCCCGTCAGTCCTATTTCAGTCGTAATGGATCAACCTTTTATCCTTGAATAGGCTTTGAAATACTTCTTACGTCAGTTGCCTTAATTAGATTGAATGGTTGATTTATGCAAGTGTAGTTATTGGTAGATTTATCTTGAGTGAGGATCGAAAAACAAGCATTACTTTCGGTTGGACTTTGGGGTTCAAGTCCTTGATTTGCGAGAAAATATCCTTAAGCTGCCAATGGCCGTTGACAAAAAATCAGGAATGATATTTTACTTAGACTTTACGCTCAGATATATCAACCAAAAATTTTCAGCTAAGGGATATTTTATCGAAGGGATACTTCAATCAATGAAGGTTTACCAATATGGTATTTCGGATAGGCATGTAGATAATCCTTATTGAAATGGACCTGGGAAAATCCCTACATTTCGTATTTTGATTCCTTGATTTCGAAACCCTTCAGATAATGAGCAAATCATATAAGCCACTCCATATGAGAGGTTCTATTTTATCACTAACTGAATATGTCTTTTAGAGAGGAGAAAATACAATTACTGCTTATGTTACCAAAACCCAATCAGAACTGTTTTCGAGATAGTTTTAAAAAGCACTTATTAGACAAGAAATATTGCTGTAAAATATTTCTTCGGTGAACCAACATTTTAGTGAAGAGTCCGTGGGTGAACGGTCGTTGGCCTTCGGATGAAACGCCAAATGTCTCTTTAATAATTTACAATATCCTGTAGATGGAGATTGTCTAGAAAAAGTAAATAAAAGGGATGTTTCGTTTCGTTATTTACACCAACCTAACAAAAAAACTTTGATGAAAAGACAGTGGCGTAATGTCTGTGGATGACTTGAAATGTCCCCTCGTTTAACTCCTCTTGGGCGATACGCATTGGCGGAATACTTCTAGATCATTGCCGACAAGGGGTGGTTATGAAGTCAAGTGAGGTACTTATTGAATCCAAGGAGATGGAGAGGACTCATGCGTTGTTTTATCTTGAAATATCTCTTGGACGCCCATTTTAATATTTCCTCAGATAGGGAATGCCGTGACCATCCAGGCGATGCCCTGAGTTATTATGCCCTACGAGGGCGCCAAAAAGAGGCGTGAGATAATAGCGGAGGCGGGATAAATCCACCCCAAATAAAGGGGTTCCCCGTAATTTCTTTTTCAGTGTCAATACCTGGAGGGGCGGCACAGGTGTTATTTCCACGAGCTTTTTCCGGATGAGTTATATCGGACGAGACCTCGCCCTAGATTGCCCACGAATGGTTGCTTTGAAGGTTTTTGATGGATTCTTCTTCAAAGGAAGGGTATGGGAAAAGGTTTAGGAAAAGTTTAAGTATTTTAGGGGCATCGCTGTCTAAATTGGTGCTTGACGAACGCTCTCGCCCTGAAATCGTTGCAGCCGAAGTATTCGAGAAAGTTGTGTTCATATCACGCCCCTGAAGCTCCCCTATGCTGACAGTACAATCGGCTGATGCCCTTAATGTCCGCAGCCGCGAGATGGCAGCACCGAAGCTCGTCCTTTGAAACCATAATCTCATATGGAGTAAATGGAAAAAGATTATGATACTTTTTCCCTCTTTTTCTTTGCGGGAGTAGTATATACCAAAGATGGAATTCAGAGTTAGTGATTTATCCATTTATAAGTACTTAAAACAATTGAATAAAATGGGCAAATTAGTAAATCCGAAGAATAAGTGCAGGTTGCCTTCAGGGTACACCACAAGTGACTTCGTCGCTGTGAAAACATTATTCGTAGATCAGCGAAGTGCAATGTATTTTGCTTGGATACACAGAAAATAATTGATCCTTCATAAATTACCAACGTTACATCTACTTTCAACTAGGCCTCTTAAAACTAGAATCGCAGGATTTACATGGGTGGTCTGAAAAGTTTCCGACATTACAACATTTCTTGACATGCTTTCTGATAATTTTCTGAAGATTTCTGAAAAATCTGGGGTCGGAAACTTTTCAGACCACCCTCGTATATACATTTCCTGTAAAAAAATCGAAGTTCCCAGAAATAGTCTCCAGGAAATGAGTAAACGGTCAAATATTGTTGAAACATTCATAAATCCAAAAGTATAAAATTTTAATGACCGGCGTGGACTGCATTTTATCTTGGGTAGGCTGAAATATGAAGTTAGGTTATACAATATACGAACATAAAGGATAGAGTGGTATAAAAAATTTATTGACCAAACATTAAGTTTTAGACAGTTTCGCAATTTTCCTTTTCGATGCACCCTCTTTAACAGCCTCCAAATTTATAAACTTTGCATGCTGTCTAATCCTCATAGTTACATAATATTTTATTATATATGCTATGATTTCACTTCCGTGCTCAAAGCATGGGAAAGTTATCTCTTCAAGTAACTCTGTAATTATGCACTCAAGCACATCATTTGACTCACAGTGCTTTACAAATTGTTCCTCCTCTTTGAGGATGAAAGTATGAAGGTTTACATTAGGATGAACCAAACCCCCCATAATTTTCATATTTGTTAACTTTGCTACTGGATGGCAAGATAATGCCCCCGGAAGAATTAATGCTGCCTGGCAAACAGCACACTTGCTGTGTTTCTTTATCTGGTGTAATATAACGATGCCTAGGCATTTTTAAGATTAAGGATACCTTAAGGATATCTTAAAATGTATCAAAAGTCTTCAAGCGTAGTAACGACAAAGAAGATCTCCAACTCACACAATGCAGTCGCACTTTCCAACTTACATCAACGTTACCGTAGAATCGGCCATGCGTGCACTGCTCCACAAATTTTAAATTTGTAGTACAATATCTAAAATTTCACAAAGTAGCTATTTTTTCCTGCCCTTTAGAATTTAGATTGTCTTGACATATCGCCAGCAAATCCGTCTTGCTCCTTGCAACATTGACAGTACAATTGTCATTGGGAACTAAATTGAAAATCGTGCACTCTCGAGACAAGTCTACGAAACCTCAGTCTGTTAACTTCTCTCAGTATCACTCAGAAAGATGGGAAACATTTGAAGACAATTGGAGGCCAAACAGTGCTTCTTCGTGAAAAAGAGATTAAATTAGTGGAAGTGCTGTTAAATTTATTATGAGTATTCGTGATATCCAAATTTTAGTACAGACGTATTTGAGCAGTAAAAAGTAAATGTTCAGTGCTTTGACAAAAATTCCAGAAATTGTTTGGGTTCGGAGATTCATTAGTAGAAACAAAACACTGACTCAAAGGTTTGAAAAAAATTTTAAAAGGGTTCGAGTGACAGTGAGTAGACGTTTTCAACAAGAATTTTTCATTCTTTTTGTTTTTGGAGGAAAAAAATTACAAATTGTAAAAAATATATTTTTATTTTGAAAATTGATATAAAGTGGAAAAACGTTATTATGAGTCAATAACTTCTTATCTCAGTATCTATTAAACAAAGATTAAATAAAATAATAATTTAAAGATTTTAAAATATATTAATGGTCGTAATATTAGTCACATAGTTAATTTTATAGGTGATATTTAGGAAACATATTTGGTGGCCGAAGTCACCCCATCGGTTGGGGTGCCTAAGGCCGCTATTCTTTATTTTTTAAACAAATTCCGTTGCTTAAGAAAAATATTTAGATTTGCATGAATAAGAGTTACCTTCATGTAATTTAAATTTTCTGAGCATAGAGAATGTAATTGAATACAGAAATATTAAAAAAATCTAAATAACGGCCAAAGTCACCCCATTCTACGGTACGGTTCATCGCATATCAGTGATTTACGAAGAATGTTTTTACGGCGACAATGTTACCTGTGTTTTGCACATAACCTATTCTTCGGATTTGCTAATCAGTCCGTCTTATTTAAATGTTTTGTATTCAATTCAAAAGTACCTATTGATGGATAAAACAATTACTCTTAATTCCATCTTTGGTAAATATCACTCTTTATTACAAATGTATCATAATCGTGCTTTTTCACCGTTTACTCCACATAAGATTCAAAGGGCGAACTTCAGTGCTGCCATCTCGCGGATGCGGACATTAAGGGAGCGAAAAGTAGTAGTAGTATTGTTAAAAGTGCTTCGACAGCTTAGGTCATTTCGCACATTGGCTCCCACCGGGAATCGAACCCGGGACCGCTTTCACCAAAGGCAAACGCGCTGTCCACATGACTATCCGGGAGCCTGGGAGCGAAAAATTTTCAGCAGTTTCCAGTCCTATACTTTCTAAGTTCGTGGTTCATATTTACCTTAGCACAGTATCGGTCAAAGGTAAAGGCGACCGCAACACCACAGGGGGCGACAATCCGTGCGCCTCTGTCTGCAGAGTATTGAGCATTGAGGTCTGTTTGATCCCAAGGGTGACTACTATTTAATAATAATATTTGGAAAGAGAATGAAGCAAACTATGCAAGATGAGGAGTGAGATAGTTTTCTTTGTTTTTCTCACTTATTTAAAAAGAAATCCAACATCATTTACGCCTCAGCTGCTTTTCATCATAGTCGTCAATGAGTGATATTTATGTTAAAATGCACGATTACTGTGTCCTGTACCGAAGTATATCTAACTGTTTAATAAGTTACGGTTGGAGGTAAAAATTAACTGACTCTTTAATTCAAAAACTTAAAATTGAAAATTCTAACTTAGCCGTCAAGCATCTTTAAAGTTTTAAGTAATAGTTATACAAGCAACTCTCACTTACGAGTCTAATTAAAAATACCCTAAAGTACTTTGTTCGCTGCACGTTAGTTACGTAAACACAGCGATTCTTGGAAGTTATAATGAAATTCTTTTGGTTTTCAGGTGCTTTAAAGATCGAAATATAATGACATGTATTGTAATAAGTATGACGTGTTATTTTGTTTTAAAGCATCTTTTATTTATTCGCAATCTTCGAACAAAACTATACTCAGCCCATAAAGAATAAATATAGAAAGATATAAAACCTCGGGATGTGCCCAAATCTTTCCTGATGGCTCTATTGTTGCCACAACAATTTTCTGTGCACCACTTATCTCTGGTACTTCCGGATTAAAATTAACATATACAAAGTGTCTTTAAAAAGAGAAAAAAAACATACAAATAATAATAAATTAAATGGTTTTAAGTTTTGGTTAATGGCCTTATATTATAATAATAATTACGGTTTTTTTGTTTTACTATATTACTAATAACTTAGGGATTCAATGATGTTAATCATTATGCATACAACATATTATCTATTATTTACTTTCAGAAATTTAACGCTCTTGCTTCTGTATTAATTACCGATGAGTATAAAAGTGATTAGGAGCGTGATGTCACGGAAAGGACTGAAGTAAGGCACAAGAGGAATGAAAGGACGAGGACGCAAAATAATATTCGGCCGTAGTTTATTTCAAGGACTGATTCAATTAAAGCGAAACAATCAGCGTCGCTCGGCGAAAGCGTTTCAGACGAAATGTTCTTCATCTTGGGTCCGACTTGGTAATGTGATTTCCAACGCTTTTTCAACGGACTTCAGAATGATAAGGGAAGCAGCTATATATAGCAGGATTCAGTTTCTGGATTTGCCCAACTAAAGACGCTTAATTAAGGAGAAATTTTCAACGAGAGCAAAAATGATTCTGGATGAGAATTTGCTGATTTGTAATATAATGAACTAAAATTTGACAATACCTTTCATTCAAAGTTTGAGGTTCTATTTATCTATAAACCGTCAATTAATATTCCACAAAGTCACATCCGCTTCCTAGATATTAATAGCAATATCAGAAACGGAAATATTTATTATTTCGATCTTGAATTCGACTCATTCGTTATCATAGGGAACTGTTTCATCAAAAGTGACAACTGAATCATTAATTAAATTTTATATCACATTTGTTCAGAGGAAGGTTGCCACAGAAGGAAATATGCTAAAATAAATATCAATATAATTATACATATAAAATTTATTATTTTCAACGAAGGGAGAATTTTCTATTTCAGAGATTAGATTTATATTTTGAGCAGCACGATTGAAGCATTGCCGTTTAATTCTGAGGAAATTAATTATAAATTACCAACGTAAGTTGGGATTCAGTAAAGGTAGGGTATTCTTTAATTCAGCGAAATATTAATAGCCGTCGTAAAATCAATACCTAAATATATAATTAAAATAATAGTAATGGTAAATAACCCTTAATAATATAAAGATGTATTATTAATAAAGTATATATTATGTAAATATTAAATAATGTATTAAATTTTTCTTATGTATATATAATGCATTTTCGTACTCGACTTATGTAATTATCAAAATAATGTATACATCTGAGAATGGTATATCTCTCTTTTTAATTACTGAGAAAGAAGTAAATTGATGCTATAAGGAGTAAAAATTTTCCATCATACATCTCGGTCTCTCGCGCAACTTTAAAGATAACAGTATAAAAGTACTAATGTTTCCCGTTGTCATCAGCTGCAATTTCCATCAATCCGCTTTACGTAAGAAATCTGGGCTTATTTTTACGTCCACCTTGCCCCAGAAAACAAGGATCTTTCGATTAAAAGCAGAGACCTTTGTCTTCTGGGGATCGAAGAGGTGTTTATTCAAAGGAATACAATGGGGAAGAGAACCGAGCACTACACACTTTTTTATTATGGGGACATCGGGCTCCTTGTCTTATACAAAAACGCATAAAAACAAGAGTATGTCCAATAATAATTACAGATATCTTTACAAATAATGTAGAAATAAGGAGAAAATATGGAAAGAAAGAATGGTCTTGTGAAGTAAATAAAAAATGTTTATTGTGATCGCGGAAAAAACTTCCCCTGCAGGAAAACACCCACAAAGAGAAGGTTGGCGTTAAATACGTAAGTCTAGAAAAGTTTGAAAAAAAGGGAGATCACAACAAAAAAGAGAATGACATTTTCATGAGGCATAAACAGCAGGACGAAAGTGTGGTTTGTCGTGGTTCCTGAAGCATGAATTTCTTTTGTCAGAAGAGGTATAAAAATCAGATTCACAGTCAGATATGTTTTAAATTATAAACGAACAGATAATCAGATCATATCATAAGTCGTCAATTCTATTGATCACAAAGATAAAATCATTATAAGATCATTATTATCGAAATGAAAGCAAAAGGACCTAATAAGAGGGGGAAAGGTGAGAGAAAGAAAAAGAAAAAATGGAGAAAGGAATGCGAAAAATGAAAATAGGACAGCATCTATGCAAATCGTGCCTGCCTGTGCTAATGGCAGTTTCAAAATTATGTCCCTAGACTTAGTGAATTTTCTGCAGGCATTTCTTGTGAAAGATACCGTCATTATCTATAAATCAAATTATAGATAATTTAAAGTTCTTTTTTTGGTGATAATTTTACGGTGAAGAAATATTTAAACCCCGAAATCGGCACTTTTTGGGAGCGGTGGCTTTTCGCAATGTATTAAACAAAGAAACGGAATGGCAATTATGGCAATGAAATTTAATTTTGCATGTTTACTGCTGAGAGGTTGAAAATGTCCGAATATTCATTAAATTGCGTGTAATCTGAGCAGAAGTCAAAGCAGAGGATGGAGATGCCGGAATTTGAGCGAAAATGTGGGTCGGGCGAAATATTTGGTATGAAAGACAGCCGATAATCCTTTTTGGCAGTCGTTTTGTTCCGAGGGCTTTTGTTTCGCGGGGCTATCGATTGAAGCGCGGTGATTAGGGTGGGTTTACCGCGTGCGTGGGCTGGCTAATCGTTTAATTTGTTCGCGGGAACAATTTCCCTTTGTTAAAGGGGATGGGCGGCGGTGTGAATTGATTTCCCATAGGTGACGTCATTCTTTGATTCGCTCCCAAAGAGTGGATTAATGAAATGGATTGATTTGGATGCATAGATATGTGAACAGAGGCGTCCATTCTTAGGATACGGTATAAAAGACCGGAAATGCTCGTTTCTGGAGATGGAATGTGCGAAGACAATACGATCAAAGTAAAAGTCGCTTTCGAATTCTCTGCGTTGGACAGGAAATTGATCTCAGGGATTTGTCTTCGAATTCTTAATTTTGCACAAGTGATATGGAACGAGTAAAAGATAATAAACTTGGAACCCATATTTTATAAAATAATGAATTTTTAAACAATATATTTTCTAATAATTTATTATCCTAATTTTACACGAATAGTGACGGACAGTTTTGAGGGACGAAGCTCAGGGTTACTTCACGAGAAAAAAAATCGAGTAACTTTAAGTTCCAACATAATTGTTTCCCATATATGTTAGGATTTAGAAGACTACATGTATATTTTTATACAATATCATGTACTTCTTGTTCTTTACATGGTTACTCTGTTTCACATTAAATTTATTTATTTAAAGATTAATATTCAATAACTAATTTGACTAATCAATATAACTAGTTGTTATTACCTATATATTATGAAATAAATATTTAACGAATAAAGTTTGAAGTCTTGCAAAGTCTAAACCATGGCTTTTCCGGCACGTGTCCATATTTGCAGTGACGCAATACAAACCATTCTATTCGAACCGCTGCTCAGCAATTTGCAATGAGCTATATCAAGCATCGTTCATATCCATTTATGTATGTATTTGGGGATCAAATACCATTCCTAACGATGCGGTTATCCAACATTTTCCTCCACCGATGTTTCGACGTAAATTCAAAACTGTTGTTAGTGTACCCTCTTTGCTCTCAATCCATCGCACATTGATGGAGTCGAGGTTCGCGTGGGCGCCTCCGCAGAAAACACGGATTTTCATCGCAAATGCAATCATTCACTTAATCAACTTTATCGCAAAAATCTCTCGTCGTAAAAGTGATTGATTACCGTAAAATCAGTTTTCGGCCAATCGGATGATTTGCTTCCCTCAGCGAAAACAAAAATATCCGATGATTATTTTCGAGCCATTTACCTGTAAAAGTTATAGAATTATTTGCCCTCTAAACTATTCTCTATTTAATAATCGATGAGAAATAGAGATTTAAAACAATTCCGATAAACTTTAAAGTGTTTTTACTTATAAAATACATTTCAGAGAACGGTTAATGTTGGCCAAAATGCGGAATGTACTGAGGGTAGTTCATCCATCTCCACTGCTTATGCCCTCATCAACTATTATCATATATTATCTTCTCTAGATCGCAATGGATGACTAACTCCTACCGGGATTCGAACCCGGGACAGATTTATCCAAAGAAGAACACTATATCCAACTGTCTAGACCTACTGTCTGTAGACCAATCTGACATATGATTGCATTTGTATCTTGGATAGGTGTTAATTCGAATTCAGTATTCTAAAGTATGATTGGTTAACTATCCATCCAGAAATTAAGGTGTGCTTCCTTAGAATACGGGAAGATATATTTTATTTCTTTTTTTTTGCTTCTTCAAAATTTTTATTCCGAGATAGGTATATTGATAATCTTTAAAAAAAAATGTTTCGCGATGACCAGCAATAGTTTAACATAAATTTGAATTAGGTAAATTGTTCGTCGGTTTGCCTATCTTTAATTGTTTCCACACATCCTTCCATATTTTTGATAGCCTGAATCGATGTTCTAGAATTCTAGAAGAAATAAATTTTTAGTTTAATCTTTTAAATTATCTTGATGATTTTTAGAAGTTGAAGATTTTATAATTGATAATAGTATCAAATGAATTCCTCGAATACTTGCGCTAGATATTTTTAGCTTTTGGGAGAAGTCAGCGATGAATATTTCGCCTCGAAGAAGGAACGAAAATAAACGATTCAAACTCGAGACGCAAGTATGGAAAGTTCATATTTTCCCCAACAGCTGCCGCGCTAATCGGTTTTCGACGAGGCGACATCCGGAGCAATGATAACGTCATCATTCCTAAAAATAAACAAAGGAAGGCGTTATATCCGCGTATAAATTGTCGATAATATAGTTGGGGCCAGAAATAGACGCGCCTGTTTCTGGGATTGACCTTTCTCCGACAACCCATCCGTCTCCCTCCGATTCGAATTGTGACATTCGCGACCGCATTTCCACCATTTTTCATTCCTTTCGAGATACGCGTCAACTCAGAAATTGTTTTTTCCTTTTTTTTCACTAGCTCTGTTTTGCGTACTTTTCGGGTGAGGTTGGGCGAGGAATTATCGGGAAAGTATTCAAAGATTTTAACTCCGCCGCCAATCGCTCTCGAGGGAGAATGAGGCTTACTAGGCAAGATGAGGAGTGAGGTAGTTTGTTTCACAGGTACCACGATATTCGATGTTTGAAATCCTTCTCTATTTAGCCTAGATACATATATCCTCCGTCGTCAATTAGCAATAGCTGAAGGCAATGAGGCTTACTCGGCTGGGTGAGGTATTTCTCCCATGTTCCTACACTGAGCTAGAATATGGTAATTGGAGTGAGGAGATATCGACAGAAGTGAGGTAACAGAAGAGAGGAAAAATCGACATGAGTGGGACTCGAACCCAGGGTACTACTTTCCGGTTAGGGTCCAGTCAAGTCATAATTATATTTTTATTCTGCTCATCCGTTGGTTTAAAGGTACGCGTTATATTAAAAAATCATTTTTCCTTTTATTGCTCCAAGTACTAAAATGCGCAATAGCACAAACCAATTTCATTGGAATCAATTTGGATAAGCCTAATCAATACCATTGAGTATTGTTAAAAGTGCTTCGACAGCTTAGGTCATTTCGCACATTGGCTCCTACCGGGATTCGAACCCGGGACCGCTTTCACCAAAGGCAAACGCGCTGTCCACATGACTATCCAGGAGCCATTGATTACCAATATTCCACTAATCCGCCACTTTCCACCTTTTTATCTTGTCATATCGGTATCCTATAAGTGTGATATAGAAGTATATAGATACCATATGATACCGTGGATGTGGTGGTCGTTTCAAAATGGGTCAATTCAAATTTTAGTTTTTTTAGCTATTTTTACTTTAAATCTAATTATTTGCTTTTCGCTGTGTCGGCTTTCTGTTATGCAAACATTCATATTGAATCATCTATGTGAATGTGTGTCTATATCGTTTTGTTTACCTCTCTGATCCTTCTTAATCTCTTTTCTCCATCGAAATTTACTTAACTATCAGTAGGTTTCGCAGTTTTTTCACAACCCCCTTCTTTCGTGTGTTTTCCTGCTACGGTGTGTATTTTTTCCCTAGGAAGACCTTAGGTATTTTAAATCCACCGAGTAGTTTTCTTCTGTGTACTTTTTTATCTCTTTCTTTGAAATTTTATTTTATTTAGTTGGGTTGGATTGAGTCAGGGTGGGTTAGATTGTAGTAATAGTCGCCTAGAATCGCGCATGAATTTTATAAAGGACAATATCCGCTAATAAAACGACATTACACGTAGAGAAAGGCGGAGAGTCGTCACCCAGCAAAGTGACTTCGGGGCGCCTAAGTATCCTGTCTCTATTCTTAAAAAAATATCCCATTCTTCAAAATACGATCACAAGAACAGGGTGACCGTATATCTGGTAAATGAAAAAGTAGATTAATAAACATTGGAAGGGCAAACAAGAAACGCTGAGATTGCAGTTTTGCCGCTGGACGTGGTTGGAGATTTATCGCTTTTCAGACGTTTTTTCGTTAGCGATGATCTACGCGTAGTACGGAATTCTCATTTTCGCGGTGAATGAGTCTTCTCTGTGAATGAAAGGGACGCGAATGTTTACTCGTGTTCCTATGAATTCCATTATTACGCAACCAAGTAACAGCAGATTGTGATTTTATTCTCGAATGAGTGAATTTGCATATCTGAGAGAATGATTGAAGAAATTAAAATTGTAAAACGATTCCTACAATTAGAGATGGCCATGATGTTAGACGATTTCTTTTGAGGTTTTAGATATTTTTTGCATGTGACCATATGTGAACGGACTGCAAATTTGAGTGTAGGGGTAGTTTCTTAGGTGTTTTTTTGCAAAAGTTCCCTTCAATTATATTAACCGATTTTGTATTCCAATACTTTGAAATATGTAGAATGTTACACTGCTACATATTTCCTTCATCGTATGACCGTATATATAAGACTCATCTAATATAAATACCACCCGGTTCATTATCGGACAAAAGTGTTCAGAGCCTAAACATGAATCGATAATAATGTATGCCCGAAGATGGCGATAAATGCCTCGAAATCTCGCGAAACTAAAACAGCAAACTTGGAAAGTATCCAAGCTGCAACGCGTACGAAGTAAAAACAGGCAGAGTCATTTTTTGCTCCAAATTTCGCCGATAATTGAGTAAGTCATTATGTAAACGCTATCGCCAAAAATAAGGGACAATTCCATGACCACATGATGCTCTTAAGACTTTCCATGTTTAAGGCTCTTAAAGTTGGATACACGTCTACAAGGTTTAGATAAAACAATTTTCAATAATTAAAGATTTCTTGCAATAATAGAGTGCTAATATGACATCAAAATGAATATTGGAAGAGCAGCAGGAAATATTTATAAGATGATAGCATAACTTACAGGGTCGTTCTTCTTCCAAATTCTCTGTTCCACAATGTACAGCGCACTAATTTTATGAAAATGGATAACTGAAGCGACATTTCCTTTTTGATTCTGTTCGAAATTTGCAGATTTGCTGCTCATGTTAATTGAAAAAAATCTTAAAAAAGAATGAAGAAGAATGGATTCCTTTCGCAGAATTTCCTCGCGTCAGATGTGCAATATAATTTCACTTCAAAGAGACATTCAAGTTTCAATAGGTGTAGTCGTACTCGTGGGAAAAAAATTCCCAACTTAATTGGCCCACAAAGTTTCCCATCAATTGTCAGGTTTCCAAATGTTGTAAGTTTTACAGTTTTGAGATATAAATCAGAAGAGCGGTGTGAAAAACTTGAAGTATCCAAAAACACGAGAAATTAATATTATTCCGCCTTAAAATATTTCTTACATTTTTCTTATAAGTGAACAACTAATATAATTTTTACTTCAGCTCCATAATTTCGCTGTCGTATTTATACATGAAAGAAAAAAATCTGATCTGGCCAACACATGACTTTCTCCATATTAATTGAAAACAGAAGCCTATTGCATTTTGACAGAGATATGTATGAAAAACTTCCATTTATGGATAAACAACAACTTCCGGTTAACAATTATTCAAGAGAAACTCCTAAACAATCAGTGTTACGAAAAAATGTTTCAAACAAACGTTGTAGTAAAGTACATTATCTATAACTTTTGTAAATAATTGTTTATACCTACATTGCATTCTAAAAGAGATATTTAAAAAACAAAATTTTGTTTCGGATAAACCGCAACCGGTAAAGCGGTATTCATAAAACACTAATCAACTGTTGGCATTGTTAGGAAAATACTAAATATGAATTTTGAAAATGATCGGACAATTACTTTTTAAGATAGAGCGCCCACAAACTTTTTTACCACTGACAGACACACATGTTCGGGAAAATCGCGAAAACGAGCTCTATGGGCCCCAAAACATCCGTTGAAATCTGGAGGTCGATTTTTTTTGCGAATACAATACTTTCTCCGTACTACGTATAGAGAGAAAGTAAAAATGTAAGGAAATGAAAGTGAGAAAACTAATGAAGTAAATAAGAGTAGTATATAAATATATAGGTAAAGCAGTATCGATCTGATGGTAATTAAGCCTCACGACCATTTTCAAAGATCATGTGTTATCTTTGGTATGCATCCAATAAAAAGTAAGATGAATGTAAAGTATTTCTTCAGCGAATGGGCTCCATTTGCTGTGATTCCATCCAACGACCCAAAAAGCCTCTAATCTCAATAATTCGCCGTAATGCTGTTTTTAATGACAAACATCCACATAATGTTATCTTTATTTCCGCTGTGATAATTGCAGCCAAACGCCCCCGCCACACCTCGCGATCAAATCAGCTTTAATTCTCGGTGCTAAAGACAGATATCATCTCAGCGTTCAGTAGTTATTCAGAATTCCGCGTAATATACACAACCAACGCTATGCGAGCGAATAATTTATATCAGTACTCATAATCATAAACATTATATAATTTGAAGTTACTAACAATTATTTTCGGAATATTTACTTTCATCTTAAACTAAAATGTTATTGAAAGTTCTAGTCTATACTTTACCATTCATAAATATTCAAATCATTACTTTTTAAATTATTTTTATGTAATTATTTTAGTGTAATTTTAAACCATTTGTATTGTATATTTTGTATTGTATTTTTTGTTTTTAAACCTTTTGTATTCTTTTAATTAAGTTCATCACTGTTTTGAGTTTTACCATTATGTCTTTTACTGTTTAACACATTTTGATCTTAATGTATGTATTATACTCGTAAGGCTTTAATTACTCATAATTTATAACTCATAATTGTCTGTCATCCGGCACCTCCTTGATGAGCTTTCATGCTCAGGAGAACCTTATTCGTTTGCTGCTTCGCTATATAATTGTATATACCTTGTAATTATAGCTCAATAACATTAGTAATATTGCAATTATACGCTTCATATTACGAAATAATGAATAATAATGAAGTGAAAAAAAGAGATTCTGGGAATTGGAAAATGGGAACAGGCTTAACAGAAAAAAGAGAAAAACTGCACGAAATACTGCAAAATGTATTTAAAAAATCATTTTATGATGTTTCTGGTAGAAATATAGAAGAAAAATTTAGCATTTTAATGAAAAATAATGTTTTTATCCACGTTATTCTTAGAAACTGTTCTGTTCAGTAACAGACTACCTGTGAGACTTGCTTCCTTAACGCAATACCTCTACCAAACCATATTCCAATAACTTTTGGAGTCCTTTCCCATTGAATGATATAGAAGACAAATATTAAACCTCTATTTATGCAGAAAGTGAGGCTCAAATCTGCGAGAGTTTCGAAGAATTTTTCTCAGTAAACATTTCTTTCTCTTGAAGATTAAAGATGCGTCGACATCCTGAGATCTCGCTCACATGCCGCATTGTTTGTTTTTCTTGTTCCTATTCGATTAAAATAACAATATTTGGTTCAGTTCCAGTTAAGTTCGGTCAGATAAACAGCTACGAAAGGCTTTGTTGTCGCTCTTTAAAATTATAATCTTCACGGAAGCTGTTGATTAGTTGCAATTTATCAATAAAATTGCATATACATTATGATTTTCTATAACACGCGGGATGATATACGCAATGGCAAAAGTATTTGGTCATTTGTGAAATTGTTAATGTAAATTAGTGAGTTGTAGATCGCTGTTGGACCTGTTTAGTAAATATAGCTACAGTTGGGATTAATTAGGATGCTGTAGGAAATTAGGAGCAGAACATGCGACTATTTCGATTCAGGTTTTAATTCCTCGATACGGAAATATTACGGTTCGGATGCTTTATTAGAGAATGGCGATGTGGGACGACGAATTATAGGACACAGTAAAACCGGATGAATTCCTCTGGGCTTACTGCATTTACTTCATTTAGGAAGGCGTGGAAATTCGAAAGCGAAAACTCCCTTTTATATCCGTGGAGGCCCCTGGACGATCTCTCAGGGCATCAAACGAATGACTGATTGATTTTGTGATCACCACCCGCTGATGACTACCAATGCTGACAATCAGAAGGGAGAGATAGCGGAGATTCTGGGAAAGAAGGGTCGGAAAGGGGGAGATAAGGAGACATCTACTGGAAGTAAGTGAAGGAATGGCGCTCTCCTCGCAAAAGTTCGCGACAGTTGCGAAATTTAGAAGAGCCTGGGATGAAGGGGTAAATTCATTAACTCACTGCGAAGATTATACCAAAGTTCCTCGCCTTTCTTAAAGCGCTGGGAAAATTTGATACAGTTTAGGAAGAAAATTCCATTTCTTTCGCCGTAAACCATCTTTATCCCCAAGTTTCCGGAATAAGGGAAGATGCGGCTGCCGGATAAACGGTGAATGTTTCGTCGTATTTTTCGGGCTGTGAAAGTTCCACTCTTTGCTTCCGGACCGTGTCGTATTTCACCCTTTAGACTTCATTGAACGCAAGGAATTTAACGAAGGTTCAGCGTCAAGTTTAATCAAAGTTTCATCTACTTCATACGCGCTTATTAATAATTATGATTTATGTAAGCTCCTGCAATTATGTATTCATCATTGGAACAGATTACATTCTCCTTTCAGTATATGGCACAGAAAAATGTGCTTTTTTCGTCAGTCTAGTTTATGCTTGTAATGGTATAATGGCTGTGCCTACTCGAGTAAGTACAGCAAAGAGAGACGTGTTTGGTATATAACTGCTATGATAAATAGCAGGCTTAACGGAAATGCTCAATCAGGGAATCCTTGGAAGAATGGAGATTAGAAGATAGGTTGCGGTCGCTAGAATTACCGCAGTACATTAATTACAGCAATTTATTTCGGAAGCGTATTTTTTGGTACTGAAAATAAATAAATAACGTCATTATTCCAGTGAGACTGAGACTAAGTATTCTTCTCTTCCATCTAATCGATTTCAGAGGAATCTTGTTCCTTTTGATACTCTATTCGGTGAATATTGTAGCGGTTTTACTCGTACAGCGAGGTTATTCCAAATGGCCTCTTTCCCCTAACCTCACCTTTGTTATTAAAACTTTATACTATTCAATCAAAAATTGATTAGAAGATGAAAAAACGTACGAATATCAGGTACATGGTATTTGGTACAAACGAATAAATATAAACTAAGTACAACTATTAAAAAAATACAAATTAATAGATACAAACTATATATAGATACAATAGCCACAGAAATATTTGGGTTGCGTGGAAAAACTCCTCAAATGAAAGTTTACAATGCGTAAAAATAGGCATTTTTACTAGGGGTAGTAATTAATATATTTCCTTAAGTTACAGTAATATCTATATGCGTGAAATTTTATATTCTCAATAAAACAAAAAAGATCGTGATGTGATAAAATAATTAGATATTTTACCTTAATAACGTTAACATAGATTATTTTGCGTATATTTTTGTTGGAGATTACAATTTCATCCGAAGATAAACACGCATTAAAAAATCCACCGAGGGATTATTAAAAAGCTTTTGGTCTCGCTCCCAAAGCGCTGAGGCTTCGTTGTGGAATTGATTGGAAGATTCTCCTCGAAAAATTGTTTTATTTTCAATTTCGACGCGATTGTGCGAGTTATTAATAAACAAGGCTGTTTATCGAGAATAAAAGTGATAATCCTTGCTACGAGACACTTTCATCGTAAAGCTCTCCAAAAGTCGTTTAAAATAATTGCTGCAATGTGTTTAATCTCCTCTATCAGGCATAAAGCTGCTCGGATGTAGTTTCATACGCCTCTCCAATTTGCTGGATTAATTAAATTTCGTAAAAGAAGTTTCCCATAAAGTTCTCAACGGTTTTCCGACCGCGGGTTTACTACCCTTTTTTCGCGACAAAGAGTATAATAAAATTAACGTTAGAAGATGGTATTAACAAGGTGAAAGTTGCGGTGCTGGGTGTATTTTTATACAAGTGTGAATATTAAAGAATCTAATATCGTGCTGGAAATACTCCAAACAATTTATTTCCATTTACGGACACACGCATTGTTGTGATGGTTTTGTGGACGGTTTGTGGACAGTAAGCGAGTGAAGTAACCGCTTCAGTTGTAGTAATCATACGTCTGTGAATGAATTACCAGAGGGTGCAATGCATCCATTGAACTAGAATAATGGAAAGCCTAGATGTATTTCGTCGAGTAATATATTTCAAGGTAATGGTAGTCTGCTTAAGTGATTCGTGGTTGTTGTCTTGTTTAGGTTGTTATCGTCAACAATGCTCAGCCAGAATTGAAAATGACATGGCGTTTAGAGTTGTTTTGCTTCTAGCAATGGAACATAACATTAACCGAAACAATGACCGGCAAAAATCATAATAAAATTGTAAAATAATTATTATTATGGTTATTGTCGTTGAGGTAGCTCAGTAGATTCCGATGAATTTCCGTTAGTCTCTTGTTCTCTAACTTCTTCCTCCGCGTTTCCAGTGTGAAAGCATTGCAGTAAGCAGTGGAAGGATATATATTTACCTAAAGCATATATTTTTACGATCACTAAAGTATGCTCATGCAGACTTTTATCTAAAACACTTTCGAATCACCAACATATTCAGTTGTGAATGTTTCTGTGTAAAAATTATCGTAACTAACGCTCACTAACATTTAGTTTTAATTGCCCATGTGAATTAGATAAATAGAGCGAAGCACCAAAAAGAGAAGTCGAGGAGAAGGTGGGATATTTCACTTTTGGGAAGCAGTAAGGGTCTGCGGATGTTAAATGCAGGACAACCACGGCCAAAAGAGCGCTCACGAAGAAGTGACAGAGTATCAAAGTTGAGGAACTGCTGGAAAAGTTGAAATGCGGCTGAGAAGCAGAAGTTGGAAGTGAATGCAGGCGATATCATGATCGCATAAGTTAGACCAATTTTGAAAATAGAGCTACACATTTATTAAAGCAATAGGCCCTAATACAGAGGAAAGATAAATAAGATCAAAATAATTCATTGCGAGTATTTTACCAACATTTATTACCTGTTTATGGTAATTCTAAGGCCTGGTTAATTAGGGTATATTTATTTGTTAGTAATGAGTAAAGGGAACAAGTCATACATAATGAGTCATTACATACAGTTTCCTCTTAAATTGGCATTAGTCGCATTGCCAGTTTTCTTAGCTAGAAAAGCCATTTGGAGAAAAGTAACATTCAATCAAGCCAATCGCAATATATTATTAAATAAAATCTTGCAACCAAACTATGGCCAGGTATTATAATGTATGCTTAACATGGGGCTTCAATTTTTATCTTAACTTTCACAAACAGTATAATAATTTATTATCATAAGGTGTTTTAATGTTTAATCAAATAAAAGGTATTAAAATAACTATATTTGTCATTAGGTATTATAATGACTAATCAAATCTGCTTATCAAGTAGACTTAGGATTAAGCGTATCTGTAATTCAGCCACAAATTTAGATTTTAAGTTCACTAAACTGATATACATGTTAATTATTGTTTTAAATATAAGTGAAGATTGAACTATAGATTTAACAGGGTTTATCAAAGAAGTCAAACTCCATCTTTACTATGTATTTTAATTCCGTATCTACGAGTCATAAAGATAAATTGATAATGTGCATACGAGTCCATTGATTGTTATAAATAGTTCAGTTAGCGGCTCATCAGGCATAACATGACGAAGGGACCTCTGTACCACGATGATTTTTCTGCAATTTGTGATACAGTGTAGATTAAAGAATATCTTCCAGTCTCTCTGTATGTTAGAGTACCATCAGATGGGGGCCAATACAGTCGAACTTATTTTAAAAAAATACAGATTTACCTCAGCACTGCGATTCCCGCAAAATTTGGATGGAATTATAAATGAATGAGGTTTAGAAAATTATGGGAGCTCACCCTTTCGCCGTGATTATCTCCGTGATATAGGCGCTCGAGTCTCATCGACGTCGTTTGGCGATTAATTCATCCTTAGAGGCAATGGTCGTCACCCCCTGGCGTATGCACTCGTGTCACGGCTCCGAGAAACGCAGCGTATCACGAGGTGTTGGAGAGGAAGAATATTATGGGCCCCTCGAGAGAGGGGGCACTTCCCGAGGAGGAAATGAGGCTCCCAATTACCGTGGTGCGTCGGGTCGATATAATTTCCCCGTTTTTTATCCAGAGGTGTCTGTGCGATGCTGGTTCTCATCAACGCCATTTTCCCGTTTTTATAACGCTTCCATAATGATCGCAATTTTGTCGCTGCTACGTGATTAGAAGGCGGAATGGCCTTCAGCTTATTCCGCCACACGAATTCCGATCCTTTAGTGTTTTCTCGGAGGGCAAAATGTATTTTTATTACGAGTCGTTCCTTTGGCGATTCTCAACTGTCACGCATACATTTTCACTAACTTGACATCATACAAACTTATCATTGGCAGTGATATTACACTTCATACATCTTATCATCATGAATGTAATGTACTTCGTTTATCTTCCGGAACTGGAGAAAGAATAAGTTATCTTTAATTTACTTTTAGCCCAGTCTATTTCTTGTCTGTATTAATGCAACAGTTACTGAGATATCGCTGATGTGGGCAATAAAATTTCTTTCTGTCACTCCGTATTAAATACCACAGAAGGTTATATTCATATGATAAATGTGATACTTATACGATAATCGTCTAATAGCATAATGACTCGGTGAAGAAAGCAAGGCCCGCCACCACTCAGCCCTCAGAGTCGAAATCTATAGATAGGTAATGGTAGATGAGGAGCAAGCAAGCATTCGTGCTGTATACATTACAGAATATTGAAAAAAACAATTCTAGCATGCGTATGAGTTTCTCGCACACACCATTGGTGTATAAAAATAGATCTTAGTGATAATTCCATGTCTCTCAGTCCATATAATTGTTTAATATATTTTATCAATTCGTCTGCGAAGTGAGAATATATAAAAATCCCCTACGTCTTATATTGCGTTAATGAGGATTCATCAACCTTGTATCAGATTTGTAAATATTTAAAATCGGACTCTGCTAGACGAAAAGAATTTACACAACCTTCATGATCCATATTCAGTATTATTGTATCTTTTAATCATTTATCTAGGTTAATAGAGAAAACTCAAGTTACTAGCAAAATTCATTATTTTTTAAATAGAATTTGTTTGATTAAGACAAAAACTAGTTCCTTACGGTTTGTACGAAAGAAAATGTGAATAATTTTATAGATTTTTTTAATGTTCTATTCGGGGAAATAAAAGCTCAGAGAAAGGGACCAGTTTAAGTTTAGCTTAGCCTTTTGCTACCACAAAAACGCCTTTAGTGACCATTTCATTTTTTATTTTGAATCTGAAGTAGACGATTCGAACATTGAAATATTTTTACAACAATACTATCTATAATAAATCAAAATGGAATCAAATCGACTTTGTGGGCTAGATTGAGAATATAGAGGATACGATTAAATTTAAATTCTTTGTCATTAAAAAAAAGAGAAAAGAAGAAATTAGCTGCTATGTCGATTAAGAAACAAAATAGAAAAAAAAGTGAAGTAATCGAAAAAAATCTCCATCGCCGGAAATAGCCGTAATGAGAGGATGTGAAAGACCTACTAAACCCATTTTTATTGTTTCGCTGAATTTTTAACTTTAAAAACTATTGAGGAGGAAATGATAAAGAATTTGAAAACGAAAACCAACTTAGTAGAGAAATATCAGGTTATTTTCCGTTTTTATGGAAAATGCAATTTCGGTGAACAAAGCGACTCGCTGCATTGCAAATAAAATCAGAAACTCTTCAAATTAGGACGAATGTGGAGCTCCATTCGATGCATCCGAGGAGGACAGCAGGTTTTCAGAATGACTTTTCTGAAACTCTTTCATTCTCCAGCATCTGAGTCACTTCCGTGCATAAACCGCGGGTTATTTGAAAGTGAATACGTCCCAGAAATTGGGGCGGGAAGACGCACCAAGAGCGGGAATACGCCGTTTTCGAATTAATTCCGAAAGAATCCCGTTGAGTTCATTTTACGCTCAACTATTCCCGGAGAGGAATACTATCAAATTTATTTTTTGAGTTTCGCCATCTCTTTCCACACTCCATTTATGCCGACTTCTCGCAATGCGATCAATAGAATCAAAGTCTTCAGGGGAACTTTTTCAGCATGCATTTGCTTCAAGGGGAGCAAAGAAAATTTTAGGGAAAATTATTTATTGACAGAGGAGAGTTTAAGGGCATTAGAAGTGTTTATTAAATAATTTTATTTATAGATCATGAACTTGAGTTAATATTGAATCAAGTTTCTTGATGCTATTACCAGTTTCTCTAAACTGGATGATGCTACAATATCTTGATGGAATAATGTAGTTTGATTTTTAGTAAAACATGCGTTTAATTAATTATTGTCTCAATCAGAGTAGAAATAGGATGATTTTAATGGAACTATATAGTTGGATTACTTTATCATTCCTCTCTGCTTGCGTTTAAAATCGCATTTCCTTCCGCCAATGAGCCTACGTGAAAGTATCACTGATACCATTCCTTAGTATATTTTACATTTGCACGGATTAATTATTTTCTAATTTAAAGAGGTGCATACATAAGTGTTTTCTCATACGGTAGGTTTATGTCTTTGTAAACATTTCCTATCCAATGCCTTTTACATCTTTTATTGGTAACTTACTCCACTCTCAATGCCGTCTTCTGCCTTTATCTTTCCGCTTGCAATCAACCCTCAATTACTTTCTTTGGCAGTCCCTCTCAATGTTTTCCCCACTCATTGCTTCCGTCAATTCTCAATCACTTCAATTAAAGCCCTCTCCATCACCTCCCGAGTTTGCTTTCCTATCAACCCAACTTACCTTTTCCGTTCTATGCCACACCCACATCTCGAAGGCCTGCACGCTTTTGATTTCCTCGTTTCTTGTGGTCCATACTGCACACTCCACACCAAGGATATTGCCACTCCTGATTCCTTCATCGAGACCTTTAGTCATCAATTCCCCTCGCTTCATATCGTTGGTCATAGGTATTCTTTCCAAACCTTATCTCTACATTTCCCATATCAAGTGGAGGCTACTTTAAAGTAAGCAATATGATATAAACATAGGTTTAGGAAAAGGCTATAATAATCATGATTTTATTATTCTCCAGCTAAATATCTAGGTTTTGTTGAAATAGGACTGATTTTACGAAGAGGAATATAGTACCAGTGATGCATCGAAATTTACAAGTCTATAAAATAAATCGTTGGATAATTAAGAACAAGAGGAACGTTTTATTTGATGCACGAGTTGACCTATCAGATTTGGTGATAGCGAAGGGTGAAGGTCGAGTTGGCAAAACGATGACAGAGCCAACTTCAGTGTTAGCGAGAACCAGATATGTGCGATCCTACTGATTAATTGACGGAGAGAGAGAGAATAAATTATGCGTGGATATTTTAGTTTAAAAAGAAAGTTTTTCGGAATGGCGAGCGGGATCTTGCAGAAAATAGAATCCCCAAATTGTTTGATTTCCAAAACTTGACGTATATCGATTCTCCTCCACCGAACCTATCGCATGCACTTAAATATTTCTTTGAAGTATTTCTCACTGATGGCATACTGATTTGTCTGTAAATTTCTCTATACATTTGCCTGTCGACTTTTCAAATGAAAGTATCGATGTCTTCGGGATTTCTTACATTGGAATCCTCGCTGGTTTTCTCTAGTTTCTCTTCCATTTTAAAGTCATTTAAAGTCCTGCTCCAATTCTATTAAATATTCTGATCCTTTGTTCCTTTTATCCTCTCAGCCCAGCATTTACTATTTTATTATACTTTTGTTTCAATACATTATATATATAAATTGTATATAAATCTGTCGTCCAAATAGTATTTTCCCTCAAATCCTCCTAATACCTACATCGGGGAAGGAGTTAAGAGTCGAGGTATAATCCGAACTCTTGTCGTTTATGGTCGCGAAGCAACGAGCTTCCAATTACAGGAGTCATCATGACATCCATCGCAAAGAAGAGTCTTCTACAGAGTACGAACAAGCTGTTACCTCCCATCTTTAGATTATCGTCAGTTTTCTTCGCCATTTGTTCCGTTGGATATTACGCAAGCAAGCGGGAAGATATACATTTTTCCGGATGGATTCCTCGATATCAGCTCTCAATTCCATAAGAATAATGGGAAGAGGGAGCACTTCCCTTGATTCCTCTCCATAAATCGGAAGGCGCCCAAATGAAAAGGGTAGTCTATAGGTGAAATAAATCGATGGACTCATTACGTATTCTGCTCGGCCGAAAGTATGACCTCTATCCATAAAAAGGGTATTCGACTGTAATTCCTTGAGAAATTACGATGAAAGACAGCATATTGGAAGATACCCCGAGTAAAACAAAAGTTATAGGGCCTTAATCTATAGTTTGCAATCCAATTTAAATGGTAGAAGTCAATGGAACGGTAGCCGCATAGGGATATAAGGGGAGAGATAAGATCAGTTGATCCGGGGTTTCATTTATCGTTGGAACGTGGAATTTTGTAATTGCAAAAGTGTACTTCTGTGAATTCTATCTCCTTTCGAAGGTGCTTCACAGGTCAACTGATAAAATGGATATTTCGGGGAATCAAAATTCATTCTCAGTATCTGAAATCGTGCTCAGAGGGGTAATTATTGGAAATAAGAACGTTGAAGTTTATCGCATGTAGTAAGTCCTTCTTAAAAAGGATCATTTCGTGAAATAGTACACTCAAGATATTCAATAACTTTCTAAATTATAGTAAAATTGTTATGTCACTGCTAAAATATTTTGATGGATGGACTATTTTTCATTTATATTTTTCCATAGAATAGAGGATTATGTATCCTCCATTTACTTTTGCGTTGGTCTTGTTCTTAGAAGGGGATAGCAGTAATGGGACTGAGATGAAAGGAATTATGCTATTCATTTTGGCCACTATTTATTGAATACAACGAGAATCGAAATAAATAGAGTATTTTATCTTATCTATATATTTTCACCACGTAAACAGACTGAGGAAAGCAATAAAAATTACCTCACTCTTCATATTTCCAAAGTAAGCTTCATCTCCTCTTCATAATATAATCAATATGTCCTAGCTGTACTTCGTGGAACGACATCTTAAGTTGAAAGAAATTACGAAGTCTTTTCTTTCAACTTCCTCTTCTTAAGATTCCACGGTCAACAATTTACAGTACGACTAGGCTGCAGGTTAAATCTCGTAAAGGTAGATGGAAATAGGTTTGTTTGCGGAATATCTCTCTATTATTATCTATTATTCTCTCATTATAACTTTTAATAGAAATTTCATAAAAGCTTCATAATCTTCTCTATCAGTCTCAACTAATTACTTCGGAAAACGAATAAAAACGGCTTTAAACGATCATTTTTCCAATAAGGAAGGCATTTATGTTGATTTTCAACTTAAGGGTTAACTTAACTTTTGTTACTTAAAAAATGGACTTAAAAAGTAAATTTCAGGTAACTCCGTACATTATAATGAATAGGCGAGAGTATATTTCGGATCCCACGTAAGTCTTCTCTTAGTTCTTGAATAATAAAATCTCTCGTAGAGAATTACATTGCTCCGTATACAAAGAAAAGGGAATTAATTCGTAGAAAAGGATGTTTTAGAATATCATCCTCTTACGATACTGAATATTCTGCCCTATTTTCGCAGCCTACTTACAAGAGGAAGCAGAATCACCATAAAATTCTCTTCGAATCAATTCCCGGAAAAAGAGACGCGCAGCATCATTCTGTAGCGTCCACATTTCCTTCTTGGAAACTCGTATCTGCTACCACGTGCTTGCAACCATAGCTCCCATTGAGTTTAATCCAAGAATTCTTATGAATGTCTTTCACGAAGTCGCTAACAATTACTATTGTGAAATTGAAAATGAGAGATGAAATGAAGGTGAAGAAAATAATACAATTGTTTGCAAATGGAATTTAATTTAAGAATCAAAACAGTAAGGAGATTTTAGACATCTAAGCCTTAACAAATGACAACGAAAGTACATGCTATGCTTATTTTCATGACCTTAATCTTATGCAAAAAATTATTATCTGTGATTAAGAAACATCAGTTTGATCTTATTTAAAGAAATATTGATTTCCAACATACAATCAATACTAAAGCTATTTACGAGGAACAAAGTTTTCTCTGTTTACGACGCAAACCAAATTTCAGTCTTAAACTGAATCACATTGAAGTTAATTAACCTCCATACGTAAGAAAACGTTATTTATAAGAAATCTTCTTTAGAAATACTTCGAATCTGAAGTAGACAGTTAGTCAGTTGTTCATGTTTTATTAATATATTGCTTACTGGAGAGAGGATTATTAAGTTTAAAAACCAGAGGTATTCCGCGTTATATTTCCTAAGAAAGGGAAAGATAGAGGAATTTAGGGACGTGAGCGAAACGCTGCAATGCAAATTATATCGAATACATTTCAGAACAGAAATTACGGATATTTGCACTTCTCTACTTTAAAATGTTGTTGTAGAAACTTCCACATAACTTACAACGGTGAAGACGATGCTGATTTTGAAATGTGTTAAGAAGACAAGATATGCGTGAATGTAAGCGAAGGCTTTCTATATGGCTTACAGGGTAATTGGAAGAGAAGAAGAAAATGACTCCGAAGGAGAAAGAGTACTTTTTCTGTACAATGAGCACGTGCAGCATGTTTAAAGGTTTTCTTGACTGACGAATGGGGTTTTTCAGGCTCGAGGAATTCTTTTTATCTCTCAGCGTATGCGCTGCTCGTCATAATACGGAAGACGGTACTATACTCAGTAAGCTCAACAAAGAGAAAAAAATCGCATGATAAGAGAAATTCTTGCAATTCTTAGATTCGCAGTCCGGTTTTTTCCCTTTATCGAGACCACAGGAAACGTGGAGATTATAGGGAAATCTCTGACAGATCGTACGACAAGAAGAACACATCTCGCGTTATGAGAATTTAATGATAAATGTTGTTTATCTATATTATATTTTCGAGAAAATAGGCTTTAAATTCTGAAGGAAAATTGCGTCTCACTTACATATCTAAAAATACTTAAACAAGTACATAATGCACCGCTTAAATTTTTACCAACTGGAGTAATGTTCAGGAACAAAAGTGAACACCAAATTCTACAATATCACAGAATAAGTGGTATATATATATATATATATCTATTATATATAGATGCTTCTCCGGATTCATTCATGATACGAGTAAAATGTAGCTTGCATACTGCAAGCAGATCGGCAATACTATTTCATATCGGCATCATATCGGGACGGTCCTCAATAGAAAAAAAAAGCATTGAAATTTTTCTTAAAATTCGCTGATTTTTCATCGTCTGGCATCGAACCCGGGTCTTTTCTGTGAACTTACTATGCAGCACAACAGAAGATCACCATCTCAAACTATGTGTGAAAATTCAAGCAGAAATATTGGCTACAACTGCCTCAAAAGACGTTCTAATTTTCACGAATGTAAATGGCTCTCGGGACTCGAACCAAGGACGATCTTGGAAATCTAAAAGGTGTTTCTGAGAATTATTTATGATTTCTATCTATATGCCGAATTTCAAGTTTCTACATTATTGGGAAAGGTTTCAAAATAATTCCAAAAAATCGGATCAACTTCTGATTTCAGAGACACCTGGTGTCGAACCCAGGACATATTGTAAGCTGTAAATGCACAGTTTGATTTGTGAAGACCTTCTCTTGTATCATGCAAAGTTTCAAGTCGGTAGCATGCCGAAAAGTACCTAACATTTGTTTCCGTTATCTCCGTAAGAAATGCATTGAGGAATTTAAATGGCCCGCTGGGATCGAACCAAGGACCATCAGCGAATATGTAAAATTTGATTATGAAATATATTTATAATATCCTACCCCATGCCGAATTTCGAGTTTCCATGTTATCGGGAAGAAGTCCAAAAAAAATCTTAAAAATCGTCACAATGCATTTTAAACGGCCGATATTTGCCCCGTCCTAGCATCGAACCATGGACCATATTCAACGATGTCTTTATGATTAACGTTGGATATGCCCGGCTTCTAGCGATCCCTCGAATTTCAATTCTCTCCTTTTCCGGGAAGTGCCCCAAAAAAATTTTCGAAAATCCCCGCCATGTATTCTTATGGGGAAAATCGCGACTTTGGGGCCTACTGGAATCGAACCCATGACACCGAGGTTCAAAGTCGGCTTTTTCCTGGAGGATGGACGTTATGGCCAATATGTCGTAAAAATTTCAAGTCAATGACGCTTTTGGTTTAGCCTGTGAATTTGTATCCTATCTGGGTATCTGGGTATCTGGGTATATATATGAATGAATCCGGAGAAGCATCTATCTATTATACGAGTAAAATGTAGCTTGCATACTGCAAGCATATCGGCAATACTAATTTCATGTCGGCATCATATCGGGACGGTCCTCAAAAGAAAAAAAAAGGAATCAAATTTTTCTTAAAATTCGCTGAAATTTCATCGTCTGGCATCGAACCCGGGTCTTCCTGGTGAAATTACTATGCAGCGCAACAAAAGATAACCATCTCTAACTATGTGTGAAAATTCAAGCAGAAATATTGGCTACAACTGCCTCAAAAGACGTTCTAATTTTCACGAATGTAAATGGCTCTCTTGATTCGAACCAAGGACGATCTTGGAAATCTAAAATTTGTTTCTGAAACCTATATATGATATCTATATATATACCGAATTTCAAGTTTCTATATTATTGGGAAAGGTTTCAAAATAATTCCTAAATATCGGATCAATTTCTGATTGCAGAGACACCTGGTGTCGAACCCAGGAAATATTGTAATCTGAGAATGCAAAGTTTGATTTGTAAGTGCTGGCTTTTTTATCATGCAAAGTTTGAAGTCGATAGCATGCCGGGAAGTACCTTAATTTTGTTACCGTTATCTCCGTAAGAAATGCATTGAGAAGTGCAAATGGCCCTCTGGGATCGAACCAAGGACCATCAGCGAACATCTAAAATTTGATTATGAAATATATTCATTTTATGTATTTACGTGCCGAGTTTCAAGTTTCCATGCCATCGGGAAAGGGTCCAAAAAAAATCTTAAAAATCGCCACAATGCATTTTAAACGGCCGATTTTTGCCTCGACCTAGCATCGAACCCAGTATATTTTTAGTAAAACTCATTTATGTTTTCGATAGATCATGACCATATATATAGGTTCCATGAGTTTTGATTCTCTACCTATCCGGGAAGTATTTTTTAAAAATTCCCGAAAATCAAAGCAATGCATTTAAACGGGAAAAATCGGGACTTTGGGGCCCTCTGGAATCGAACCCATGACACTGAGGTTCAAAATCGCAATTTTTCTGGCGGTTACACGTTATGGCCAATATGTCGTAAAAATTTCAATTCAATGACGCTTGTGGTTTAGGCTGTGAATTTGTATCCTCTCTATATATATATATGATACGAGTAAAATGTAGCTTGCATACTGCAAGCAGATCGACAACACTAATTTCATATCGGCATCATATCGGGATGGTCCTCAAAAGAAAAAAAAAAGGATTGAAATTTTTCTTAAAATTCGCTGAAATTCCATCGTCTGGCATCGAAGCCGGGTCTTTACTGTGAACTTACTTTGCAGCACAATAGAACATCACCATCTCTAACTATGTGTGAAAATTCAAGCAGAAATAATGGCTACAACTGCCTCAAAAGACGCTATAATGTTCACGAATGTAAATGGCTCTCGGGACTCGAACCAAGGACGATTTTGGAAATTGAAAAAACGTTTCACAAAGTTCTTAATCACCTCAATCTATATGCCAAATTTCAAGTGTCTATATTATTGGGAAAGGTTTCAAAATAATTCCTGAAAATCGGATCAACCTCTGATTGCAGAGGCACCTGGTGTCGAACCCAGGACACATTGATAGCTTTGAATGCATATTTTTATTTGCTAAGACTTGTTCTTCTATCATGCAAAGTTTGAAGTTGATAGCATGCCGGGAAGTACCTAAAATTTGTTTCCGTTATCTCCGTAAGAAATGCATTGAGGAATTTAAATGGCCCTCTGGGATCGAACCAAGGACCATCAGCGAAAATGTAAAATTTGATCCTGAAATTTATCATTGATCTCTAACTCCATGCCGAATTTCAAGTTTCCATGCCATCGGGAAAGGGACCAAAAAAAATCTTAAAAATCGCCACAATGCAATTTAAACGGCCGATTTTTGCCCCGACCTAGCATCGAACCCAGGATATTTTCCGTAAAACTCATTTATGTTTTCGATAGATCATGACCATATATATAGGCTCCATGAGTTTTGATTCGCTACTTATCCGGAAAGTATTTTTTTTAAATTTAAATTATGGAAAATCAACGCAATGCATTTAAACGGGAAAAATCGGGACTTTGGGGCCCTCTGGAATCGAACCCATGACACTGAGGTTCAAAATCGCAATTTTTCTGGAGATTATACGTTATGGCCAATATGTCGTAAAAATTTCAAGCCATTGACGCTAGAGGTTTAGCCTGTGACTTTGTATCCTCTCTATATCTATTATATATAGATGCTTCTCCGGATTCATTCATATATACGAGTAAAATGTAGCTTGCATACTGCAAGCAGATCGACAACACTAATTTCATATCGGCATCATATACCGGGACGGACATCAAAAGAAAAAAAAAATTCAAAATATTCGTAGAATTCGCTGCAATTTAATCACCTGGCAGCGAACCCCGGTCTTCCTGGTGTACTTACTATGCAGCAAAATAGAAAATTACTATATCAAACTATGTGTGAAAATTCAAGCAAAACTATTAGGTGCAACTACCTCAAACGACGTCCTACTATTCACATACACTCCTTATTTGAGAAATTATAATGTGCTCTGGCATCGAACCCAGGAACAGCATGGTCTTATCTATTTTTTTTCTTAAACAAAGTGTTAATATACATCTTCCATCTAAGCAAGAGCTCCCTTACATATCGATAAATGCATAAAAAAATTATGAAAAGATACCCCATAGTATTATATATGGGTGATATTTTTACTGCCCGGCATCGAACCCGGGTCTTTCAGGCAATACTTTCTATGCAGCACAAAAGAAAAACACCATCTCTAACCGCGTATGCAAATTCAAGCAGAAATATTGGTTACAACTGCCTCAAATGACGTCCTACTTTTCCTTTATATACCTTATGAGAGAAACGTTATTGTGCTCTGGCTTCGAACCCAGGAACAGTACGGTCTTATGAAAATTTTTTTCTAAAACTTATTCGTACCATACATCTTCCAGCCAAGCACGAACATCCTATCATTTCGATAAGTGCATCTAAAAAAATAATGAAAAACGGCTCCCATGTATTTTAAAGGGCAGATCTTTGCATCGTCCTAGCATCGAACCCAGGATAACTTTTGTAAAAGTCATTGATGTTTTCGAAAGTCCAAGACCATAAATATAGGCACCTTGAGTTTTACTTCTCTACCTATCCAGAAAGTATTTTTTTTTAATTCCCGAAAATCACGGCAATGCATTCAAACGGGAAAAATCGGGACTTTGGGGCCCTCTGGAATCGAACCTATGACACTGAGGATCAAAGTCTCTTTTTTCCTGGGGGTTTCACGTTATGGCCAATATGTCATAAAAATTTCAGATCAATGACGCTTGTAGTTTAGGCTGTGAATTTTTATCCTATCTATCTATATAGGTATACGAGAAAAATGTTGCTTGCATACTGCAAGCAGATCGGCAACACTATTTTCATGTCGGCATCATATCCGGACGGCCATCAAAAGAAAAAAAAAGATTGAAATTTTTCTTAAAATTTGCCTAAATACCATCGTCTGGCATCGAACCCGGGTCTTTACTGTGAACTTACTATGCAGCACAATAGAACATCACCATCTCTAACGATGTGTGAAAATTCAAGCAGAAATATGGGCTACAACTGCCTCAAAAGACGTTCTACTTTTCACGAATGTAAATGGCTCTCTGGATTCGAACCAAGGAGGATCGTGGGAATCTAGAACATGTTCCTGAAATTTATCTATAATTTCTATCTGTATGCTGAATTTCAAGTTTCTATATAATTGGGAAATGGTTCCAAAAAATTCTTAAAAATCGGATCATTTACTGATTGTAGAGACGCCTGGTGGTAAAACCAGGAAACATTGGCAGCTGTGAATTCACAGTTTGATTAGTAATAAGTTCATCTTATGTTATGCAAAGTTTCAAGTAGATATAATATCGGGAAGCACCTACATTGTGTTTCCGTAATCTCCATAAGAAATGCATTGAGGAATGTAAATGGCCCTCTGGGATCGAACCAAGGACCAAAAGGGAATATGTAAAATTTGATTATGAAATATAATTATGATAGCTAATGCCATGCCGAATTTCAAGTTTCTATGCCATCGGAAAAGGGTTCAAAAAAAATCTTAAA
Organism: Sympetrum striolatum; assembly: GCA_947579665.1. Lineage (NCBI taxonomy): Eukaryota > Metazoa > Arthropoda > Insecta > Odonata > Libellulidae > Sympetrum > Sympetrum striolatum. The sequence goes on from OX388351.1 coordinate 82,517,254, forward strand.
AATCGCCGCAATGCATTTTAAACGGCCTATTTTTGCCCCGAAATAGCATCGAACCCAGGACATTTTCAGTAAAACTCATTTATGTTTTCGATAGATCATGACCATATATATCGGCTCCTTGAGTTTTAAGTCCCTACCTATCCGGCAAGTATTTTTTAAAAATTCTCGAAAATCAAAGCAATGCATTTAAACGGGAAAAATCGGTACTTTGGGGCCCTCTGGAATCGAACCCATGACACTGAGATGCAAAATCGCAATTTTTCTGGAGGTTATACGTTATGGCCAATATGTCGTAAAAATTTCAAGTTAATGCCGCTTGTGGTTTAGGCTGTGAATTTGTATCCTCTCTATATATATATATCTATTATATATAGATGCTTCTCCGGATTCATTCATGGATATACCTATATAGATAGATAGATAGATAGATAGATAGATAGATAGATAGGATACTAATTCACAGCCTAAACCACAAGCGTCATTGACTTGAAATTTTTACCACGTATTGGCCATAACGTGAAACCTCCAGGAAAAAAGCGACTTTGATCCTCGGTATCATGGGTTCGATTCCAGAAGGCCCCAAAGTCGCGATTTTCCCCATAAGATTACATGGCGGGGATTTTCGAAAATTTTTTTGAGGCACTTCCCGGAAAAGGAGAGAGTTGAAACTCGAGGGATCGCTAGATGCCCCCCATATCAAAAGAAAACCGTAAAGATATCTACGAATATTATCCTAGGTTCGATGCTAGGACGGGGCAAAAGTCGGCCGTTTAAAATGCATTGCGGCGATTTTTAAGTTTTTTTTTTAACCCTTTTCCGATGGCATAGAAACTTGAAATTCGGCATGGCGTTAGATATCATAATTATATTTCATAATCAAATTTAACATATTTCCTTATGGTCCTTGGTTCGATCCCAGAGGGCCATTTACATTCCTCAATGCTTTTCTTATGGAAATTACGGAAACACATTTTAGGTGCTTCCCGATATTATATCTACTTGAAACTTTGCATAAGATAAGATCAAGTCATTACTAATCAAACTGTGAATTCACAGCTACCAATGTTTCCTGGTTTTACCACCAGGCGTCTCTATAATCAGTAAATGATCCAATTTTTAAGAATTTTTTGGAACCATTTTCCAATTATATAGAAACTTGAAATTCGGCATATAGATAGAGATCATAAATAAATTTCAGAAACATTTTTTAGATTTCCAAGATCGTCCTTGGTTCGAATCCAGAGAGCCATTTAAATTCGTGAAAATTAGAACGTCTTTTGAGGCAGTTGTAGCCCATATTCTGGTTGAATTTTCACACATCGTTAGAGATGGTGATGTTCTATTGTGCTGCATAGTAAGTTCACAGTAAAGACCCGGGTTCGATCCCAGACGATGGAATTTAGGCAAATTTTAAGAAAAATTTCAACCTTTTTTTTTCTTTTGATGGCCGTCCGGATATGATGCCGACATGAAAATAGTGTTGCCGATCCGCTTGCAGTATGCAAGCAACATTTTACTCGTATCTATTATATAGACGCTTCTCCGGATATACCTATATACACACTCACTCATTCATTCATTCATTCATTCATAGGGGATCAAAATTCTATCCATGTTCCACAAGTGCCACCGACTTGAAATTTTTATGACGTATTAGCCATAACGAGTAATCTCCAGAATAAATCCGATATTGAACCTCGGTGTCATGGGTTCGATTCCAGAAGGCCCCAAAGTCGCGATTTTCTCCATAAGGATACATGGCGGGGATTTTCGAAAATTTTTTTGGTGCACTTCCCGGAAAAGGGGAGTGATGAAATTCGAGAAATCGCTAGAAGCCGTAGATATCCAACGAAAATCAAAAAGACATCGCCGAATATGGTCCATGGTTCGATGCTAGGTCGGGGCAAAAATCGGCCGTTTAAAATGCATTGCGGCGATTTTTTAGATTTTTTTTTATCCTTTCCCGATAACATGGATACTTGAAACTCAGCACGTGGATAGATATCATGAATATATTCCATAATCAACTTTTTCATGTTCGCTGATGGTCCTTGGTTCGATCCCAGAGGGCCATTTGCTTTTCTCAATGCATTTCTTACGGAGATAACGGAAACAAAATTTAGGTACTTCCAGGCATGTTATCGACTTCAAACTTTGCATGATAGAAGAGCAAGTCCTTACAAATCAAACTGTGCATTCACATTTATCAATGTGTCCTGGGTTCGACACCAGGTGTCTCTGCAATCAGAAGTTGATCCGATTTTTAGGAATTATTTTGAAAACTTTCCCAATAATATAGAAACTTGAAATTCGTCACATAGATAGAGATCATTAATAACTTTCAGAAACATCTTTTAGATTTCCAGGATCGTCCTTGGTTCGAGTCCCGAGTGCCAATTACATTCGTGAAAATTAGAACTTCTTTTAAGAGAGTTGTAGCCAATATTTCTGAATGAATTTTCACACATAGTTAGAGATGGTGATCTTCTAATGTGTTTCATAATAGGTTAACCAGTATGACCTGGGTTCGATGCCAGACGATTAAATTTCAGCGAATTTTAAGAAAAAATTAAATCCTTTTTTTTTCTTTTGAGGACCGTCCCGATATGATGCCGATATGAAATTAGTATTGCCGATCTGCTTGCAGTATGCAAGCTACATTTTACTCGTATATATCTATTATATATAGATGCTTCTCCGGATTCATTCATGTATCCATATCTATTATATATAGATGCTTCTCCGGATTCATTCATATATATATATATAATAGATATATAGATAGGTATATAGATAGGATACTAATTCACAGCCTAAACCACAAACGTCCTCGGCTTGAAATTTTTTCGACATATTGGCCATATCGTGTAACCGCCAGAAAAATTGCGATTTTGAACCTCGGTGTCATGGGTTCGATTCCAGAAGCCCCCAAAGTCGCGATTTTCTCCATAAGGATACATGGCGGATTTTTTCGAAAATTATTTTGGTGCACTTCTCGGAATAGTAGAGAGTTGACATTCAAGGGATCGATAGATGCCCTGCATATCTAATGGAAACCATAAAGACATCTACGAGTATTATCCTTGGTTCGATGCTAGGTTGGGGCAAAAATCGGCCGTTTAAAATGCATCGCGGCGATGTTTAAGATTTTTTTTGAACCCTTTTCCGATGGCATAGAAACTTGAAATTCGGCATGGCGTTAGATATCATAATAATATTTCATAATAAAATTCTACATATTCGCTGATGGTCCTTGGTTCGATCCCAGAGGGCCATTTACATTCCTCAATGCATTTCTTATGGAGATTACGGAAACACATTTTAGGTGCTTCCCGATATTATATCTACTTGAAACTTTGCATAAGATAACATCTAGTCATTACTAATCAAACTGTGAATTCACAGCTACCAATGATTCCTGGTTTCACCACCAGGCGTCGCTACATTCAGTAAATGATCCGATTTTTAAGAATTTTTTGGTTCCATTTCCCAATTATATAGAAACTTGAAATTCAGCATACAGATAGAGATTATAGATACATTTCAGGAACATTTTCTAGATTCCCACCTTCCCAGATCGTCCTTGGTTCGAATCCAGAGAGCGATTTACATTCGTGAAAAGTAGAACGTCGTTTGAAGCAGTTGTAGGAAATATTTCTGCTTGAATTTTCACATATAGTTAGATATAGTGATCTTCTATTGTGCCGCTTACTATGTTCACAGGAAGACCCGGGTTCGATGCCAGACGCTAAAATTGAAGCGAATTTTAAGAATATTTTCAATCCTTTTTTTTTTCTTTTGAGGACCGTCCCGATATGATGCCGCATTAAAAATAATATTGCCGATCTGCTTGCAGTATGCAAGCTACATTGCACTCGTAGATATATATAGATGCTTCTCCGGATTCATTCATATATATATATAGATAGGTATATAGATAGGATACTAATTCACAGCCTAAACCACAAGCGTCATCGGCTTGAAATTTTTACGACGTATTGGCCATATCGTGTAACCACTAGAAAAAATGTGATTTAGAATCTCAGTGTCATGGGTTCGATTCCAGAGGGCCCCAAAGTCCCGATTTTTCCCATTTAAATGCATTGCGTTGATTTTCGGGAATTTTTAAAAAATACTTGCCGGATAGGTAGGGACATAAAACTCGAGGAGCCGATATATATGGTCATGATATATCAAAAACATAAATGAGTTTTACGGAAAATATCCTGGGTTCGATGCTAGCTCAATGCAAACATCGGCCGTTTAAAATACATTGTGGCGATTTTTAAGATATTTTTTGGACCCCTTCCCGATGACATGGAAACTTGAAATTCGGCATGGGTTTAGATATCATAAATATATATCATAATCAAATTTTACATATTCGCTGATGGTCCTTGGTTCCATCCCAGAGAGCCATTTACATTCCTCAATGCATTTCTTATGGAGATAACGGAAAAAGGTTTTAGGTACTTCCCGATATGATATCGACTTAAAACTTTGCATAACATAAGGAGAAGTACTTATAAGTCATAATGTGCATTCCGGGCTAACAATATTTCCTGGGTTCGACACCAGGCGTCTCTACAATCAGTAAATTATCCGATTTTTAGGAATTTTTTTGAACCCCTTCCCAATAATATTAAAACATGAAATTAGGTATATAGATAGATAACATAGATACATTTCAAGAACATATTTTAGATTTCCTAGATCGTACTTTGTTCGAATCCAGAGAGCCATTTACATTATTGAAAAGTAGGACGTCGTTTGCGGCATTTGGAGCCAATATTTCTGCTTGAATTTTCACACATAGTAAGAGATGGTGATTTTCTGTTGTGCCGCATATTACGTTCACCAGGAAGGCCTAGGTTCGATGCCAGACGATTAAATTGCAGCGAATTTTAAGAACTTTTTCAATCCCTTTTTATTTTCTATTGAGGGCCGTCCCGATATGATGCCAACAAGAAATTAGTGTTGTCGATCTGCTTGCAGTATGCAAGCTACATTTTACTCGTATATATATATATACGAGTAAAATGTAGCTTGCATACTGCAAGCAGATCGGCAATACTAATTTCATATCGGCAACATATCGGGACGGTCCTCAAAAGAAAAAAAAAAAGGATTTAATTTTTTCTTAAAATTCGCTGAAATTTAATCGTCTGGCATCGAACCCGGGTCTTACTGGTAAACCTACTATGAAACACAATAGAGGATCACCATCTCTAACTATGTGTGAAAATTCAAGCAGAATTATCGGCTATAACTGCCTCAAAAAACGTTCTAATTTTCACGAATTTTCACGCCTCTCGAGACTCGAACCAAGGACGATCGATGAAATCTAAAACATGTTTCTGAAAGTTATTTATGATCTCTATCCATTTGCCGAATTTCAAGTTTCTATTTCATTGAGAAAGGTTTCAAAATAATTCCTAAAAATCGGATCAACTTCTGATTTCAGAGACACCTGGTGTCGAACCCAGGACGTATTGTAAGCTGTGAATGCACAGTTTGATTTGTAAAATCTTTCTCTTATATCATGCAAAGTTTGAAGTCGATAGCCTGCCGGAAAGTACCTAAATTTTGTTTCCGTTATCTCCGTAAGAAATGCATTGAGAAGTGCAAATGGCCCTCTGGCATCGAACCAAGGACAATCAGCGAACATGTAAAATTTGATTATGAAATATATTCATGATATCTATCCACGTGCCGAGTTTCAAATATCCATGTTATCGGGAAAGGATCCAAAAAAATTCTTCAAAATCGCCGCAATGCATTTTAAACGGCCGATTTTTGCCCCGACCTAGCATCGAACCATGGACTATATTCTAAAATGTCTTTCTGATTTTCGTTGGATACGCACGGCTTCTAGCGATCCCTGGAGTTTCAACTCTTTCTCTCTCCGGGAAGTGCCTCAAAAAAATTTTCGAAAAATCCCCGCCATGTATTCTTACGGAAAAAATCGCGACTTTGGGGCCCTCTGGAATCGAACCCATGACCCTGAGGATCAATATCGCAATTTTTCTGGCGGTTACACGTTATGGCCAATACGTCGTAAAAATTTCAAGTCAAGGACTCTTGTGGTTTAGGCTGTGAATTAGTATCCTATCTATCTATCTATCTATCTATCTATCTATCTATCTATATAGGTATATCCATGAATGAATCCGGAGAAGCATCTATATATAATAGATATATATATATATAGAGGATACAAACTCACAGCCTAAACCACAAGAGTGATTGAGCTGAAATTTTTACGGCGTATTGGCCATAACGTGTAACCACCAGAGAAATTGCGATTTTGATCCTCAGTGTCATGGGTTCGATTCCAGAGGGCCCCAAATTCCCGATTTTTCCCGTTTAAATGCATTGCTTTGATTTTCGGGAATTAAAAAAAAATACTTGCCGGATAGTTAGGGACTTAAAACTCAAGGTGCCTTTATATATGGTCATTATCTATCGAAAACATAAATGAGTTTTACGGAAAATAACCTGGGTTCGATGCTAGGTCGATGCAAAAATCTGCCGTTTAAAATGCATGGTGGCGATTTTTAAGATTTTTTTTGGACCCTTTCCCGATGGCATGGAACATTGAAATTCGGTATGGGGTTAGATATCATAAATATATTTCATAATCGATTTTTATGTTTTCCCTGATGTTCCTTGGTTCAATCCCAGAGGGCCATTTACATTCCTCAATGCATTTCTTATGGAGATAACGGAAACAAGTTTAAGGTACTTCCCGGCATGCTATCGACTTAAAACTTAGCATGATAGAAGAACCAGTCTTAACAAATCAAACTATGCATTCATAGCTATCAATGTGTCCTGGGTTCGACACCAGGTGTCTCTGCTATCAGAAGTTGATCCGGTTTTTAGGAATTATTTCGAAACCTTTCCCAATAATATAGAAACTTGAAATTTGGCATATAGATTGAGATCAATAATTACTTTCAGAAACATTTTTTTAAATTTCCAAGATCGTCCTTGGTTCGAGTCCCGAGAGCCATTTACATTCGTGAATATTAGCGCGTCTTTTGAGGCAGTTGTAGCCAATATTTCTACTTGAATTTTCACACATAGTTAGAGATGGTGATCTTCTATTGTGTTTCATAGTAGGTTTTCCAGTAAGACCCGGGTTCGATTCCAGACGATGAAATTTCAGCGAATTTTAAGAAAAAATTAAATCCTTTTTTTTCTTATGAGGACCGTCCCGATGTGATGCCGATATGAAATTAGTATTGCCGATCTGCTTGCAGTATGCAAGCTACATTTTACTCGTATGATATACGAGTAAAATGTAGCTTGCATACTGCAAGCAGATCGACAACACTAATTTCATATCGGCATCATATCGGGACGGACATCAAAAGAAAAAAAAATTCAAAATATTCGTAGAATTCGCTGCAATTTAATCGCCTGGCAGCAAACCCCGGTCTTCCTGGTGTTCTTACTATGCAGCAAAATAGAAGATTACCATATCAAACTATCTGTGAAAATTCAAGCAAAACTATTAGGTGCAACTACCTCAAACGACGTCCTACTATTCACATACACTCCTTATTTGAGAAATTATAATGTGCTCTGGCATCGAACTCAGGAACAGCATAGTCTTATCTATTTTTTTTCTTAAACAAAGTGTTAATATACATCTTCCATCTAAGCAAGAGCTCCCTTACATATCGATAAATGCATAAAAAAATTATGAAAACCTACGCCATAGTATTATATATGGGGGATATTTTTACCGCCCGGCATCGAACCCGGGTCTTTCAGGCAATACTTTCTATGCAGCACAACAGAAAAACACCATCTCTAACCGCGTATGCAAACTCAAGCAGAAATATTGGTTACAACTGCCTCAAATGACGTCCTACTTTTCCTTTATATTCCTTATGAGAGAAACGTTATTGTGGTCTGGCTTCGAACCCAGGAACAGTACGGTCTTATGAAAATTTTTTTCTAAAACTTATTCGTACCATACATCTTCCAGCCAAGCACGAACATATTATCATTTCGATAAGTGCATCTAAAAAAATAATGAAAAACGGCTCCCATGTATTTTAAACGGCAGATCTTTGCATCGTCCTAGCATCGAACCCAGGATAACTTTTATAAAAGTCATTGATGTTTTCGAAAGTCCAAGACCATAAATATTGGCACCTTGAGTTTTACTTCTCTACCTATCCGGAAAGTATTTTTTTTTAATTCCCGAAAATCACGGCAATGCATTCAAACGGGAAAAATCGGGACTTTGGGGCCCTCTGGAATCGAACCTATGACACTGAGGATCAAAGTCTCTTTTTTCCTGGGGGTTTCACGTTATGGCCAATATGTCATAAAAATTTCAGATCAATGACGCTTGTAGTTTAGGCTGTGAATTTGTATCCTATCTATCTATATAGGTATATATATGAATGAATCCGGAGAAGCATCTATATATAATAGATACGAGTAAAATGTAGCTTGCATACTGCAAGCAGATCGACAACACTAATTTCATATCGGCATCATATCGGGACGGACATCAAAAGAAAAAAAAATTCAAAATATTCGTAGAATTCGCTGCAATTTAATCACCTGGCAGCGAACCCCGGTCTTCCTGGTGTACTTACTATGCAGCAAAATAGAAAATTACCATATCAAACTATGTGTGAAAATTCAAGCAAAACTATTAGGTGCAACTACCTCAAACGACGTCCTACTATTCACATACACTCCTTATTTGAGAAATTATAATGTGCTCTGGCATCGAACCCAGGAACAGCATGGTCTTATCTATTTTTTTTCTTAAACAAAGTGTTAATATACATCTTCCATCTAAGCAAGAGCTCCCTTACATATCGATAAATGCATAAAAAAATTATGAAAAGATACCCCATAGTATTATATATGGGTGATATTTTTACCGCCCGGCATCGAACCCGGGTCTTTCAGGCAATACTTTCTATGCAGCACAAAAGAAAAACACCATCTCTAACCGCGTATGCAAATTCAAGCAGAAATATTGGTTACAACTGCCTCAAATGACGTCCTACTTTTCCTTTATATTCCTTATGAGAGAAACGTTATTGTGCTCTGGCTTCGAACCTAGGAACAGTACGGTCTTATGAAAATTTTTTTTAAAACTTATTCGTACCATACATCTTCCAGCCAAGCACGAACATCCTATCATTTCGATAAGTGCATCTAAAAAAATAATGAAAAACGGCTCCCATGTATTTTAAAGGGCAGATCTTTGCATCGTCCTAGCATCGAACCCAGGATAACTTTTGTAAAAGTCATTGATGTTTTCGAAAGTCCAAGACCATAAATATAGGCACCTTGAGTTTTACTTCTCTACCTATCCAGAAAGTATTTTTTTTTAATTCCCGAAAATCACGGCAATGCATTCAAACGGGAAAAATCGGGACTTTGGGGCCCTCTGGAATCGAACCTATGACACTGAGGATCAAAGTCTCTTTTTTCCTGGGGGTTTCACGTTATGGCCAATATGTCATAAAAATTTCAGATCAATGACGCTTGTAGTTTAGGCTGTGAATTTGTATCCTATCTATCTATATAGGTATATATATGAATGAATCCGGAGAAGCATCTATATATAATAGATAGATATGATATATGAATGAATCCGGAGAAGCATCTGTATATAATAGATATATGAATGAATCCGGAGAAGCATCTATATATCTATTATATATAGATGCTTCTCCGGATTCATTCATGTATATACCTATATAGATAGATAGATAGGATACTAATTCACAGCCTAAACCACAAGCGTGATTGACTTGAAATTTTTACGGCGAATTGGCCATAACGTACAACCACCAGAAAAAATGCGATTTTGAACCTCAGTGTCATGGGTTCGATTCCAGAAGGCCTCAAAGTCGCGATATTCTCCATAAGGATACATGGCGGGGATTTTCGAAAATTTTTTTGAAGCACTTCCCGGAAAGGTAGAGAGTTGAAATTCGAGGGATCGCTAGATGCCGTGGATATCTAACGAAAATCAAAAAGACATCTTCGAATATTGTCCATGGTTCGATGCTAGGTCGGGGCAAAAATCGGCCGTTTAAAATACATTGCGGCGATTTTTAAGATTTTATTTGGACCATTTTCCGATGGCATGGAAACTTGAAATTCGGCATGAGGTTAGATATCATGAATATATTTCATAATTAAATTTTTTATATTCGCTGATGGTCCTTGGTTCGATCCCAGAGGGCCATTTGCACTTCTCAATGCATTTCTTACGGAGATAACGGAAACAAAATTTAGGTACTTCCCGACATTCTATCGACTTCAAACTTGGCATGACACAAGAGCAAATTTATAAAAATCAAACTGTGCATTCACAGCTTACAATATGTCCTGGGTTCGACACCAGGTGTCTCTGCAATCAGAAGTTGATCCGTTTTTAGGAATTATTTTGAAACCTTTCCCAATAATATAGAAACTTTAAATTCGGCATATAGATAGACATCATAAGTAACTTTCAGAAACATGTTTAAGATTTCCAAGATCGTCCTTGGTTCGAGTCCCAAGAGCCATTTACATTCGTGAAAATTAGAACGTCTTTTGAGGCAGTTGTAGCCATTATTTCTGCTTGAATTTTCACACATAGTTACAGATGGTGATCTTCTATTGTGTTTCATAGTAGGTTTACCAGTAAGACCCGGGTTCGATGCCAGACGATGAAATTTCAGCGAATTTTAAGAAACAATTAAATCCTTTTTTTTTTCTTTTGAGGACCGTCCCGATATAATGCCGATATGAAATTAGTGTTGTCGATCTGCTTGCAGTATGCAAGCAACATTTTACTCGTAATAGATATATAGATGCTTCTCCGGATTCATTCATGTATATACCTAGATAGATAGATAGGATACTAATTCACAGCCTAAACCACAAGCGTGATTGACTTGAAATTTTTACGACGTATTGGCCATAACGTGTAACCGCCAGAAAAAATGTGATTTTGAACCTCGGTGCCATGGGTTCGATTCCAGAAGGCCCCAAAGTCGCGATTTTCCCCATAAGAATACATGGCGGGGATTTTCCAAAATTGTTTTGAGGCCCTTTCCGGAAAAGGAGAGAATTGAAATTCGAGGGACCACTAGAAGCCGTGCATATCCAACGAAAATCAAAAAGACATCTTCGAATTTTGTCGATGGTTCGATGCTAGGTCGGTGCAAAAATCGGCCGTTTAAAATGCATTGCGGCGATTTTTAAGATTTTTTTGGATTCTTTCCCGATAACATGGATACTTGAAACTCGGCACGTGTATATATATGTTGGATATATTTCATAATTGAATTTTACATATTCGCTGATGGTCCTTGGTTCGATCCCAGAGGGCCATTTGCACTTCTCAATGCATTTCTTACGGAGATAACGGAAACAAAATTAAGGTACCTCCCGGCATGCTATCGACATCAAACTTTGCGTGATAGAAAAGCCAGTCCTTACAAATCAAACTTTGCATTCACAGCTTACAGTATTTCCTGGCTTCGACACCAGGTGTCTCTGCATTCAGAAATTGATCCGATTTTTAGGAATTATTTTCAAACCTTTCCCAACAATATAAAAACTTGAAATTTGGCATATAGATCGAGATCATAAATAACTTTTAGAAACATGTTTTAGATTTCCAAGATCGTCCTTGGTTCGAATCCAGAGAGCCATTTACATTCGTGAAAATTAAAACGTCTTTTGAGGCAGTTGTATCCAAATATTTCTGCTTGAATTTTCACACATAGTTAGAATCGGTGATCTTCTATTGTGCTGCATAGTAAGTTCACCAGAGAGACCCGGGTTCATTGCCAGACGATGAAATTTCAGCGAATTTGAAGAAATATTTCAATCCTTTTTTTTTCTATTAAGGACCGACCCGATATGATGCCGATATAAAATTAGTGTTGTCGATCTGCTTGCAGTATGCAAGCTACAATTTACTCGTATATAATAGATACCCAGATACCCAGATAGGATACTAATTCACAGGCTAAACTACTGGCGTCATTGACTGGAAATTTTTATGACGTATTGGCCATAACGTGTAACCGCCAGAAAAATTGCGATCCTGATCCTCAGTGTCATTGGTTCGATTCCAGAGGGCCCCAAAGTCGCGTTTTTCTCCATAAGAATACGTGGCGGGGATTTTCGAAAATTTTTTTGAGGCACTTCCCGGAAAAGGAAAGAGTTGAAATTCTAGGGACCGCTAGATGCCGTGGATATCCAACGAAAATCAAAAAGACATTTTCAAATATTGTCCATGGTTCGATTCTAGGTCGGGGCAAAAATCGGCCGTTTAAAATGCATTGCGGCGATTTTTAAGTTTTTTTTTGGACCATTTGCCGATGGCATGGAAATTTGAAATTCTGCATGGGATTAGGTATCACAAATATATTTCACAATCAAATTTTTAATATTCGCTGATGGTCCTCGGTTCGATCCCAGAGGGCCTTTTACGTTCCTCAATGCATTTCTTATGGAGATAATGGAAACAAATTTTAGGTACTTCCCGGCATACTATCGACTTCAAACTTTGCATGATACAAGAACAAGTCCTTACAAATCAAACAGTGCATTCACATCTCACAATATTTCCTGGGTTCGACACCAGGTGTCTCTACAATCAGTAGTTGATCCGATTTTTAAGAATTATTTTGAGCCCTTTTCCAATAATATAGAAATTCGAAATTAAGCACCTACAGAGAGATCATAAATAAATTTCAAGAACAAATTTTAGATTTCCAAGATCGTCCTTGCTTCGAATCCAGAGAGAGATTTACTTTCGTCAAAAATAGAATGTCGTTTGAGGCAGTTGCAGCCAATATTTCTGCCTAAAATTTCACACATAGTTAGAGATGGTGATCTTCTATTGTGCTGCGTAGTAAATTTACCAGTAAGACCCGGGTTCGATGCCAGCCGATAAAAATTTCAGCAAATTTTAAGAAAAATTTCGATTAAGTTTTGGCGAATTTTAAGATTAGTTTCAATCCTTTTTTATCTTTTCAGCACCTTCCCTATATAATGCCGATATTAAATTAGTGTTGTCAATATGCTTGCAGTATGCAAGCTACATTTTACTCGTATATATATATATATATATATATATATATATATATATATATATATATATATATATATATATATATATATATATATATATATAATATAAATAATATAATAACAATACATATTCTGTGGTATTGTAAAGGTTGATGTTCATTTTTGTTCCTGATGGATCCATAGCACGAAGTCACGGCCAAGCAGTTGATTCTATGGAATGATGTTGATCACATTAGTATCATTTGCCATGTATATAAGAGATAAATTCTTTTTGGAATATAAAGATATTTTTTAATAACTAATGATTTGATAGCCAACGATTTAAGGTAAATCATTGGTTGTCATATTGCTTTATACTAGCTGAAGTCTCGGTTTTATTGTTCAAAAATCTGATAAATTGTTACACATAATAGTGAGTGTATATAAATATACGATGTGCGTATAAAAAGCTTCTACTTCCTGATGAGTATGCTGAAGTCGCTAATGAATCATTGATGTATCTGTGCTCAGTGCTCTTGGTTTCAAGATGCGGTATCTCCTAGATGAGGTCTCGATTATGAGCTAGATTTCAACTGCGCTTGATCCCTAATGAAAAGGCTTTCTTAAAGAGAGACTAGATTTCGGTGGGTGAGCTTAGAAGGTAATTTATTTTCTGATACGTTTATTTTTTGAAGATTTTCATCCCGCTATTGGAAACTCTTAGAAGTTATTGCCATTTCATTGCTCTTGCATTCCTGTCGCAACTTTAGGAATCAGTCAACGATTTAATTGATTGACTTGACCTCGATAGTCGAGGTGGACTATAAATCTAGCTTAATGTCACAGTTTGCGAAATCGGTAGACAATGAAATCTTAGTCGTCTGTTTCACTTTGAAAATCAGCGCCTCCGTTTGGCGCTTGTAATTTATATTCCCACGTCACAGCGACGACGACCGAGTTGCATGCAAGAATGGAGCGTCACGCAAGATTAGCTCGACTGACAACCTTTCAAGCTGGACCCCTTCAATTCTCAAAATGTGATCTCACATTACTCTTTGCTTACATTTGATCTATTTACGAATGGAAACGCTCTACACTCAAAAATAAAATTGGTTTGATAACGAATGCTAATGATGCACTACATCATATGCGCATCTCTTTGAAAGCTTAAATTCCCGAAAAACTCATCCATAGGTCATGTGAAATGACTTACGGGAATAAATACGGTAATGATGGGAAATCACGACTAGTGAAAACATCTTTTAACTGTTGAGTAATGAGTACGAGAAAGCCTGGGAAAGAGTAAATTCAATATCAGTCGTTCTTTCTGCTCCGTCATGAACGAGTTGAGGCGAACAAATAACGCTCTGCAAATCCATCGCTTAACCGTCTCAATCTTATTTGGAGTGCGAGAAGCCATTCCACGTATGAAATCATGTCGACTCACGTAATTTGAGTCACTTGCAGGGAAGAGCTGCTTGTTTGCTGCGAAAGGCACGGTTTTATGGCGTTTGAATTGTAAAAACCCCAGCCTCTTTCTTAAATGACTCCCTTCCGTGTATTGGTGGAGTGATATAAGGCAATTGACACAGGAAGCTCTTATCGTAAATTCATGGGAACGGATATAAGTAAACAAAACGTAAATTATGCTGACTATAGCCTCGAACTTTGGGCGCAAGCTCAGTTTCAACGAGGACACGGGTCGTGTTTTATAACAAAGGAGAAAGTATGGTAATGCAATTATTAAAACCTTTCTGAGACGAAATTTAGACTAATAAGCCGACGATTATGACGATTCCCTCATAAATTCATATTGTTGCGTGTTCCGAAGGTTCGCAAGGATCACCGAGACACTAAAAACTCACTTAGAAGCAAGAAAGAACGCAAAGCAACTTTAATCCGTAAAACAAATGGCGAAATACAAATGAGAGAATCTTTTCTGTGTAAAGCCGCAATCTCTCTCCCAACAATGCTGTTTATTCGTTGCTACAATGTGTCCGGTGCGACGAGTAAATAAACAATTCTTGATCCGCGACCTTTCGTCGTCTTCGGCCATTTTTCTCGTCAAAAAGGGTCCAAACGCCACAATATTAACTTTTGAAATGCTATTTTGGCGTGATAAATACGGAAGAAGTGTATTGATAGTAGAAACACTGCGTAATCTGATTTGAAATCAAGTTCTTTGTTACATCTAAGACAAAATAGAATCAATACCAGAGTATCAGCAATCTAGTCTACCAACACTAGGTCTTCGAAAATATATAATCATGTTTGATGATGAATTGGAAAGCACTGCAAGATTCTAGTTAGAGTATCATTAAGAGGTGTTGGTTCCTCCCAAAGGTTGGCACCCAAAGCGTAAAATATTTAATTTTTAAGCAATGTTAAAATGGCTAAAACCTGTAAGAATATAATTTTGTACCTGAGTATCACTTATTCATAAAAATAAAGAGGAATCGTATTGCCGTAGTAAAGTCAATCAGTTTCTGATTTCATGAAATAATGCCGGAGGACATTTTATAGTTTGTTAAATAAAATTTAAAATGTCGGTGATGTTTCCATGAATGAGTATATCCATTACTAATTGAACTGCGTCATTTTCATATGATTCGACGAAGTAATCTTTAGGGGAGATAATTGTAAAATGATTGGACCGTAATACGGAAATCGTACATCCGCTTTGGCAGTTCGTAATTAGGTTAAGTCCTGCAAATGGCAAACATCTGATTACGACTCCGTTAAAGCGGATATTATTATCATTAAAGAGGACACATTTGAAATCAAAGCCATGTGCAGAATGACCCATTCATGTGTTAGCGGAATTCCATCAATGTTTATGCGGAAATGACGTCCGGTCGAACTGTGATGCGGAAACTCAGCTAATGTGCGCATCGCACTTTCTGGATCAGTCACTATTGGTCTCTGAGATGTGGCTACCAAATTACTGATTTATTTCGCCGTTTTAAAATTGATAGCTATAATGAGATTTATGTATATCTTGACCGTTAAATAAAGTGGATCTAATGCTTTTCTAAGTGATTTCCTGCCTTATTTTCCTTTGCATGATCTATAAATTTTATGAATATTTAAAACTATGAAACTGTTACATGTGTATAGAATAATCGTATAAATAAGATTCTCTATTTTAATTGAATAATGGATCCCTGATGACACAATTATTCGTATCAATTTAATTCACAGTTTCAGATGACGTTTTGTGAAAACCCATCACGTAGTGGTCCATTTTTCCGCTATTATTTTGTTACATAAGTATTTCTACGGTTATTGCCTTGTCACCTGAAGATGACGATCACTCGCCGAAGCCTAGTCATTTTCAATATTTAAATATTTTTGAAATTTTTTGTGGAAAAAGTACAATATCTATCCATATCTTCTTTATCATCAATTATTTACACTTATCACTCTAAAATGTGTTGAAATTAAAGCATATTCATAACTGTGATGAGGTATAAGTGATTATGAATAATAATTAAATTTCTCCTTATAGAATTCCACTTGAAGTATTACTCGTAGGGTCATTGTGCTTCATTTACGTGGATCATTTACGTGGTTATTTTATTTCCGAAGGATACCTTGTTATTAAGTTAGTTGCAAAGATAAACCGTTTCTTATAATGGTAATAATCATAAAAATGATAAGAAAAAAACTAATAAGAAAATATATAATATTTATAACTATATAGCCGAAGAAGTAAAAGGAATCTAAACCCCCTGCCACACGCCGAAAGGCGGCTTGTAGGATGTTAATGTAGATGTAGACATATTCCGCCAATAGCTTTTTGATTTCGTGAGGAAATGCTAATTACCTAACTCCTCATCTTGTCTTGTAATCCTCTCAACTAGTCTTTAGTAGCTAATTTTAGAGGGGATACGAACTGACTAATTTACAAGCAGACCCTCAGTTCGCACACATTTAAGCTTTAGGGAAATGTTGCGCCCAAAAAGCTGAGACTTGATGGGCTTATATTTTGTACGCTGCAAATGACGCGTGCATGTTATCGAAGCGTGGTCTGAAAATGACAATACAACGAACTCCGCATGACTAATGCGGTGGAGCGTATATTTAAATCCGGATGGCAGCAATACCGTTGATGGCTTTTATTGGAAGCCAACCGTCCGATAGGTATCTCCAAATCCTCTTATCCGACTAATCCTCGAGATCGGGCAATTCGATATCACAGAAGAGAGAATTTTCGATTTCGGGAAAGAAAAAAGATTTGTCCGCGGTTTTCGATCGGATGTCGGAGCGGATTTGTCTGCAGAAAGATCGTTTGGGAGGAACTCTAAAAGCTTTTGATGGACTTCAATAATGAAAGAGCCTCACTCCTGAATCGTTACCAGGTGCAGTGTGCGGGAGGCGCGCAGCAATTGTTTTACATCAGCCGCTTTTCATCTCGTCGGTTAGAGGAATTCACAGGCAGAATGAGCTTTATATCGAAACTACAAATGTAACAAGGCAACTAAAGTTCCTTTTATTTGAAAACCATTCTTCATATTATATACTTACATATTTTCATTAGGAAAACGCATATCACTTTAATATAATTATGTTATTTCCTAAGGATACTTTGTTATTATGTTAGTTACAACGATAAACCGTTTCTTATAATAATAATAATAAGAAAAATAATTACAAAGACAATATATAGTATTTATAAGTATATAGCCGAAGAGGTAAAAGGAATCTAAAACTAAAACTCTTAAAAATGCATCTTCATTGTTTCAGCGACCGGTGCAATACCTACGAATTTATACATGATATGTAAAGTAGCGGGTATAAGATATATTACACTAGCAGAAATGCCCGTTGATTTTCAACGGGGATATTAAATTTCCTAAATACCAGTGTAACAACCTTAATCGTAACACATGCTTCATAATTGTCGGTAGATAGCAAATACCAGACTTTCCAATCCAATATACCAAGAAACTTAAGTTACAATTAAGTCTACAAAGCTGTATCAACTCAATATTCAATCTCATATACGTTGAATAAAAAATATCTTCAACAAAAACAGTATAAAAATATATTCTAAGAACACATTAAGAAAACGGATACCGTTTCAAAATATTATTTAAGAATTCGTATTCCCTTCTCCTTCATTTGGTACTTAATTTGACTTTCTAGGACCATTATTTCTAATTTAATTTTGAAAAAGAAATGAACCCTGCAACGAAAACAGTGACCTTTACGCGTATTTCTTATGAAAAGGTTTTTACCCGTCTGGGTTCGAACCGTGTAATTTAAGTAAATAAAAATTAGTCTATACTCGCGCGGTCGGGGTCGACTTTTAATGATGTAGAAAAATTCAGTTTTGCGACTCTCAGTTCTCGAGTTTTTAGCGAACATACATACACACACACACACAAACACACACACACACACACACACACACACACTCTATTTTATATTATAGATGACACGAAGGTAATATAATGTGTTGAATAAGTTACTACAATATTATTTACGAATACAGGTTTCTGAGACCGAAATTTATTTCGAAAACATTTGGAATATTTGTTTCAAGGAATGGACGGGCTGCCCGGACGGCCTCAGACAACCTGTAGCGACAAGGAATCACAAACACCTTCCGGTAGCGCCTTCTTACATTTTTTCATCATACGCGCCCAGTTACCCCGGAGCGGGTTCGATTTCCCAGCGATACACGTCCTCTCCCAACCGCAGATCTGTTGCTATGTTACTGATATCACTCAGACTCGTCATCTTCAAATAACCCTTTCGGACGTGCACTCTTTCTCGTGTTGCAATCGCTCAAATAGTACTCGAAATACGTCGAATCGCCTCTCCCGTTATCAGCCCAAGAATCCCACCGACAGAGGAATCCTTTTTCTGCTTTTCCGATGTCCCTTATCGTCGCTCAGATAAGGGATTGTCAGTCAAGGGAAAATCGCAAACGCAATTAGCCGCTCTTTTTGGTACAGTCGATCCTTTAAAGGGAAGGGGTACGTCACGATGCACGGACCAATGGAATTCTTCGAAGGTTTCCAATATTTTTTTCCCCTAAGTGAAATTATCGAGGGTGTGGTGGAAGGAGTGGCTTTTTTGCCCGGTTTTAATTTCTCCGCCGCTCCCATTCTACCCTTTCTAAAGCAAATTTTTGAACCGGAGTCAAAATATCCCAGCCAAAATTATTCTCCCTGTGGAGGTCTTGTTCACTTTCATCCCACCGCACTTTGATTAACCGGTATCATGCGACCCCCCGTACTGCTGCGGTCGATCCGAAAATGATCGTAAATTCGAGAAATATGTGCTAGGACAAGTTGCATTTAAGTTAATACTTTTCGCGAACTATACGCGATAATAACAAACTAAAGAAATAATACAAACAACTGATGTTTACACCCATTGCTATGTGCCGGAAGACGGCTTCTGGAGTATTAATACAGATGTAGATGATGCTACGTTAAATCTCTGAAAATCAGAGAACCGAATGGATTAGGAATTAATCAATTATTCCTTAACTCATAGTCTCGCTATGCTTTATAGTTGAACTTTTTGGATTTGATAGTTTGTGAAATACATGCAGAAATTTCCAACGTGAACACTTTTTGATCGTAGTTTTATATATATTGGTTTCTCCGATTAATTTTCTCCTTAAATACTAAATCATTACAGGCGATGCTTAATTCATTTGTTCTGCCCTGTAAATACTCCACTCCACTTCTTAAGGTTATAATGTAAGGGGATGAGGACCATACAAGCCAATGGAACATATAGCATTGTAGACAGACACCACATAAAGACGGAAAATTTACCTATTTGAACCTACGGGAGATTTCTGTGATATGCAGTTAATAACATTTCACTGATTATCAGATGACCAATGTTTCGCTGAAAAGTCATTTTCACGAATAAAGGAATCTCATACAGTAGTTTACTGGAATAAAGAAAGGATTTTAGGATATTCGCAAGATGATTCCTTGTTGGAAATAACCTCCTCCAAATTAACGGGACGAGAGAACGTTCTGAGAGATTGATGAATGATTATAGCAGCCTCCAGGGAAGTGGAGGAACCGGGTTCGAGTATCGGTGGTGTCTAATTAATCTTAGGGTTGAATAGACCTTTCATTAGCGAATATAATGCTTGCAAAGCCCAACTGCGAAAGGCAGTCTTTGAGTTCCCTTTAAAAAGCCGATGCTGCGTTAATTTAGATATCAAGCGTAATTATGCACTAAACGCAATTAAGAGGGAAGTATCGAAACTCCATTGAAAAACTGCAAACTAACCACCAACATGTGGTCACGCACGAGGAATTAATACTTTTGACGGCTCCACGACTCATCCGTCACTGTCCGGAGAGGGCTTTGGAGGATTTGCCGCCACATGCGCCCCCAGAAGGAAAAATCCCCTTTCCCGGACTTCCTAATCCTAACGGATTTCCACATAGTTTGCGAAATAGCGTCGGAAAGATGATTTCGGACTCTGGGAACTTACTTTTTCCTCCGAAAGGACTGTCACCTCCACTCTGAACCTCTTCCAGTGAGGGTTTAAATCGATAGCGCTCCACCCTTTTACCATCGAAGAACCCTTAGCTGCTAAGCGGTTAAAGCCCCTTTCACTCCGAAAACGTTTCTTTGAGGGTTTTTGGCGAAACCAAAAGGGAGATACTTTCCTTGTGGGCGCCGTTGTACGTGAAAGTGTGAGAAGGATGAGGGAGCAAAGGGAAGCCGACTAATAACTCAACGTTCGGTAACTGCTTCTGGGAATGGAATGCAGAGGACGGATGGCGGCGCGAAACAGAGGGAAGAACCACTTGGGATGTTGAAGGTCAGCGAAATGGAATACTGATACGTTTAATATTTACGGTCTGATATCCCGGTTGATTGGGCGATTACACCAAAGGCATATAAAAGAGGGACGAGCAGTTGGAATTCCGATCAGGTAGGTTTGAGTTATTAAGTTACTTCAATAAAATCGAAACCAGTTAAAATAATAATACGCACATATGTCTGAAATTCTATCAAGTTTAATTTATCTAATAATTATTACAATCATTAAATGATGCAGATATCAATGACATTTGTTAATATATTAACGACTACATGAAGCTATTATTTATTCATTATAGAGTGAATTGAGCTAGTGTAACGTACTTCAAGAAAATATTATTCAATACCCAAAACTTATTAAATAATACGAATTAATTGCTTAATAAAACTATTTTGTAATGTTTGTATATATTCACTGCAGTTTGTGGTCTCTTCACCTGATTATGGACAGAATTGTCCGAAGTCTTATTAAAAAAAGTTGTGGAATTTTCGACAAAGTGTTTTAATTCTCTACCTAACCATGGAATTCCAAAAAGTGAAGGCTTCTTCCATAGATAATATTTTGTAATGATTAAATATTAATCGAAGATGTGAAAAATTCATCACGATAATAGCTACAGAATCTGTAGTACAGATATAGCCAAAGTGTAGTGAAATTCGTTACAACATCCATTAACTGAAGAATCATGCAGCTTTGTCAAAAAATAACAAAATGAAAAAGTTTGAGCAATTTTATCGAAACCTAAATGCAAGAATTTCAAAGGTTGCCCATAAAAAATTACTTGGCATTAAAATGTGAAAAGTATCAGTGCAAAGTTCGACAATTAAAATCTCTCACAAGTGTTTGAAATTCGCATCCAAACTAAATAATTTAATCGTTTTCACTAATAATTATTGTTACTACGTGTAAAAACACGACTTTTTCACTTACGGAAACTGATTTTCTTTCAGCTTGTGTATACGATGACATTGTCCACTTTTATTGAGGTCAAGAGTTTCATTAAAATCTCTTTCCGAGTTCTAGAGGAGTCGTTTTCTAAGTTTGGTACCCGAAAAGAGAAATCTTGTCCAATTGCGAAATAGATTTGCAGAATCGGGAATAAGTAGAATCTTATTTCAGCATTAGTCATAAGGATAACATCTGGTCGACTTCCTTCGTCAGAGTTTCTGTTTTAAATTCAGCGATCTGTGTTTAACTCCCAGATCCTACTCGGAAAGAGTTGACACGATTGTTTATTTCGGATTTTATGTTTATGGAGTTGAGATTTTATGGAGTTATTTTTCTGTTAGTCCGCTAGACAACCCAGAGAGAGAGTTTGAGATCAAGATGGATAATTTTCCTTCTCTATCGTAATAAATGCTTATAAAGGGTTCTTATATAATAATAAGAACTTCTCGAATGGAAACAGATAACATCCCAATTACATCCATTTCAATAATTTTTACTATTTACGAAGACACACAACTATTCCCTAACCAGAAAAATCCGACTAGTATAAATTATTCATAACGTCTATAAGATTGACTAGCGCGTTGTAATTAGACTATTTGAGAAGTATTTAGGACATTTTATCAAATATATTATTCCTATATTTATCAATCCCATACTTATTGAATTCGAATCTGTTTGGCCTCTTAATTTAGTGTCACATCTCTGAACAAAGCTCTTGGAAACCTTTACTCCAATCGGTGGCTGAAAGAGAGATCTATGGCTTTGTGGCAGCACAAAACTAATACTAATGAATTCCTAGAATCCTCGCTAAACTATCGTTATCTATTCGAAGAAAAGATAGCATATCGACTTTCGCCCCTCTTTATGTTTCAACTCTTCCGCTTGCGATATCTGTGGTAAACTCAAACTTTCTGTTGAATTATACTCTGGAGCATTGCTGTTTGTTTATTCCTCTTTCATCGATTGCGCGTTGATAAATTGAGCCGATTTTCTAAGGGCAGTATATATATATATAATATAGAAATCAGAGAAAATAAGATATCCGTTTTCCATTTATTGTCCGGAAATCGACATTCAGCATAGAACAGAGTTATCATTACGTTCAATATTCACATCGAAGTTGGATTTATAGCACATGGAAATGGATTGTCACTTCCAATAATTTCATATTTATCTGCTGCTAAGGCCGCTACTTTATTTCCACCCACGGAAGAGCTTCTTATACAATGTTAGAATCTCAGGATATGGTTTGAAAAGTCTTTTAATTCATATAGAATGGCGTTATATTGACTCGTTCTTCATCATCCATTGCCTCTTTCGATATTCTGTTTAGAACTCACCAGCTTTATTTCAGAGTATTAGCATTGCAGCCATTAGAGAGTTCTAGAACCAAAATAACGATGTAATTAGCGCTTAAGCCGCACGCAATACCATAATTAGGGAAAGCAATGAAGGATTTCAATGTTTTAATCGGGTGCAATTAATTTCGAACATGTACTTAGGACATTAGAAGTTGGTAACCGAAGTTCGGCGCAAGAATCTCAAGAGTTTCGGACGAGAGGTAATTAACAAGAGGAGCATTAACAGTGCAGTGAGAGTAAGCAAAGCATAGGGGGGTTTGGAGTGGAGGCACAGCCAAAGGGAGAGATCCTTCTTGAGAGATACGGAAAAGGAGTTTCAGAACACGCCTCCGAGTAGAGTGTAATCTCTCAAAAACCTTATGCACCCCTCTCTCATCCGCTATCTCCCCTACAACCCTTCTGTGAGTTTCCCCCTGTTTCTTCCTCATTTCCAGGTCTCCTCTGGGATACCGCTTCGATCCTCCGAACCATATTACGGCGCCTGTACAAAAGGGCAGATATTACGACAGGATTATATTGCCCCTCTGGGGCAAGGAAAGTCCTTCAAGAACTAGGGTGTTTTCTTGTTAGATCTGGCAGGGTGATGTCTGCTCCTTCCTCAAACCTCTTCTGATTGATCGACTCCTTTCGAATCTCTTTTGTTGCTTTTTGTTTTCTGAAAGGTTCCGGGTCCTAGCACGTGCCCCTGGCGTACACACGGTTTATTTTTTTCTTTTATTTCGGTCGAGATCCAAGGATGTGGCGCGATAGCGCCTTCAGAGGAGAGGAGTGTTTCACGAAGATGCTTTCTTTCCCACGTCCTTACCATTGTTTTTCCGTAATCTTAACTGCAAGGGATTCGAGAGGTTATCATGCGAAGATATCACCCCAAAAGGAATAAGGGTGCGTTAATTAAATTCCATTATTTCTTTAGCCTCGAAGGAATTTTCAACAGATGGATCTGAGACAAACATTGAGCACTTGTTTACCAATTAGGATTAGGGAAATTAAAACAATTTTTTAGGTCCATTGACTATGTGAGAATCGACGAGAATTTTGAAAACCTTCGAACTAACGTCTTTAGAATCGCCTACAAATATTTTTTCTCCTTAACTTAAACTTAAACCTTTCCCGTATCTAATTTCGTATTTTAAATTCTCTTGAACAGTTTTCAATTCTGAATTGTAGAATTACAATTGCTGAGTGTTTTCCCCAGCAAGTTGAAAATAAATAAGATTCTTTTCCTCCGAGTATTCACGAGTTAAAAGAGCCAGAGGAATAAAAACAATTATTTATGAGCGAGTTTATTTCATCTCCTGTGCAAAATTTTCCCCCAAAAGCACTAACTACAAAATTATGCATCTCGTCGCAGTTTAGTTGAATGAATTTTTCATAATGAATTCAACTTGAAAAGGCATTACTTCATGGGGGGCCGTAACAAAAATGAAAAGGAAAGCGCGTACATCCCACAAAAGAACTCTCCTGGGCATAATAAGGGAGAGGAAACCAAATTGGATAGGAAGTTGTACAGAAAGTAGATGATTTGTTGAAGTACGCTATTCAGGGCATGGTTGTAGGTAAGAAGCAAAGGAGCGGCAAGTTTCAAGGTTTTAGACACCTTCAAGATAGGAGTACAGGATACAGAGAGAATGGTAGAGGAAAGATGGCAGTGGCGATTGACCATTGGAAGAAAAGCCAATGTTCATGATTCCAGCAGTAACAGTTTCGATGAGAAGTGTTCGATCAAATTCCGACCATTAAGAGTGTACCAGCCTGATCTTGCCTGCATACAGTGGCACAATTATATGTTGCTATTTTATCATCGAGGAGGCGAGGAAATAATTTAATTATTTATCAGTACGGGGAGAGAAAAGAGATAAGTTTTTGGAAGACTGAAAGACATTTAAAAAGATTGAGATAAAGAGAAAATGTTGTTGTGTTCAGCTCTTACATTACTACATTTGTATCACAGGTTGAGGTTTTTGTTTCGTTAATTTATTTGTCTTTATCTTTATTTTGAATCCTTCGTTTCAAATAACATATTAATCATAAATTCAGACTTGGATGTGTTTATCTATTCAATTCCTGAAGATGCTGACTCACCAATGAAACATTTCTAATTAAAATAACCTGCGGAGTGATTCCTGTTTCAGTTATTGAACATTTATCGATATTAACCCCTTACGGCCCAGTGATTGCTTCGATGGTTTCTCATCGTATGCACATAAATAAAGGGAAAACCCGTATCCTTGCGAAAACTCGAGTCGGAATACGACCGAAAATTTCGGCGCCAAAGGAATCGTCGAGTCAGCCCCGGAAGGCATGCGGGTACACCTTCGAGAAGGAAGAGGTGGGCTAACCCCATCGGCTTCTCACAGCCACCGGTCTCCCAAAAATCAACTCAAGTAAATACGGTCGTATACATGTACTCGAGAGTGCAGTCATCGCTCAGCTGAAAAAGCCACCCTCGAAGGCCCAAATATAAACAGGTAGCCCACGCTTTTTTAGGGCCAACTTTGAACCGTTTCGAAGACACAGCGTTACCACCGAAAGCAATTAGCCTTAGACTTAAATTATGCGCGTTTCACGCATGACTAAGTTTGACGAACTCGGCGCTAATGGCACGCATCCCTTTGCGAAACTAATTGGAAAAGTGAGATTTTTTGCTTTCTTTTGCTTTTGCGAAAATGGATTTCTTCAGCTCAATACACATCAGTGTCATCTTAATTTTTTAGCAAAAAGCTCTATTTTCGGATTAAAAATGATGTGCCCCTGGGATTTGCGAATATTTGTTTGCATATTAGCTCTTATAGGTTTGTAATAATTCTTTTCCAAGCAATTTCACACAGAAAAAATAATTGATCACTTTTATGCTCGTATAATTCTCCCATTGTCTATACCCAAGATGTGCGAATAACTAAGTCTTATTTTCTTTTCTTTCTTTAAAGTTAATCCCGATATATCATAACTTTAGGACGAATTTAGTAAAAGAAACACCATTTCTACAAAATAATATAAAAAATATGTGCAATAAACTGCTGCATAACATAATATTTCTGAAATTTAAACAAATAATTTATTATACATCCTTACCATAGCTTGTCCTCAGCTTTATAAAGTAGATCATTGCGTAGATTTTTATTCATAGGTGGGTTAAAAGGACTTCAGCCAGCTTATATAATTCCATACTTTGGCTCCCACCGGGGATCGAACCCGGGATCTCTTTCGCCTAAGCACCACAAGGCAATCCAGAAACCCCGATACAAATCCGGTTATAAGATTCTAATTAAGGGTGCATTTTTTCAGTTGTCACTCTCTTCGTGATATCCCTCGAGGCGAACTTTAAATGCGTTGCTGCACGGACTGTTTTATCGCAAGGATTTCCACTACTTAATTTACATATATTTGGACGCAACTTCCAGAGATGTTGAAATTATCGTGAGACTAAAATATGGCTCGATATAGTGTTAACGTTTTGCCTACAGGAAAAACCGGTCCAACCTTTTATTCACTTAAATATATTTCATTATAAAATATATCTCTCGCGACAATAGACATAAAATAAACTACATCGAAGGAAAATTTCAGAAACATGGAGAGACAAAAATATCCGAGCGAATATTATCGTCGAAAGTCAGCAACATGGCCAATCGAGGCGACCGAGAGAAAATTCAGTTCCACTTCTTTCAGAATCCTTGAATTTCAATGCTACGTTTTCTCCTAAAATGGATGGATTTCAAGGTTTTGAATTTTGAATTGAATTTCCCTTCACTTAGGAAAATCTTTTCATAATTTCATTCTTAGGGTTCCATGTTCAGACAAGCGGTGGAGAATAAAAGTAACTGAAATTGCGATTGCATTCTTTCTTCCAGTCTTCTTGCCGCCATAAAAATACTAACTTAAAATTTACTGTTTCTTTATGACTGTAGGTTAAAGCGATCTTTTTGTAAGAGAAGATGTCTCTCATAAAATTTTTTTAAAAGAATGAAGGTCTTTTCTAAAAAAAGAGCCTTTGAGAACGGTTATTTCCTTTTGGCGACCACTCGATCTTTTTCAAGAGCCTGATTCTGTTGAATGAAGAGCGATGAATTGAGTGAGGTGCGAACTATTTCAATACTTTTGGATTCCGATAATCTTTTAAAAGGCGGCACACGATGAAGAGGAAAGTTTTGAATTGTATAGTGTTATCTTTATAGTTCGTAATATTTAGTCTGACTAATTGTAATTTTTTTCCATAACCAACGAGATTTTCAACCTAATTTACTAAGTGAACTCAAATGAAAGATGCAGTTATAACAATCATATAATATTCACGTGCAATGTTCTTGTTATATATTAATGATCTTATATGATTCGTGGTTTTTTGCGACTTCACGACTCCAGTAATCGGTCGATCGTTAAGTGAATGATTTACCAAAACGCAAAATAGAAATTAATTTTATTTAAATATCTTAAAAATCTGATAATTCAATGTACCATCTACTATCTATGTACTTCCTCAATTATTGTGTGTATTCGATTCCATGATAAGGATCAGATTCGCTTGTAATTTTCCTCTTCTCCTTGCACTTGGTATAGTAAAATGGTATGCCAACACATAAAACGAGCATCACATTAACTTATTTTGCAAACAATAGTATCAGATAAAACTCAGTATACTTTCAGTATAATCGATAGGGATTTTTGATGGCCCTAATGGAAAATTTCTGTCATCAAACAAATGAATATTGTAGTATTTGTTAAAGTAAAGTTTGCATTCTCATGATAATAAATGACATTATCTGATTTTTCTTTCGGCTGTACCTACCAGCAGCCATCTTTTCATTGCTATAGACATATTTATTGGTTACCATTGCTTGGTTTCTTCTATATATCCTATACTAGGATATTATTTCCTGCATTTTCTTCATATTGCATCGCATAGACAGCATCCCCTCCGTAGGAAATCCTCCAAGAATTCATTTTAAAGCATCGGTTGGCATATGCCCCATTGGGTTAGCAAAGCAGAGTGACTTCCTGCGGCAGATGATTTCCTCAGACAGCCTTTCTCTTACGCCCGAAAAATGAGACGTGCCAATCCTCATTGGGATGGAGTTTGAATTCAGACATGTGGTGGATGCCTTTAAGATTGCCAACTTCCCAGTTTTCAAAGGAGCATCCTGGAATTCCTAACCATCATTGTGGTGCAGAGATGGCGATGTAAGTTTGCTTATGAAATTATTTTGTTATAAGGAAATCAAAAAAGAAAGACTTCCTCTGCTCTAATGTTAATTTAGTTGAAAATTAAATTAGCAATTATAATTTGGGCTGCGAAAGGTCACGATAAATTCCGAGAGATACAAGTACTGATTCAGTTTCTGCGTTGAACCTAGATATTTGACGATTCTAAGATTATCTTTTCCTACCAAAAAATATTAAAATGTATCTGCTTTCAAACTTCGCTAATAATTGAATCCATTTGATCTGTTAATTGTTTTAATGACGTATTCCAATCGCATTCGAGTAATATACATCTTTATTTGACGATATTTATAGGGATTATAAACTGAATTTAACTCAAGCGATAAATTTTATTTTTCAAATGGACTAAGCCTGATTTTTCAGCTGGTTGTTTCCCAGTGGATTTTTGCCAATTTTGTAACAATTATGATTTTTTAAACGCATTTCACCTACTATCGATAGAGACCATAAAAACCACCATAAAAATTTTATTGTGGATTAAATTAAAATTAAAAATTTTACTGTGGATTAAATTAAAATTAAAAATTTTATTGTGGAAATTACAAAGTTTGTTTATCATTTCTAATGTCGTTCCACGAAGTACGGCCAGAGAACTTAGATTTCATTACTAAACACTTATTTTTTTCTTGTACTTGTAAGAATACAGTAATATTCTGAGATATTTAAATTAATAATTAATCCTCATTTTGTATTGTATGACTGTTTGCCCATATTTTAGCATTATTTGTATCCGTTAGCAAAACATCGATCGCTTTCAACATTCATAGAAGTTCGCTGGGATGGTCGCCTAAATTACAAGTGCTGGGTGGGTGATCTTCATAGTTTTGATTCTTTATTAATGCTTGCAGAATTTATATGTTTTATATTTTTTCATATTCTGAAGTTAATTAAGCTTTGTAAATCAAGATTACACAGGTTGTTGGCATTTTTAAGATAATGCTTATGTAGGATTCTTTAATAACTCAGCTGCCATCACCGATTTTACTGTGTGTATTTATCTGGCGAGTTTCCACATGTTATCAAACTTCCTTATGGCTGTGAAATTATCTCAATTACGTTGTTAATTAATGATAATCGAAAAGTTACGTCATTACTACAGCCTCACCAAGATCCGCCCATGAAGTCGTGCGAGCGCCTTCCCAGCGCATCGCGGGAGAAACAAATGAAAGAGAAAAAAGAATTGTTCACCTATCTTTCCACCAGCAGTATATTCACCGCATTTTATAGAGAACTATTTTGCTCCTTCCTTCTGCCGTGATACGCGTAAATTCTGCGTCTGGGCCCAGTAACTTAGGCCTTTATGGACCAAAATGCGTGGAGGAATGCTTTCCCTTTCGAAGGATCGCTGCGGTAGCGATATATATTGCACCATTGTCTGGATCCCTCCTCACTTTATCACCCTAGTTAAATGCGCACATCCAAGAGAGCACTTTACCATCTGTCGGAAGCCCCGAGAGAAAGTCCATGGCTGCATTTGCATCCCACCGATCCTCGCAGATGATAGATGCGTATGATCGCCTGCCAACGGTGCTCGATGTTCAATTTCCTCGAGTTCTTTTCGACCACCTAACGGAGGCCCATCTCCGTGTACGGATTCGGAATATAGTGGTACAAGAACGGAGGCTAATGGCCTTTCCATACGATGCCCGAACTAGTAGTGGTTTATTTTTCTTTGTCGAGGGAGGAAGTTATGGAGCATAAATCGTCAGTGATCATTTCACTATTATTTTCGAGTCGACAGTTCCCTGTTATATCCATCGTCTGCATCATATCCATCTCGTCATGCTTAAATTACAGAGATTCTTTTATATTCTAAAATTGATATGATTTAATCTATTAGTGGGTTTGAAGTTGAATTCAGATTGAATTCAAAATAAACGTTCTACTTTAATAAAAAATTTGCATTTGAACTTGATAAATGAAAAACTGTTTGTATTGATATTTTCTACTGTATTGCGAGATATGCGAGATTGAGAGATTGCGAGATATTCCCAACTAAGGGCTTTATTTCATCTTATCTAAGAACGATATTTTTACAAAACCATCAGTTTTATGCTCCCCCGTATATTCCAAATATAATATGTTTAATGCGTGAGCATTCAATGATGACATAGTGCCGAAACACGCCGAAAATTGCGATTTTCTTTATAAACCTTCCGACACGGTAATATTTCAAATACATTAGTTTTGATTTTCAGTTTATTTATCAACACATAGCAATATTTTATTTATACAATGCAGTAAACATATATTGAAAACCATTGCTAATAAGTCATCAACGACTCTTCCCTTTCGTGACTTTATTTAATCTATAGATTGAGCCTGATATTCTACCTAAAGTTTGAAGAAAATATTTAGAAATAAAATTATTTAAATTTCGGAAAACTTTAATTAATTTTAGTGCAGAGAATGTAAATTGAAAAAAGCTTTCAGTTTCATCTAAGATTGATAGGATCGACTTTGTCAATCAGGAAAAATCATGCTAATTATTAAATGAAGTAGGTATTAGTCAAGAATTAAACTCTAATAATGTTAGATTTGTTTCGAATTTCAATTCTTAAAGCCGTAAAAGAGTTATTGCAAACCCTTATTTTCCATAATTAGTTATTTCTTACTAACGAGAGAAGAGAAAAGTTATGCAACGACCCGGATGAGGCCTCCAAAAGTAAATCAAAATGAAAACTTCCTTTTGGCGTAAGAACTAACAGTTTCAGAACTGTGAGATAAGGAGATGAGTTCAGCGTTGGAATTGTTTCCACATCCTTTCGTTGGATATTTTCAGACTCTTCATTGTCTTCTAAATTAGTAAGATTTATTGGAACATAGTTCTGGCGCTTTCTTTCTCAGAACTATAAATATTATTCTATTTTCTTTTTTTTTCTTTTGGTGGTGCCAAACGAATTCGCAGAATCAATTTCCAAAATATACTCCGTGATTTAAGTCGAAATAAGCTAAATTTAGTTTCATCTACAAAATAATCACCTTCCCCCGAAACATTTACTGTGGGAAACTTTGGAATATATTGGCAAATGAGAAATTCCATTTTGTTAAAAAAATGAAGATTCTAATTTACATTATTTTTTAACTGAGGTTTGCTTAAGATATCGAAAGGAATAAATACTAAGAAAAGCCAATCATATTTTAGTTTGGTGACTCAAGAGTGTGAATGAAAGACTGTGACTCAGGGAAGGATAAATATCTTGATTATTGATCGCAGCATTTAGCAAAAAGCAACAGAAGTATTTTTTATAATCTAAAAAAAAATTGAAATTATTTTAAACTGACTTATTTGTAGGAACTGTTTTTATGCTAATTGCGGAAATCCATTCCTACAGAGGATATTAAGAACATTTATGATCACGGATATTATTATTTTCAAGGCAAATTACATCGTAAACATGCCGGCTGCAGAGTATTTGATGTTTTACAATCCAAAGGAGAAGTTGAATGTTCACTAATCGGTCCATAAAATCGGACTCTGAGATCAAAATCTTATGTCTTATATAATAGAATAACTTAAAGGAATAAAATAATTTTTAATTCGGCAATGATTTTAGCATAGTTACTCTATGATTTTAGTTACCGATAGTTTCTGCTTATCGATATAGCAGGTCTAAACAAATAATACTTTATTTCAACCTTTAAGTTGATTTTATTTCTCAAGGGGATGCGGATTCCGTTCGGAGGATTTAGCAGAAAAGGGCCTCTTGGAAATTCAGCATCCGAAAAATTGTGCTCAGAGCTCGGCTTGTTTACTTCAAGTAGTCGCAGATTAGTGCTTCCCGCCATTTTCTACCTCAGTGAACTTACGTATCAACACAGAATTCTTGGCAGAGTAAACCACACGTTTCTGAGCTTAAGAATCCTCTAAGTTTACAAGTAGATTTGATAGTTTTACATCTCGTGCCACTTATGCTTACTCTAACTTACTTTGTTTATTTATTTTCATTTTGCCGTTGTATAAAGTAGAAAATGATTTTTAATTAAATCTGTTTATTGTGAGCGACCCGTTGAGAAAACATAGAGCTATTAACCATTCACACAGTTGAATTATTTAAATCTTACGATATGACACTTAAGAGCTCTCATTTACTGAAAAATCATTTCTCATAATATACTTATAGTTAATGCGAATTTTAAAGAGCCTCTTATGTTTGTACATTACGCGGAACCCTAGTGTTAGTGTACCACGGTGAATCAGTTGAGAATCGTACGTAATTGGATGCTGGTATTAAAGCCCACACTAATGCGAGAAAGGAGGAATACCTGCGTAATACGGTAGTTTTGATGGTAGTTAATTCTCCAATTTTTCTGAAGTAAATGAATGGAGATGTGATAATATTGCGAGAGGAAGTTGAATTTTTGGTTTCGTTAATCCTAATGTTTCGGGTGATCTCGTTTGATACACAGGAGCTCCTTCCACGAACATGTTGCTACGCTCTATATTTAGACTAAAAGATTCAGAATAAAATAAGGCAAAGCTACAAAGAAGAGCGGGCCCTTGCGGTTTCTTCATCGTTCTTCGGTCGTTACTGAAAAGATCTCCTGATTCCACAGCTATTTGCTCTCGGTACTTCTTCTTTCTATGAGGAAATCAGTCCCCATGAATAGTCCATCAATAGTTTTTGGTCTTCTCCTCTCGTATTACCTTACGTCCTATTCTATGAACGACTAAATCGTATGTTAGTATTTCTTATTTATTCATCAACTCTTTTGGACTATACTGTTGTATTTATGCATAAGTACTTTAAAATTTGATAATTCTTAATGAAGATAAAGATTTGATTAGATAATTTGAGAGCATATGAAAACGGTGGTGTAAAAACAATGACCATAACACAGTAGATAAGAATTATACGGCATAATTAACATTGCAATTCAAAAATCGTACAAAACTATTAGCGTACATTTTTCAGCTAATTATTGTAAACTTAATTTAATGCTACTGAACATTTGATGGATAAAAGTTAACAAATTCAATAATGGCGAAATAAAATAAATTGTATTTCTTATTAATAAATTCTGCTTACATCAATAGTATTAAAACTTCCCATGCTGAATCACCATTCTGTCACCTCAGTTTATTCACAATGCAAACGTCGCGTCATAAGTTTATAATATTATGAAAATAAGCATTAATCTGAGGTATTTTTGTTAATGATCTTATAATATCCTTGTTGAAATGAACATCCCAGGTGGAAACTTGATGTACTATATTAATAACGTAATGTAAATCTAGAGGCCGAAAGGTTTGATGCTCATGTATGAAATCATGAAAGTTAACGTTTGGAATATATCGTCATTATCGTTCACGGTACGGATTCCGACAATCGTTTTCAGCGTAAGAGGCACATACCTAAAAGTTAACGGATGGAAGATTCGCAAACTACCGCTTGACATTTGGGTTAAGGACCCTCCATTCATCTTTCCACAGATGATGTTGAGTTATGTTTCCAAGATTAGTGAGGAGATATATTTCCAGCGTTTTGAACGTGCGGTTTGGGAATCTAAAGCAGATGTGCTTAACTCAAAAGTCTTGCATTCGAAAATGAACGTTTCCCAGGATTAACTGTTAATAGCTGTTAGGATGAAAATTTCATTTAGATATTTTCCACTCAATATTGAATATTAAACTGAATGGGTTTGCATGGATGTATATCATACGAGGCATAATTTAATCGTGGTGTTTAAAAAAAATATTTTCGACATTTAAAAGTTAAAAGCTTTCATAATGAGTCATTTACTTTGCGGATCCTGGTTAATAGAGCATGTTATAATGCGAAGAATAGAGGTATTTTGAAGCAAAGATCTCTCGTTATAAATGTGTTTTCAAACGAAGCTTTTGAATTATTAAAAAATCTCTCATTAGTATCATATCAGTCGGATTTGAATATCGTTTCTTTTAACATCTGAAATTATTAAACCACAGGCATCGTAAAAAAGGTCTGGAAAATGGAATGGTTCCATTTTCTATCAAATTAGGGTGGATTGAGAGTTTCTCATAGAGGTGGTCGGATGGTATGTAAACTTTATACTGATGATGTGAATCGTGATAAAGAGTTAATGGATTCAGTGAGCCAAAAAGGGACATGCACAGCGTGCGCCACCAAAGAAACTAAAACAACAGCCTCACCTCGCAGTCACGGTGCATTATTATGCCGCTATTCAAATGTATGGAGATTGGAAGGTACGCTGCAACTCGTATTTTTATTGGAGCAGGTTTAAAAGCGTGGGATGCAAGCTCATGACGTGTCTTTAATACGTCCTAAGTAATGCGAGCAAATTTCAACTAGTTCAATTCGGAGAGGAAATAAAATCGAGAGATAAAATGAGTTTTATCTCCCGCTAAAGACCTCTCGGCTGCTTAAAATTAGCGTGAATTTTACTTACGCAATCTTTCGCTATGCATAAATTCGAGTTTCCCCATTATAATAGCGTATTTAATTAAGTTAGCTACTAAATTTACATCACCATTGAAGAGAATACATATCACAGCAAAAGGATTCATCCCAATTATTAAAGTAGATAAGCGTTTACCAACTACGAGATTATGTACGACGAGATGCTCTTAATAAGAACTATTCAACCAACTTTAGTATGATGAAGGTGATAAAAGATGTACCATAAATGAAGATGTAACAATCATTAATTATTAGTAACTAACTAACTAGTTATTATATCCGTTTTTTATTCTTCTTAATAAATCTTCCCCTATATCGCTACGTACCGACATTTTTCTCTTTTCATAGGGCTGCCTACACTTCTTTCTTTAGCTGGTATCATTTTCGCTGTGCTTCCTTCGTCTATTCGTTTAGTATTCATCCAATCAATTAGAACACATACGTTAAATTCTTAGCTCATTTATTTTTATCTCTTCCTAACTTTATTTGATGTTTTCATTGCCACTACTTCACTTTTTCGTTCGGTGAAAGCTATTATTCTGTTTCAATTGTGTGCGTTAAAATTTGCCTTATTGCCCAGTTACATATTCTTCTTTTTGTTCTTTATATTGATATGTATTCCTCCTAGCGATGTTGTCGTGGCACTCAATTATCAGTATGGCTCTAAGTGACTAGGTTTTTGCAAATCTTTTCTGTTAACCACATGTCACTATTTACTCTTAATTAAATGAATTCTGTCATTTGTCTTGCTCCTTCTAGCTTCTCTACTCACAAACGTACTCATTTTCTTCTACAGTGATATTTTATTTGCTTCATGTTATATTTATATATTTTTATTGTTGTCTTATAGTCTTATATTATACAATAGCGAGGAATAGCTCAAAGAGGAAGTGGTTGTAGAGTCTTAAGGCGGTTAATAAGGCTCGGCATATGTATCTATCCATCAGCATATCTCTTCCAATTTTTCGTTTTCATTAAATATTGCTAGTTTCCAAAATGCAATAAATTTTACGCTATCCGGTACGCTTACGCCCCTGTTAACAGAGTATTGCTATCAATGATTTACTTCGATTGCTTTTGGAGCGATTTTCATGGTAATGAGCATAGGAAAGGAGGCACCGTCCAATGACACTTGATCGAAGAAAGTTATATTTATCAGACTCTTTAAAATGGAAATGCATCGATCGGTTATTCAACGTGCCTCGCAGAGGATTAAAGAGATAAGTGTGCCCCATTCGACATCAGGGACAAATTTATGGCGGATTTGGCGGGAAGCGTGAGGAGACAAAGTAAATCAGAGGCGGCGAGATGTGGACACAGAGGGAAGGATGATGGAAGAAGGGTTGAGCTGAGACGAAGATAGTGGACAAAATACGCATAATATATATTATATATATACGTAATACTCACATGATATGTAAAAGAAAGGATTTGCTATACGTGGTAAAGCATCATATGTAGTTTCCGATGTATCTTTATTTCTGCAGGTGCTTTTCATCGCCGTGTTTCCAATTAACCCTTTTCTTTTACCAATTCATGTCTTTCTGCTCTCTTTCGCTGGATTTTTAATTCTCTTTACGTCTCAGTTTCATATTTAATGTCGACCTGCTGAAGAGGGACATTTTTCTGTCTCTAGCACGGCTGCTTACTTAACACGCACTCCTGAAAATTGCTTTCAAGGGTGAAGGAGACCTACCGCTTGGAGAAGCGATTCGAATTAGAAAGTTCCTTCTTTAATGGTTATACCACTCGAAATAAAGTCCATTCAAGGTGATCCTTACAATAATTTCATATTTTTAGGGCAGAAACAGAGAATATGATTTGACTATGACTATACGACTTGTGGAGTTCCGTATATATTTATTACGAAATTGAACTTGAAACGTGATCTTCAAGGACGCTGTAAAAACATCCGATGAATTAATTTCATAAAGATTTAATCGACGGTAATTATCTTAATAGATATACATAAGCATATTTCTCTCAAGTCTCATTAAGGTCTTAATGACACTTCGTTCTCTCTTTGAGAGGCAGAAATAATTCACGATGAAACAAGACTGTGATTTTAATGAATGCGAGTCTTTTACATTTTGTTATAGTTACTTTATGTGTATTTCCTTTTCACGGCGGTGTAAACTGCCAAGGTCCGCCTTTTTACGATTATTTACGCCGTCACTCAGAATAGAAACTCGGTTGATTCGAACCGTATCACATCAAACACGGGCGGTTTATGCGATTTTCAAAGGAGCCCTCATGCAGAAGGTCCAGCATTCGAAGCCGGTGCGGGACTTAATCGCACTCAGTGCTGATCATTTTCATCTCAACGCCGTGAGGGCTTTCAAATTAAAACGTCATAACATTTCGTGCGAGATCTGATGCGTACGCGCTTTTCTCGCGCCCTTAGAAAACCCGCGAGGGAAATGGAGAGCAAAGTAATGTTCTTAAATTACCCAAGGGAAAAACGGACTTGAAAAAAGTCCGAAGGGGCCGCGAATCAAACCCTGGGTCTTTCTCCATCCAGGAGGCTGCCTTAACCATCTAGATTACCTGGCCAGAATATTTTCACAATTATGTGAGGTGTACGCCCTTATGTGCAAAGTCCCTTTAACCCTTTCCTTGTTTCTCTTAAATTACTTGTATAATTACATCCCTGACGAAGTATGCGTTTCGGCGGTGTCAAGACGTTGATCCGCTCCACATGAGCAATGCGTAAGCCACGGGTGGTACAGTTAATGTCGGATTTAAAACGAAGAGGAAATAGATCGAAACAATCGAATAGTTATTCGATTGTTTTGACATTTATTCGATTGTTTTCATTCGATTGTTCCCACCTCTAGTCAAAACTAACATGGCAACAACTTATTTTAAAATACCTTCGGTTGAATTACATTAGAAATTGATTTTCAATGTGCCAGTAGAGGGCTTTTATTCAATTTCCGCCAAAAAGACGGCTAAAAAATTGGTAACGGGATTTCTCGCACATTTAACAAAAGTTAATTACTAAGAGAAACTGTCGATAAGAAAAAATTTTAATGGGTTATTAGTATGAAGATTTTCTTAATAAATAATATAGCTGGATGTTTAAGCCGTCAATTTTTTAATAGTTAGAACCATATCTTCCCAGTTGTAATAGTTTAGGGAGATGATACCTCTTTCAGGATAATCTGAACAGCTTTACCTTAATGTATATACAGAGGAAATGGTGGAAGAATCTTTGGAAAAACGACGGGTTTAACCATTGCTGAGGAAGAAAATAATTCAGCAAATGACATCTTTCTCAATAAAAGTTGATACATCGAAAGCTGGGATATTTGGTATGAAAATGAACATTAGAAATGTTAAATTTATGAGATTCAACAAAGGAAAGATAAGTTGATAATTAGGATTAATGGAAAAAAATTAAAGATTGGAATTATTCGATATGTGGGTGAGACGGAGAATTTAAAAAGTAATTTGGGTTGATAGGAAAGCGAAGAATGAATTGACGGGAGGAGAGAGGGCTGTAACTTACAGAGGAAATGGATGAATATTGGAAATGGGTTGATTGCTGATCTTCTAAGGAGGAGAGGAAAATAAGGAGAGATAAATCCTTAAGATACTGGAGTATACAAATGACTTATCAATGGTAATTATAATCAATTATCAAGAAATAAAGGACCTGGGCTTCAATTAGGGGGTCTTATGAACGTAAAACTACCGCTATGTAAAACAATTATGATATTCTACGCACAAGTTTTATTTTGAAACTTTTTATTTCACTAGTCTTTTTATATTAAGTATTATGTTTAAAACTTTTTATTTCACCAAAAACTGGTGTGACGTTTCAGGCAGTAAGCTACCATTTTTATGAGTATCTTTGTAAGCTGAAAATATTCCGCATATGTATTTCAGTTTATAAGTTGAATCTAAAAAAATCGTACGTATGTGCGCTAGAGAAACATATTGCGTGGAATACTTTAAAGGATAAATAACTATTCGAGACTTTGGGTGCGATTCGGACTGTTTATTTCCCGCAGTTGTCCCTGTTCTCACTTTAATTCTGCAATCCTCTCCATCCTCTCTCCATCCAGCATCTCCCGCCGTTCTACATCCCTCATCCATTCGTAATACGCCCACTTTCCCTCCGCTTACACTTTCCTATCCCAGCCTCTTCCCATACGCGGACCAAGAGTCCAAATGAGCCCTGCTCCTGATTGGGAAATTCATTTTTTTAAGTTCCGCCCAAAAAAAAGACGAGATTAAAACTCGAGAATCAGGGTTCGGGAAACTTCTTCGTTAAATTCCCTTTTATTGAAAAGATTTCCCGAAGATGAGAGGATTTTAAAAAGTGTTTCATCTCTTGTTGTCTTACTATTCCTGTAGGAGCTGGTGCAGGTCTTAAGTTTTTTTCGCAGGTTAATCGCAAAGTTGCAAGTATTTTCATTTGGCGTAAACGACTGCAGTTATACTGCGGTAATTTGTCTGACTAACTTTTATTTATTTATCGAAAAAGCGTAGGAAAATATTTCATACTCCAAAAGATTATAACTAGAACATAATTGATAAAATTATATAAATACATAAATAATAATTATTACATAAATACTAAGTTTCAATTGGAAAGTAACACGAAAATACTTCATCATCCCATCAATTTTTACTGCAATAATTATATGACTGCTTTTCGGTTAAAGATCGTTTTATTTGCCAATTTTCGGGCTAAAAAATAGTTTCGGAGAACAATGTTTTCAGAGCAAATGGTTAAATGTTCGAAATATTCAGAAATAACGGTAGGGAAGTAGTTAATGCCCATTCTTGGAGAACCAGGGAAGAAATTGGTAGCATTGTCGCTGTTTAAGTGTATCTTACATCTAGGCGAATGTTTGCGGTTAGTTAATTTGCATTTAACTTCCAATATGTTTTACAAAATTGTTTTCTTCCATCGCTTTCCATATTGTTCACCTTACACATTGTAATTTAAATTCTGTTGAAAAAATTTTGGCAACAAAACGGCCTTTCATACCTGTACTGTAATTAAGGTATAATTTGTCTCAAATGTCATCCAAGTGATAATTAAATAAGTAAGTAGAGGAGAATTCTAATATTTGCATACACTTAAGTTCCATTAATGATTGCGTGAGAGTGCGGGGGAACGGCTTGTTTTCAATACGTGTAATATATTTATGGAAAGGAGAAATAATGTTCTAATATAAGCGGAAAACGCAATTTTAGGGCGAAGGGTGGCTCGATGTTTCATTTAATGTCCTTTCTAAGAAATCAGTCTCATAAAATCGAAGCAAGTAATAACAAAGAAATCGCATCCGTAGATTGCTAAGAATATCTTAGCGATCGCAGGAAAATGCAAACGGCTATTTTCTTAACCTGGAGGAGTTCCGCAAGACCGTAAAATTACTGCTTTCTGTTCGGAGATAAGGCTGAGAACATAAACTCAAGCTTTCCTTGAAAAACTTCGTCGCTTCTATATACTATAAATTACTTTCCAAATCCATTCTATAACTTTTATAACTTACTTTCTATCGAAGTTAGTGAAAAAATACAGAACCTCATATTTCTAGATCATGCATCTAAGTGCAATGTGTGATTTCTCAAAGATGATAGCAATAATGATCAATATAGCGAGAAGGATGAAGATAAAAGTGCAAATATGATATGTGCAGGTTTATTAAAACTTTTACAGATTTATATATACTATATCTATAAAAACACAACCTAAATAATTATGCAATTCAGCCAAATTGATGCTGGATTGTACACTCCTTGCCAAAATTAACGCAGCACCTCCCTAGCGATCCTTACGGCCGGTGCTGCGTTAATTTTGGCCAGGACTGTACAGCAAGGAGATAATTTTAGTAGGTAATAAGTAAATTGACCCTGTAGGCATTGGCAATGTTTAAATGCAAAACTTTCGCGGATATATTGCGGGAAGGGGATATTTAGAAGAGTTAATAGGTATATTTAAAATCGGAATCGGAAATAGTTATATTTAGAACTATGAAGTCAAAAGGCCAGCTGTAAAGGTTTGTTTTGGAAATAAAGAAAGCTGGAGCATCTGTCATAGCTTTAGAGGTTTCTTTGTAATTTTTATCAGGGTATCGTTTTATAATCCACATGGATGGCTGACGAATAAGAACCTAAAAGTATATGTAGTGCTAAAATCCCTTATTTTTTGTCATTATCATTTTTGTTAGTCGTTAAGAATTTTCATTTACTCGCTTAAAATACCTATTTTCCAGTTAATATTCTACCATGGGCTGAAGTATTTTTTACTCGTAATCAGCAATACTCCTTGTTAATGATGACTTAGTATGATTGAGAAAATATGACGATCATTCTTTGATAGAAACCTCAATTACAAATCCGCTTCAAATGTCTTCGTAACTATTGAAATGGCTTGGAAAATAACTGATTTATGTTCATCAGACAGTAATTTTACTCCATGTAAGCTACCGAATTACGCAACTACGCGCAAGTTTCCACGCATAGTTTTATTTCTACTTTGACACGTAGCTTTTATCTCAATCTTTATTTCCTCCGCAAAGATTGAATTTCTCCTTTTCGCTGCTACGTGCATAGAAAGGCAATTCGTACTCCAATCACGTTTCTGTAGTGACTTATGTAAATCTTTCCAACGTCATTTCCAGGTGTCCTCCGCAGTTCAGCTGAACATCCTCAGAGCAAGAGAAGGGCCCTCCTGAGGTAAGTGTTGCGCATTTTACTTTCTAGTTGATTAATCGCATTTTTGGGATTACGTTGAAATAGCAATTTAAGCGAAGGAATACGTTGTATACCAAAGTTTAAAAATACACTTCTTCATTGAGAAAAATAAATACTAAGATGTCCAATCTTAAACGCAATCACTTTTAGGTCTAAGATATACTTACACTATATAGGAAATCAGGTTAAAGATAGAGAGTGAAATATATAAGATAGATAAAATATATTGTTTAGATTTAGATAGATTGTTATTGAGTTGCTATTATTATTATTAAAATTCTTGATAATATATTCGTGTTGATGACTATAAATCTTAATAAATAACTTCATGATATCGGCTTATATTTTGTATTCGTACATTGCTACATTCTATATTAACATTCACCAGTATGTTGTATTTTTACTGGTTAGAGTATTGTAGAATGTATTAAGATATAATTTGCGTGGCGCCATATTTACTTCCTTATGGAAACTGTTCGTCCTGCTAATATTGTATCATTCGTGACTCAGAGTTCATTTGGGAAACACAGAGACCCTCTGCGATGTTCGGTACATTGCGTATTTATATGGTGATTAACTGTATGCAAATTCACCACAAAGCTAGCTAATGAACAAGGTGAAGCCAAGCCGCTCAACGGCTAATCCATTTACTTGTAAATTTCCTATGCTAACATTGGAGCTTCTCCTCAGCGGATTAATAAGCCGGCAACTGCGTAGCAGTAAACTGAACGCCGTCTACTATGGTGATATTTATGATTAAGAAAGCCCAACACATAATTTACTGTTCGACAGATGACTATTTTGGTACAAACTTAGTCTTACGGAATTGAGAAACGTTAGTTCACTCTGTACAATACACTATAGAAATTCCCATTTAAATTTTCGTTAAATCTCTTTAATCCTCAATATGTTTGTATCATACTCTCTATCCTACTTACAAATATATGCACCATACATGATGGTGCCATTTCAATACTTCTTCCTATTA
This sequence comes from Sympetrum striolatum, assembly GCA_947579665.1. Classification (NCBI taxonomy): domain Eukaryota; kingdom Metazoa; phylum Arthropoda; class Insecta; order Odonata; family Libellulidae; genus Sympetrum; species Sympetrum striolatum. Next base: position 82,559,764 of record OX388351.1, read on the forward strand.
TACTAACCGTTTGATGAGAAAGGCTGGCTTTTGAAATGAGGAAAGGTTGTGAGGATAAGTCACGTAAGAGTGCATTGAAAAAGAATTAAATATGATTTATCGATACGTTTTTAGAAAGACGAAATAGCATAAACCTTTGGATATTAATTTATTATGCGTTCTACCTTTAGTTTGTAATCTACAATAAGATATGATAAATTGACAAAGGGAAAATAGTTTAGCCGAAAAAATACTTTCAAGATTTAGAACAGTTATATGGTAAACAATAAAAACGTTTCATAAACTCAACACTTATATATAGATATAGAGGAGATATATTTATTCGAATTAAAATTATCTTTCTTCTTAAACACATTGATATTTGTTAATCAATCTAAATACCCTCTCAATTATGTATTTTTAGAGCAGAGGTTTCGGAGGCTTTTGCTTAAATCATGTGTAAAATATTGGTGCTTTTCAGTTTTCTGAGGCCCCTAAGATGAGAATATTGTCAAAAATATTTTGTTTCTACGCTCCACCGAAACAGATACATTTTTATAATCAGACCGACAATACAATCCCATTGGTCTAACAACTACATGAAAATACAATACTTTCATGTGAGAGAAAAGAACTCCAGCACCGACTTTGGCTGGCAAAAGCTTCATTTCATCCCTGAAAACATTGTTCATTTTCTACACGGGTCAGAATAAAATCCAAGCTCTTTTTGCAGAGGCTTGCAATGGAAAGTAGTCACATAAGTTGAGGAAATATGTTTGACTTATTGTCAAATTCTGGTCGATCTACGCTCGCTTCGTCGGCCCTTCCAAAGGGAGAGAAAGGAAGCCCAAAACAGATGAAAGGCCCTTTGTCCGTTCGACCGAATGAAAAATGTCGAATCGAGAGCTGGAATTGCGAATAGCGGAAGTAGAGAAACAAAAGACGAGAGCGTTGCGCCGAGGAATACAGGTTTCAAAGTATTTCTTCGTTAAAGACATTTTCACGTTGGAATTTGCTCGCCGTCATGAAAGCTCTTACTTTGAACAGCTATCGAGGCAAAACGGATACACTTTCAAGTCATCAAAATCATTCTTTCGGTGTTTTTAGTGTCTGCAGCTTCAGAGAGGGCGTGTTGATTTGCATAACTTTCGGAATACATTAAGCTGTAGGTGTATATCTTGTATTTTTTCATGTTGAGGGTAGATATCTACTGACTTTACGAAGTTTTCAAACGCATAGATCTCGATAAAAAGTTTCTTCTATTTTTTCAAATGTTTACGAAGCAATTAAATCTCTCAAACTGATTCTGTATTAGTATATTCTGTATATTGATTATATATTCTGTATTATTTCAGCTATATTCTGTAGCTGAAATGAGATCTCAAAAACACAGAAAAAACAATAAATGAAAGTAATTGCTGTAAACCAATCCGTGAAATTAAAGTAATAAATCTTGTGGGCAATATTATAAGACAAACTCATGGTTTTGGATGATCTAATTCCGACTATTCAACAGATTCAAGAGCAAGTAAAGAAGAAGTTAATATATTACTTCGGCTGTGGATGAATTTATCAAAAAAACATCGATATAATTGGGTCCACTAAGATAAATTAACCCCATGGTCAGTAGTTTATACTACCAGATGCGTGGGGCTAGCTATCCAGAAGTAAAAGACAGAGTATTAAGTAGGGAAGTTTTGGGTACATACATCTACCGAAAAACAAATGTAATTTATTCCCGAATTTTCAAATTGTTTAATATAATCAAAATTCTAAATTCCGCTACGCAGTAAGACGATAAAACTCCACATTAAAGCATATCACCGGCATTGCTTTAAATTAGGTGAATTCTGAAACTAAAGCATTTACGAATTCCGTACGTAAAAAATCAGCTTAAGAAGATCTGATTACTAATTAAACCGTATCATAAAGGTAGATGTGAAATTTCAAAAGTTATCACCATTTCTCGATTGTAGAGACAGACTTCCTCATCCCTAATCTTGTCTAGTAAGCCACATTTGTTTTCCAAAGGTGGAGGAGGAGGTGAGGTTTAAACCTGACGTTTCTCCCTTTAACAGTCCATCTTGGGTTCCGCGTTCTCTCCGATATTTCCGTAAGAAACAATCCTCCAGGGGTCCTTGACACCCGTTTAGCAAAAGAGTCTTCCTTTCTCCCGCGAAAGGGAAATGGACCAAAAAAGCGAGAAACACTCGAGAGTCCTCAGATTTGCTCCTCCCGGAGGTTGTGATTTATGGCGCTGCGGAGGATGGCGTCTTTCGGATAAATTATTTATCTTTTGAGCAAACGGCGGTCTGCTGTTAATACTTGGTTGCTTTACCGAGTTCACCGGTTAGGAATTGTGATAAAGGTGAGGAAGATTGCCTTCCCCATTCCCTTCGATTTATTTTAATCGAGTTCTTTATAGAATATTCGCTGATGTTTATTCTCTTTGTATTAATGGTTCTCTTTATCTGCTTTCAAGAAATCTGCATTTCCTTTCCTGATAATGATCCTTTTTTGGCCTTTTTAATGTACACCGAGAATCTGAATGGAATGCATCTCTGATACTGAGGCGGTACTTCAGCCTTTGGGTTATAAAGTAAATTTAAAATGGAGTTCTATTGTAATATTCACTTTGACTCGGGAAAACCGCATGCTAATTAGGCCTTCACTAATGTTCAGATCAACGTAAGTATTATTTAGTACGAGAATCTTCGCCGGTATGTTAATATGTAGTCAAATCTGCTTATCAACTAACCTGAAGATTACGCTTAGCTCCAATTCAGCGGTTGGAGTGTATTACAATATTACACAGATTTAAGATTTAAATCTCACTCAATCTGGTACTTAGTTAATCATCATTTAAATACCAGTGAAGGTTTAATTATCGATTATAGCACCATTTTTTGGATTTGAATGAAGATAACAGTATAACTCCATTTTAACTATGCATCATAATACGGGGAATTAGGATATATATATTTCTATACGGATCATTTCCTACTTGTTATTATTACACTGAAATTGTTAAGTAATTCGAGGAAGAACCCGTGAGCACCGCAGCTAGATTCTAATTCTTACATCTGAATGTGCAGAAGAAAAGGAATAAGAAACACCGACATGAATTCCACCGGGAAAGAGCAGAATTATAGTAATCATCCAATATGTTTGTGCATTCTCATGTACGCCAACCGTGAAGATATTCGTTTGTTAAACTCGCATACGCCAGCCTAGACACGTAGACCTTTCCATTAAGGTCGATTCCATTTTCTGAAGACCTAAGTGTGCACTAATATTTCTCTTTTTCGTATTGTTTTCCACTCCCTCTATTCGTTTGCTTTTAAGGGGATTCTTTATTAGCTACTCGACAGGTCTATTTCAATCACTTATTTCTCCTTTCTACTGCCGCTTAAGTCCATGTTTCACACCCACTCATAAGAACGCATCATACGTAGGTTTTCATATATAATGTCTTAATATTAGTCTTAATATTATACATTTTGAAAAACATAAGTAAACATGCCGCTAAATATTTGATGAAGGAAATGGTGTAAAATAACGTTCTTCCATACTATTGCGAGCGATATTCTGAGTGTATCTTTCCTCTCAGATTGAGTTTACATCTTCAGAGTGCATAGATATGCTGCAGTTTGTAAGACGGAGAATCGCAGGTTAGTGCATCTCCGTGGGATTCAATGGTATCCAATTAGTTCTTCTTCTTCTATCCGGAAAGAGAGTTTTAATTGCCTACATTGATGACGGAATTTGAATCCCATTTCCTGCTAAACGACGTTTTATCAAGTTTTCGGAGTTTTTCATCTCATCCCTCCTTTTGGACAAATGAAAAGCGATCCTCTCCCGGATGCAGATGGCGGTGTTTGCTCTCGGAAAAGAGGAGAGACCTAATTCTTGAGCCCCCTTTCCAGCCCCTATTTGCATACAGTTACCCCTATCTCTCTCTCTCTCTTTCATATCTCCTCTCTTTTTAATTATTCCCTTTCCATCGCATCCAGATCTTCTCTTTTTTGGAGCAATCACTTTCTCCACTTTTGTGCGACGCCGACAACTTTCGCGCACCGCGTGACGCATCTTCGTGATTCTTTGAACGTGCTGCAGAGCATCCGATTGTCACGGCCTATGCCTTCTATGTCGAGTATGAAATCAACGTACTTGGTTATTTACAGTAAATTTATTTAGTTATATATAGAATAGTTATATTATAGAATTACCAAGTATATTCTTTGGTCTCAAACTTTGCAGTGGCTTACCTCTTGGCACGGCCGCAACATATTGAATACATTGGTGAGGCTCATTTTTCGAGCAGATCTATTATCCTAGGTAAAATCTAATTAAAAATAATGGTTGTAAGAACCCTAGAGTGGTACCCTAAGTCAAAAGATTCATCTTTTCATTTTTTTAAACTAATATCTCTTGCGATCAAAAATCGCGACACTATTTCTATTATAAATAGCTTTTTTATAAAATGTTTCAATCATATTATGTAACTGTTTACATTGATATCAATAACCATTTGTTGCTAGAGAGAATAGATAGAATAATGATGTTGACGGAGAAAACTAGGTACGCAGTCTTAGTTTAGGCTATGCCAACGTTCTACCACGGATTTCCATACGAAATCTGGTAGGATCTTAGAATTGCTTTTTGCTCCATCGTTGTCATTTTCAGAAAGCGTACGAAATTGAGACGGGGCTTTTCGAATTCTGCTGCTATTTTTCTGGGTCACGTACGAACGCGTTCTGCAGATGTGACAATCCCACATACTCTGCCACCTTCAATTCTTCCGATGATACGTTCAAATCCTAGTTTGTATTCTATCATGTGACCTATTCTGAGAAGATAAACTTCACTTCGCAGATTAATTCCTCACCACATCCTTTTAATAAGGGAACACATTGCGATTTGAAATATTTTGTCAAACCAACATAATGATATTTTATTTACTTTCCCTTCGCTAAATCGTGCATACATGAAAAATTACTCTTTAAACTTGATTTTATAATTTTTACTTATTTAAATTGAAAGAAGATTAATTCAAAATGGCTTTTAAGCCCGTTCTTGTGCTTCACTTACTGAGATTTGGAGCATTAAATTAATATATTCCGATTTTATTTTTGACTTATAGAAATAAAATGTATTTGTATGAATAATTATTTGAATTTTTAAAGTAATTGCCTGTGCAGGCAAGTGTTGGAGGAAAATCTTCAAGGAAATATATTTTAGGCAGAATAGAATCAGCTAACGATTTGGTTTGCTCCAAGGAAACTTGTGGTTGAAATTCAAGATTAGTATAAATTGTCGTTTTAATTTTAAAGTAGAAGATGCTGGAAATATGCGATATATTCGGCAATAGGGTATTCGTATACAATTGCTATTACTATTTTTTATCCATAAATTTTCTCAGATCTTTACCACTTACCCATTGATGGAAAATTATTCTTCGCAACGAAAATGCAAAATTGAAGTATAACTATCTTGGAAAATATAGGATATGAAGCTTCACTAATTTCTGATATAATAATTTCTCTTCTGTTTATGCGTTTTAGATATTGATTATTGAAGTAATAAAGTATTGGTATTTTGTGATGTTGCATCCCTCATATTTATTACTGGCTTCAGTTGGCTTTAAACTTTGGTTGATAGGATTATAATTTTATATGGTTTATGATGAATTACCTTTGAGACGACCTTATTTCTTTTTTTAATACCTAATGATTTACTAAATATGCAATAGCTTTATAGAAAGGATTATAGATTGCATTTGGAACCCTTTATTTAATAATAATGCTAGTAATTAGCGAAGGAATAGTTATTGATAGTCGAAATAGAAAATTCCACATCCTGTTTAAATGATAACTCACCTGCGAAATTTTAATTAATTTTCATATAAGATAAAACTGAAATCGACTATTATTGGCGAGATTACTCTCCTCTTACATTTAATCCTTCGTTATTTTGTAAGATTATAAGGAAATTGGAAAATTAAGCAAGAAAGAGGAAGGAAGATAGAAACTGTGTGGATTAAAATAAAAAATATGTCTTGTGTATTAAAAACCCCTGTGTAGTACTTGGGGAAAATCTGCATATCATGCATATCAACGTATTCTATGAGGAACGAAAATTTGGAACACGGCTGTTAAAGAATTAGAGATTAAAAATCTCCAACAGCTCAAATCTCAAGCTATTGGAGATTTTTAACCTCTAACGTATTCCATAGAAATGGAAAATCGATTTAAATCTTTATTAATCGAGTTAATTCCGCTTCCCACGTCCACGAAAACTGTCCACAAAACTGTTTTTCAATGGATGTACAGTAGAATTGAATCTTTCACGATAGAGAATAGAATCTATTACCGCGGTAATTCCTAACTTATATGGTCCGCCCTTTGCTCCCGCTTTACTCCATAAAGTTTTCCATTCGTTTTTTCTCTCTCATTTCCTTATTTTCTATCTCCCTCTTCCTCTTTAATTCCCTTTTTCTCTTCAGGAGTCTCTCACAACCCCTTCCTCTTAAAACGTTTTCTTTCACCTCTTGCTTTCATTCCGCGAGAGCCATCTTTTTATTTGACCTCCCATCAATCTCCTCTCCTCTGAGAGGAATGTTAGTTTCGGATGTTGGGCGACTCTTTTGCGCAATGGATGGCCATTCCTTTGTACGCCTTTGCTTCAGATGTACAGCTTTCTTCTCGTGAAAAATACATTTGAATGGATACGTTTGTGGAATACCCTTGTGTACGTTGAACGTCCTTGATTTTCTCGTAGTTGTTACGTTCTTTAAAAAGAATTCGAACACCTTTACTTCAATTCTGATAGTTTTGCAATTGTTTTTTGTACATTTTGTAACTTTGGATATTGTATATTCAGTACATTTTGTTGTATCAATTTTCTCCTTGTATTTTCAAATTTATTATTTACTGTGAGCAGATACTTATAATGTAGTTATTAGGTTTATATATAAATTGTATACAATTTAAAAAGGAAAGTTTGAGGCGACTTCGATACATTAATACAGTAAATTCGATCAATATTTTTTGTGATAAACTGTGTGTTGTGATCACTTCGATTTTGATCACTGTGATTTTGTATAGCGTGGAAATTCCAATAATATCAATAACCTCGACTTTACTAGCTCGAATTTTAGTCCTACAAGTCTACTCTTTGACAATTAATGACTACACACTCGACAAACACAAACTATAAACACAAACATCCAACCCCTACACTGGAAAACTCAGGTTACCCGGACATTGAACCCAGGACTTCAGTATTAGAAAGCTAGATACACTAACCACTCCGCAACCGAGGTCGGCAATAGTAATAATTTTTCTTTAACGAATTCAGTTTTCCCAGTTCACTGCTCTTCCATTATTTTACTCCAATTCCTTCCTATACTGTTTCCCTCCATTCCTATCTCCATCCTCAGCGGTTTCTCCCTTTGCGGCTTTGGCCCCACGGACATCCCCATTGGCCTTACATTGTCTACTCTCTCTGAATCCCTGCTCTCATTTTTTATTTCAGTAAGGGCCAAAAAAAATAAAACACATGCCTCGTCGTTACACCAAAAGGCCATTAATATAGAAAGAGGAAAACTCTTGTAAGAGGAGGCAATTTATGCAAGTATCAAACGTTTTAGAATTACCTTTTTTCGGACCCTTTGTTCTTTATCGCCGATTTTTCATTGCTGCCGAGGTTGCATTTTTTTCGTTTGCTTTTTGGGAGAGTATCGAAAGGGAATTATCGAGCAGCTTCTTAGAAAGTTGCTCTTTCCGTCTCTTATCCCTTCGTTAGGAGCAAAGCCGTATCTCGACCGAATTCGATTCGTTATCAATTGGAAGTTTCAGTCCTTCCATCTTTCATGGGTTTATAAAGGTTAACGGGAACATTTTGAAAAATTGGGATCCTCTGGGAAGCAAAGGCTGTTGCTAATTGTCACAAATGCAATATTCTTCCTTTGTTGTAACCAATGTAGTTTTAGCTAAAATTCTATCACGTAGATTCGAGTTCAGCAATGGAAATAAATGTATGCTAAGTTACATTTTGTTTAAACAAAAACTACCACCCACCCTAACGTTCGTGCATACGTTCAAAAACAGTGCATAATTGATTTGAGTTCATCTGCAAGAAGGCGGACGCTCTTTAATGAGATAATTTCCTTTCAAACACACTGAAAACTTTTATGCGCAAATATGGAACGAAAAGTAACACCATCAAGCAATTAAATTAACGCTACGAGCTTGAAGAATGATTCACAGACCGATATTGAATAACAGATTGAGCGTGATATTTTATACGGCAATCATTGATGGAAATTGTGACATTAGGCATACCTGACTACCGCTGTCACTGAATATGTACTAGATTTTTTATTTAGCGGTAGAAGAAATAAAAATAATTTAGATACAGTTATACTTACATGTATCTGAGAACTTAAAAGGTCTATGGATTTATATATTTCACTTGCTATTTGCGATAATTCTGACATAATCTATTACATATATTCCAATAAAGAGTGTCACAGTGTTTGTCAGATGCGTTCGAATAGATAAAATCAGATCCTATTTCTACGGGTACTAGTTTTGTCGAAAAAATATACTATTATTGATTTATCTCTATGAAATGTTAGTTCTATACATCAAATAATAATGTTATCAATAATGTATAACGGAAAAAAAATCTTAAGGCTTTTCATTAACATGAATGATGAATCTGATGGGTTTTTAAAGCTTTCCCATGGAAATTGGAAACGTCAGGCATAAAGTTCTTTTAAGTTGCTTAGAATTAGAAAATCCGTAAAAACTTAGTGCATTAAATTCATAAATCATCGTGGTAACCTTTAATTCGAAATTACGGCCCTAAAAAGTGATCGCAACGAAGTGAAAGATGCGGAACTAAGCAGAACCCGTTCGCTCGTTTATCTAGGAGCTCTTTCTCCCAATTAGATTTAAATAGGAAGCAGTTCCTCGGGAGATAAGTGCCGTGTAACGGCTTAAAAAGCGTGAAAACCATTTGGAAATGCCTCGAAACAAGCGTGATCAACGCATTATCCACGCTTCCATCTTTCCCTCCCGTTTTCCGATATTCTTTCCTCTGCATCCTCCAAAAAGCTGCTCCAGACGCTTCCCCCGGAAGGCCCCGGTTCAATCCCCGTCCGAAATAACGTTTCCCATCCAGGGCAGTCACCTCAGGGCACACAATCGATGGGGGCAGCCGAATACCGTTTACGTCTGTGGCGAGACTTTTTTACACTAGCATATATCTCGGCAACAGAAGCCACTAATGCGTGAGAGAAAATGAGGTTTCTTCAAGCGCTGTAATAATTTCAGAGCATTATAATGGAATTTTTTAAGATAAAACATCTCTAAATAAAATGAGGAATTGAAGAGACTTTGTGGGATAAGATTTTCCATTCTCCAAATAGGCATCATCTGACTCAACTAATATTTAGAGAATTCTCTTTTTTATAAAAGTATGCAATAAATAAATGGGGTAAAATCAATTATCAATATTAATACCCATGAAAATAATCCTTTTTCTTCTGTGCACCCGTCCTTTGCTGAATATCAACCTTCATCTTTCTGTCATTTCCAAGTAAATTCTTCCCTTCATGACATTTACTAAATCTCGCACTTTCTTTCCCATCTATTTTCATTTACCTTCATTAACCTAGCCTGTAAACATTAGTCCATCCAAGATTTTTTCCTCACCAATATTATTTCAATGTCATCTTTTGTTCCTCCTCCATTTTGAACCTCCTCAATCCTCAGCTTATTGGTCAATATCAGCTCTAGTTTCTTCACATTTCGAATCCTCCCCTTAGTACATTTGTTCTTTTTTCTGATTTGCCAAGTTTCACATCCATAAGTCCTTCCTCCTGGAAGATGGCAACTTACTTGCTGAAATGTGTTAATATCAGAAAATCAAGAGCAGGTGTAGGTACGGGCTTTTCGAACTCCTTGATGGTTTCCTACAATTTACTGGTGAACTTTCCTCTCCCAACGACGGTTTTTGGAGCACTCCAACCTTTAAACACGGCTGTGTTCATTTTTATAAGTGTCAACACACCAATCGGAACATTTGTAGGTCTTCGTTGGAGCAATTCTTTATCTGTATCCAAAACCTTATCCTGTGTGAAATTTATTGTTCCATAGTCTATTCTGCTTTTAATTATTCTACTTAGTTTCAATTCGTAAGTCATTAAACTTTCCAAATAAAGGAAGCACTTCGCTTTTTCCTAAATAAAATCACGTTATAGATTTAAACTTCAATGGTCCCGTGAGTATGAGTTTGGCGGGGTCGGTCATCTCCTTATGATTACCGAAAGCCGGCCCTGCCCTCCTCGGATACGCCAACGGATATATTTTCGACGGTTTTCGGTCCAGGACTGACCTCCTTGACCCCTTTTTTCTTATAAATAGAGATATTCTTCTTCGTGTTTTTCTTATCCACGTGACAAAACGCCTCTTCAGACGCTGAGCATATTTCAAGCTGTCATCCGCCGATCTTTTTATATCGGAAGAATAGCTCTTCCTCAATATACCAAACACCCGCCCAGGGATTCAACAAGAGCCTCCTATTTAGGATTTTTGTAACGGGGTTAGACTTTCTCCGGAAGAAAATAAACTTGAGTAGCGGTGACGACTTATTGGTTAGCCTTTTAAAGACGAGCAGTCGACGGAATGAATTATGAATGCCACGGGATGATTAATGGCAAATCATGGCGGCTGAATCCTCTTTCAGTTGCACACTTTTTAAAGAGCCACAAATGTGCCCCATTGATATCCGTAATTCTTTAAGTATTTTTTAGATGGTTTACTTTTCGTGTCTAGACGGAAAGGTATCTCAATTATGAGGATAGCTAAGAAGGTTTTAAATCTCTTTATTCGCTTTCCTTTGCTATTGCCATTTATACTATATAAGGAAAATTAAAATTAGAACTTTGCATCTTCTATAAATCTAATAGTTACAATAATCAGTCTAGTTAATTATTAGCTCGAAACGTAGCCATTTATACTATATAAGGAAAATTAAAATTAGAACTTTGCATCTTCTATAAATCTAATAGTTACAATAATCAGTCTAGTTAATTATTAGTTCGAAACGTAGATTTTAAAGAAATAGGTAAAGGCTACCGAGAGGTAGCCTAGTGGTTTAGGCAGCCTCCCGGATAGAGGAAGATCCCAGGCTCGAATCCCGGCCCAGTCAGACTTTTTTCAAGTCCGTTTTTCCTTGGGATTTTTCCTGGGTGCACGCCCTTATGTGCAATTTACCCTTTCCTTTGAAATAAACAGTGATAGACAATGGGAGGGAATCTTTTTCATTGAAAATTTTTCTGCGAAACCATGTCAGGCCGTTGCATGATGTCCGTATTTAGATAATCCAGATTTTTAGGTAGAAATGCAAATTTAATGGCAAATTAAACTGCAGCAGGATATTTTCCCTTGGCGTGATTAATGAGGATGGAAAAATAATTTCGACGTCTGAGTGTATTTAAAGTGCCGCTTTGAAAAGGTGGGTTGACGCAAATAAATAATTAACATCTTTATTCGCGTTGGGGCCAAACAGCAAGGCAGTGCCTCAGTGCAATAAACGGGGGATCGCAGTGTTAATACATAAATATAGAAAACCTTAAAATACCGTTACTGTTTATTGAACACATATAGGTATTAGTGACGGTACTTAATTATGTTCTCATTTCGGTGAAGTATTTAAGATCTACTTAGGGATTATGAAACAGCGAATAGCTCAAGAATGTTACCTCTTATAAGGGAATCTTCAACCACAACAGTAATCTCTTTTACACAATATAATTATTACTAAAATTTAGACGGTGGGATTATCGCACGTAACAATCATCAACGCCGTAATCGCTTCTTTCCATCGATAATGAAAAAATCGCGCAAGATCCTTTAAATCCTATTAAGTATTGAATGTGAATTAAATTATTTACGAGGAACATTAGGCCGTAAAACGTTGACGATTACCGAGGAAGTTAGTATTAGTTGATAAATTAGTTGATATAATGTTAAAAAATAATCCATAATTGTTATTTACGTTTCAAATAGTCTTTGATTCATAATCCTAAATCCAAAAACCAAAGGTGTTTATTCGCTGCCTTTCTTTCGATTGTATAGAATCAAGAAGGGTAATTTAAAAATTCCCTTTCCTTTCGCTACTCTTGGAAGTGCTCTTTTAAATTCAAATAGGTTACCATGTTAAAGGTTATCCGTGAAACCCATCTCGGCAGGAGATTAACTCTCCAAAAAGAATAAAATCTCGAAAATTCTGGTAATCAATCTCTCGCTAAATTTTCATAAGCGCGAGGGGTAGAATTTTTTCTTCTGCATTTTTTCTCGCTTTTCTGATGGGAGCACCCTCGAAAAAAAAATAATTATCCCTTTTGAAGTTCATTCCGATTTTTTTTCCAAAAAATCACGGACGCCTTTTTTCCCTTCCAGTCTGAGTTTGGTCAATAAACTGTGAAAAAGCAGCTCTCGTAAAAGAGATAAAGAGTGAACGAGAAATATGGCCCCGTCGACACATCTGCCTCCTGTCGGGAGACCCGCGAACTTTTCTTTTCGAAGAAGAGTTAATGCCTTTTCGGCTGACGAAAAAAGGGTCAAAGCAAATGGAGAAAATTGGGAGAAACTTCTGAATTTGTATCCGGGAAAAGATGAATATCTAATTCGAGCGAAAATAGTGGGCGGCTACGCAGGGCTCGTTAAGATACGGGGTTTATGAAAGCTAAAATTGGTGGGGATCTTGAGGAAAACACGCACTCACACGCACCATAACAACCGGTATTGATTTATAACTTTGGTTATTTTGGTCATCCGATTGCCGCGGGTCTGCTTCCCTGCACTGTAAATCTGAATATTCGGTCAATGATCTCCCGCGGTAACATTTTAGTAATCATGTTTTTTTTTCATTGCTACATTCAAATATTTCTTTAGCTGTACCTTATTTCTTTTACATTTTATGAAAATTCATCCCCTGTATTGGCTAACCATGATGGTTCTGTAGTTGAAATAAGGTATGTTGATTTGCTCGATTTCTTCGTCTCATTTACTATAGCATCTCATTTCCTATTCTGCATTCTTATTCTAATGATAGTTAATTTCGATTCTGTTAAGTACTTATTATGTCTTCTGTATTGTATTATACATAGCATATACTTTTCCTTTAATACAGACAACAATTTTTTTCTAAACCTTCATCTTTGTAGATACATTACCCTCTACTCTTACCCTAACTAATTATATAAATATAGTAACGGTAGATATAACTTCATTCACAGCAAAATTTCTTCACTGCTACCGATTGCAGTTATTTATAGTCATCGCAGGCCACAACTTAGTTATATTAAACCACATTATTTGAAATTATATAGTAAACGATTGCTTTTTGGAAAAGAGACTTATTAACCAGCCCTATGAATATATGCACTAATTTGTTTTAAAAATGCAAAGTACACATAAATCTTGATAAATTATTTTACACTTCTAGTATGACATTCTTCAGTTTATGTTAATTAATACATCAACGTATAAACGTCTTAGAAAATTTTGTTGAATTTAATAATAATATTCGAAATATTAGTTTCAAATTACATTGTATTTATATTCTAGAGTTTCATATTGCACATCACCTCTCTATTGATTCCGGTAACGGCAGCTCTAATCCCTCTGAACTCCTAAATACGATTGACACTTGAGGTTTATACGCACTCCTTCCCCGATCGCAACTTCCTCCGGATTACAAGAGCTCCTTCCAAATCCGCTTTACGACGAACGAATCTGTTTTAATCCTTTGGAACTTTCGCCACGAGACAGAAGCCTCCAGATTTGGACAACCTTCATTAAAAGTTACGACCCCGTGGAAGGTCGTGACGTGAACAAAGCCCACAAAAACGATAATGATATATAATACAAGTATAGTAATCATTGTATTTGTTGATGGGCGTATTTTATTCAATGATGCCCATTCTCGCAATAAACCCCAATTTTTTGAACACACGCATGACGCATACATAACAACCATACCAGGATTCGAACACGGGACCTCAGCGTTGCAAGACTAGCGCACTAACTACTACGTCACCGAATATGAAAGTATACATTCTATGATAAAACGATATTTATACAATGGAATTTATAACGCTTAAGTTAGCAACAATTTATGTTTATTTAATCCACTGTTTCGGCTTCTACTTTGTGGTAGCTCCTCGAGATGAAAGAGGAACGAAAACAAATTACATAAGTTACCACCGGATTTACTCCTGAAGTAACCTGTATAAGCTGTGCGGTTGTTAAATCCTGTGGTAAAGGGTAAAAGTTGTTTTTATCCCTCTTTCGTAATAAAATTTTCCTTCTTATTTATGTTTTAAATTGTCCAATTGCACATTTCAATTTCTGGGTGTTTGTCCATGAGCGCATCTATGCCTGAAGGGTCTTATCAATGTCAGCTTTTGTCACTGGGATTTTTGTCGTGCGGGGTTACGGTCGGTCACGGTTGATTTGGAGTGTGAATCGGGCAGGTGAGGAGTAGCGTATCCCCCCTCGATCACAATATGTCCCTTGATGACGCGACCGCGAAAGAATCCGGCGGTCGAAAAATGTAAAAGGTGCATAAAGCACTCTTCCAGGAATTCCAGTTGCCCCCTTTCCAACATCTGTTTGTTTTCAATCCGCCCTCTCTCGGCCACGCGCCCTCATGGATGCTGCCTCCCTTATTAGCCGCTATCTCCCGGCGGTTTAAGAAAGGACTGCGTTATCTCTTTGTCTGCTCGATGACTTCGGAGACTTGGCAATTATTTGTCGAGAAGCGGATTCTTTTCGAGTTGGAAGTCCTCGACGCTTTGGGATCTAGAGAATGTAGCAACTGAGGAGACCGGTTTACCATGTGTATGTAGACTCACCATATTGTAATTGTAAGAAACCGGGACTTATCACATTCTGAATCTTGGAGAAAACAGGAACGTTGCCTTGAAACTTACTTACTTGAGTATTTTTATTCATTTTCAGGATATTCGGTGCTTTAAAAACCGACGAAAAAGTACGATGCTGTGTTTTGAGCTAATTCTTTGACGATTTATCCCAGTATATAGAAATTCGTATAATTCAAATTGAGCGTTTTAATTAGAAAATAAGACAAAAATAATGGTCGCTTCGAGGAGGTTTTAGTCATATCCTGGTATGACAACCAAAAATATTTATACAGTTGGAGGATAGGCCTTCTTGTTGAAAGAAAGCGAACAGAAGCGATCCCGAGATGATGCTGCTGATTGTTAGATTACAATATCTTATGGAGATTTTTTGTAGTACAAATATTGAGATGTATAAGTTGAAACCTATGAATTTGATTTAACGACCATGAAATATTTTTTCAGGCACTTATTCTTTATAAAATCATTTAAAAACAAGCAAGCATGATGTTTTAAACTCAAAGTTGCTCGGTATGACTTTAGTTCGTGTGTTATATTGCTAGGAAGCGCAGAGTACTCGGTTATTTCTACTAAGCTTGACCAATTTCTTCACCGTTTACAAGGGAAGTCCACAAGCGATACTTTTCCGAGCTATATAGCCAAAGCCCTGTGAAGTCTTCCCGAAGTTATATTTCTCTCAACAGCCAAACTCTTCCGACTTTTTTCCTCTCCTACAGCAGCCATTTCGAAATCGCCCGTAAGGAAAACACACATCTGGCAGCGGTCTACTGCGATTGGAAGTTTAACGCCCACCCTGAACTTTTATAAGTGCAGTTAAATCTCTCGTTTGCATGATTCCAAGGCAGAACACTAAAAGAAAGAACGGAGAATATTTAACCTAAATCGATATTTCAGCTGTTTTGAATATATGGGAGCCATTTCGCAAAAAGTTTCCAAAATCTGGTGATTTCGCCGAGAAATACAATGCAGGAAAAGTTATTTTCCGATTGGATAGATCTTCGGATTTTTATGTTTATATAAGCCTATTATGTATTATTAGCCTAATTAGTCCTTTCTTTACAGAATCGTTTATCATTCTTTATGTGATAATATTTTTTACTGTTCGTAGTAAAAAGAGAGTAAAACTTTCGTCTACTCGTATCGGTGGGCTTGATGATAAAAACACGTAGCTCTCTTTGAATCCAAAGTTGTTATATTTTCATGTATTAAATACGGTTTTTCATTACCTTCCTCCAACGATTTTGCCTAAATATTATGAACTAGATTAAGTACGTTAAAGAAGTGTTTCAAGGGATGCAAACTAGGTCGCCTAGTCTTACGTTAGATTAATTACCACTTCAAACTTTGCTCTTAATGCCCTAATAAAGAAGAAGTTGAATCTGGATGAGATAAATAGTATAACATGATTTTAAAAAATAACCTCACTACACTTAAAGCGTGATAACGTTTGAGCTGCAATTCTGAATTATAAAAAGTTAGTACAACTGAAGTAATAAACTAAAGTTTATACTTAGAATAGGCGACGGACAGCACTTAAATTAAGAAAGAATGCTGAGTATCATGTATTAGTATCAAGGTCAACTGTAGAAGGATATGGACTGAAATATCTGGAGAGATCATGTTTTGCTCCATTAAGAGTAACTGTTGGAATCGAACCCGATATTCTCAAGGGCCGCTTCCGTTTAACATCTCCCGCATTCCTCAGCAGTTATTTCCCCGCATTGCTCCCGAGGAGAGCTGCAGAATCCCCTCAAGTGTCCATACTCCGCGCAGTGCACTCACTTCTAAGGTTTTTCGTTAGCAGATTGCTTTTTTGCGACTTAAGAGGGAGTGTAAGCAGCGCTTTCACATGTCTTTTCCCCATCAATCCTCCTTCGATACTCCGAACCCCTTTTTTTTCTTCTTCTTTTTTCTGCTCTTACACTCAGACGCTGAGGAAGTTGGGTTTACGACTAGTATTTTGGCAGATTAAAAAGGGGCTTACTGTACCCGGAATACGGTTATTATTTTTGCAGATAAAGGCCACGTAATCTCTGCGCATTTCATCCTCGTTAACACATACTCTCATAACACGAATTTTTCGATGAAGCAAACCCTAATTGCAGTTTCTGTTGGGACACAGAATGGAGTATCATTCTTCTAAGAAGTTATTTGATTAGTGGAAATCCCGAACATATATCTAGGTTCCACTCCAAGTGTCGTTCGCTGAAACTAACTTTAGTACACACTTAGTGAAACAAAGTAGTTTTCTTCTGTGTACTTTTTTCAAGCCTTATCTTATTCACAGTGACATCGTAACAAACTTTTACCTACTTTTGTCACAATGTCTTTCTGTGACAATCAATACCACCTAGTTAAGCCTCATCTAGCGTCTCAGACTGCATCCTATTTTTTATTTTGTTTAAGAAAGGGTTTGATTCGAGAAGAGACTAATTATTATCAATCCAACCCAAATAAAGGTTGCTTATTATTGTCATTTTAACTGTCCATTTCTGTTTGAATGACGTACAAAACAATTTCCCATTTGCTTTTATGCACTGAAAACCTTCTAATTGATTATGGTATGGGGTGTAAAATAATGACAAAGACGATAGAATTGAAAGAAAATTATCTTCTGAGTAGAGCATTTAAGGAAGAATACCATTAATTATGCAGAGTCTTTAAAGAGACAGTTTCAGAGAAACTTTAAGTAGTCAAAGATGGCTGCTGTGGATGTAGACGGATGTTTTTAAAATATATGTCAAGTACTATACAGACACACAGATTTTATAACTCGAATTCCGAAAACGAAAAACTTTCTTGAGCGTTACTAAAATATCATGTTGGAAGTCTGTAAAATATGATGTCATAGTGCAGAAATTTCCTCATGTTTCTTGGTGACAAAATTTAATTCCTTCTACATTCTTTCTTTCCAAGATGAGATTTGCAGAAATGGAAATAAATATTTACTGAAAGAAAGCATTTGAGAATCATAATCATCCACTTGCTTAACTAAAGCCTGTACATATTGCACCTAGTCCTAATTATCGCGTTGAGTATCCTCAATGAACATCTTTAAGCTGAACTCTGGATAACTTTCGCCTTCTAACTCTCGCTTCTTAGATATTTTCAGCAAAGCTAGTGCACGTCATATAGGGGTACGTGGAGGCGGATCAAAATCTAGTTTTCCTGAATAGTCATAGCTATAGTTCCTTCTCTGTAGATCATCTTCCTTCTGAGGAAACGTGGCAACGATGCGGGACCCACGTAGGTGGTCCATGGAGTGCAACCAAGGCAGACAGCAGACCCATAGATAACCACCTCTGATTAATTCTCACAAGTCACATTCTGGATTAAAAAATAAACGATAAAAAAGCTTCTTTCCGTTGCATAAGACGTCAAGCGAGACTGCAATTCGGAGATGTTCATTTTTTCAGAGATGTCAGGCGATTAAGTAGTTCGAGCTTCAACATATGCTCAGTGGAAATCGGTGGACAAGGGTCACAGGCGAGCGATTCGCGCAAACCGTATTCACGCTGACAGAATCCAACCAAATCAGCGCTAACCTTGTTGTCTAAACACACTGCTTTGAGCTCTACGGACCATTCATAAGAAAAAAAGATTGAAAATATTCAAAATCATCGTCTGGATTCGAACCCGGGTCTTACTGGTGAAATTACTATGCAGCAATATAAAAGATAACCATCTCTAAACATGTATGAAAATTCAAGCAGAAACATTGGTTACAATTGCCTCAGAAGAAGTTCTACTTTTCAAGAATGTAAATGGCTCTCTAAATTCAAACCAAGGACGATCACGGAAATCTAAAATATGTTCCTAAAACTTAAGTATGATCTCTATCTATACGCCAAATTTCAAGTTTCTATATTATTGGGAAAGGTTTCAAAATAATTCCTAAATAGCGGATCAACTTCTGATTTTGGAGACAAATGGTGTCGAACCCAGGAAATATTGTAAGCTGTGAATGCACAGATTAAATTTTAAAGATTTGTTCTTCTATCATGCAAAGTTTGAAGTCGATAGCATACCGGGAAGTACCTAAATTTTGTTTCCGTTATCTCCGTAAGAAATGCATTGAGAAGTGCAAATGGCCCTCTGGCATCGAACTAAGGACCATCAGCGAACATGTAAAATTTGATTATGAAATATATTCATGATATCCATCCACGTGTCGAGTTTCAGTTTTCCATGATATCGGGAAAGGAACAAAAAAAAATCTTCAAAATCGCCGCAATGCATTTTAAACGGCCGATTTTTGCCCCGACCTAGCATCGAACCATGGACAATATTTGAAGATGTCTTTTTGATTTTCGTTAGATATACTAGGCTTCTAGCGATCCCTTGAATTTAAACTCTCTACTTTTCCGGGAAGGGCACCGAAAAAATTTTCGAAAATCCCCGCCATGTATCCTTATGGAGAAAATCGGGGATTTGGGGCCATCTGGAATCGAACCTATGACATTGAGGATCACAGTCGCTTTTTTCCTGGGGGTTACACGTTATGGCCAATACGTCCTAAAAATTTCAAGTCAATGACGCTTATAGTTTAGCCTGTGAATTAGTATCCTCTCTATCTATCTATCTATCTATATCCTTGAATGAATCCGGAGAAGCATCTATATTTAATAGATAATAGAAGATATATATATATCAACATTTTACTCGTATATATATATATATATATATATATATATATATATATATATATATATATATATATATATATATATATATATATATATATATATATATCGTATATATATATATATATCTATTATATATAGATGCTTCTCCGGATTCATTCATATATATACCCAGATACCCAGATACCCAGATAGGATACAAATTCTCAGGCTAAACCAAAAGCGACATTGACTTGAAATTTTTACGACATATTGGCCATAACGTGTAACCTCCAGGAAAAAGCCGACATTGAGCCTCGGTGTCATGGGTTCAATTCCAGAAGGCCCCAAAGTCCCGATTTTCTCCATAAGGATACATGGTGAAGTTTTTCGAAATTTTTTTTGAGGCACTTCCCGGAAAGGTAGAGAGTTCAAATTCAAGGGATCGGTAGAAGCCGGGCATATCCAACGTTAATCATAAAGACATCGTTGAATATGGTCCATGGTTCGATGCTAGGACGGGGCAAATATCGGCCGTTTAAAATGCATTGTGACGATTTTTAAGATTTTTTTTGGACTTCTTCCCGATAACATGGAAACTCGAAATTCGGCATGGGGTAGGATATTATAAATATATTTCATAATCAAATTTTACATATTCGCTGATGGTCCTTGGTTCGATTCCAGAGGGCCATTTAAATTCCTCAATGCATTTCTTACGGAGATAACGGAAACAAATGTTAGGTACTTCTCGGCATGCTATCGACTTGAAACTTTGCATGATACAAGAGAAGGTCTTCACAAATCAAACTGTGCATTTACAGCTTACAAAATGTCCTGGCTTCGACACCAGGTGTCTCTGAAATCAGAAGTTGATCCGATTTTTTGGAATTATTTTGAAACCTTTCCCAATAATGTAGAAACTTGAAATTCGGCATATAGATAGAAATCATAAATAATTCTAAGAAACACCTTTTAGATTTCCAAGATCGTCCTTGGTTCGAGTCCCGAGAGCCATTTACATTCGTGAAAATTAGAACGTCTTTTGAGGCAGTTGTAGCCAATATTTCTGCTTGAATTTTCACACTTAGTTTGAGATGGTGATCTTCTGTTGTGCTGCATAGTACGTTCACAGAAAAGACCCGGGTTCGATGCCAGACGATGAAAAATCAGCGAATTTTAAGAAAAATTTCAATGCTTTTTTTTTCTATTGAGGACCGTCCCGATATGATTCCGATATGAAATAGTATTGCCGATCTGCTTGCAGTATGCAAGCTACATTTTACTCGTATATATATATATATATACGAGTAAAATGTAGCTTGCATACTGCAAGCAGATCGACAGCACTTATTTCATATGGGTATCATATTGGGACGGTCCTAAAAAGAAAAAATGATTAAAATTATTCTTAAAATTCGCTGCAATTTAATCGTCTGGCATCGAACCCGGGCATTTCTGGTGATACGTCCAATGCAGTACAACAGAAAATCACCACCTCTAACTATGTGTGAAAATTCAAGCAGAAATGTTTGCTTCAACTGTCCTAAAGGACGTCCTACTTTTCCCATATATTCCTTATGAGAGAAATTTTAATGTGCTCTGGCATCGAACCCTGGTACATCATGGTCATATTTAATTTTTTTCTTAAACCGAGTCTTAATATACATATTCTAGCAAAGCAAGATTTTCCTATTATTTCGATTAATACATCAAAATAAATAATGAAAACTAACTCAATGCATTTTAAATGGGGTATTTATTTACCATCTGGCTTCGAACCCGGGTCTTTCTGATAATACTTTCTATGCAGCACTAAAAAAGATCACATCCTTTAACCATGTTTGAAAATTCAAGCAGAAATATTAGGTGCAACTGCCTCAAATTACGTCCTACTTTTCCCTTATATTCCTTATGAGAGAAACTTTTATGTGCTCTGGCATCGAACCCAGGAACAGTAAGGTCTTATCTACATTTTTTTCAAAAAACTATGCTAAATATACATCTTCCATATAAGCGAGAACTTCCTATCATTTCGATAAGTGCATGAAAAAAAATAATGAAAATCTACCCCAATGTATTTCAAATGGCCGTTTTTTGCATCGACCTAGCATCGAACCCAGGATATTTTCCGTAAAAGTCATTTATGTTTTCGATAGATCATGACCATATATATAGGCTCCTTGAGTTTCGATTCATTACCTATCCGGAAAGTATTTTTTTTTTATTCCTGAAAATCAAAGCAATACATTTAAACGGGAAAAATCGGGACTTTGGGGCCCTCTGGAATCGAACCTATGACACTGAGGTTCAAAATCACATTTTTTCTGGTGGTTACACGTTATGGCCAATACGTCGTAAAATTTTCAAGTAAATCATGCTTGTGGTTTAGGCTGTGAATTAGTATCCTATCTATCTATCTATCTATATAGGTATACGAGTAAAATGTAGCTTGCATACTGCAAGCAGATCGACAACACTAATTTCATGACGGCATCATATCGGGAAGGCCGTCAAAAGAAAAAAAAATGGATTGAAAATATTCTGATTATTCACTGCAATTTATTCGTCCGGCATCGAACCCGGGTCTTCCTGGTGATACTTACTATGCAGCACAATAGAAGATCACCATCTCTAACTATCTGTGAAAATTCAAGCAGAAATATTATCTGCAACTGCCTCAAACAACGTCCTACTTTTCCCTTATATTTCTTATGAGAGAAATGTTAATGTGCTCTGGCATCGAACCCAGGAATATTACGGTCTTCTGAAAACTGTTTTTTTAAACCAGTTTTAGCCATACATCTTCCAGCCAAGCACGAACTTCCTATCATTTCGATAAGTGCATCAAAAAATAATGAAATACTAACTCTATGTATTTTAAACGGGAGACATATTTAACACCCGGCATCGAACCCTGGTCTTTCTGGTGAAACTTCCTATGCAACATAATAGAAGATATTAATCTTTAACTACGTGCGAAAATTCAAGCAGATATATTGGCTGCAACTGCCTCAATCGAATTCTTACTTTTCCCTTATATTCCTTATGAGAGAAATGTTAATGTGCTCTGGCATCGAACCCAGGAATATTACGGTCTTATGAAAATTTTTTTCTTAAACCAATTCTCACCTAACACATTCTGGCTACGCAAGAATTTCCTATTATTTCGAGAAGTGCGTCAAAAAAATAATGAAAAACAGCTCCCATGTATTTTAAAGGGCAGTTCTTTGCATCGTTCTAGCATCGAACCTAGGATATTTTTTGTGAAAGTCATTGATGTTTTCGAAAGTCCAAGACCATAAGTATAGGCACCTTGAGTTTTATTTCTCTACCTATCCGGAAAGTATTTTTTTTAATTCCCGAAAATCACGGCAATGCATATAAACGGGAAAAATCGGGACTTTGGGCCCCTCTGGAATCGAACCTATGACACTGAGGATCAAAGTCGCTTTTTTTCCTGGGGGTTTCACGTTATGGCCAATACTTGGTAAAAATTTCGATTCAATGACGCCAGTAGTTTAGCCTGTGAATTAGTATCCTATCTGGGTATCTGGGTATATCATGAGTGAATCCGG
Source organism: Sympetrum striolatum (assembly GCA_947579665.1). NCBI lineage: Eukaryota > Metazoa > Arthropoda > Insecta > Odonata > Libellulidae > Sympetrum > Sympetrum striolatum. The sequence goes on from OX388351.1 coordinate 82,582,902, forward strand.
AGAAGCATCTATATATAATAGATAGATATACGAGTAAAATGTTGCTTGCATTCTGCAAGCATGCTGATAACATAAATTTCAAGTCAACATCATATCGAGAGGGTCATCAAAAGTAGAAAAAGTATTGAAAATATTCATAAAATTCGCTGCAATTTCTCCGTCCGGCATCAAACCCTGGTCTGCCTGGTGATAATTACAATGCATAACAACAAAGGATTACTGTCTCTAACTATGTCTGAAACCTCAAGCAGAAATATTGGCTGCAACTGCCTCAAACGACGTCCTACTTTTCCCATATATTCCTTATGTGAGAAATTGCAATGTGCTTTGGCATCGAACGCAGGAAGAGTATGGTGGATTCTAAATTTTTTTCTTAGACCGAGTCTTAATATACATCTTCTTGCAGAGCGAGAACTTCCTATCATTTCGATAGGTACTTCACAAAAATAATGAAAAACTACCTCAATTTATTTTAAAGGGCAGATTTTTGCACCGTCCTAGCATCGAACCAAGGATATTTTCCGTAAAATTCATTAATGTTTTCGATAGATCCTAACCATATCTATTGGCTCCTTAAGTTTTGATTCTCTACCTATCCGGGAAGTATTTTTTTTTAATTCCCGAAAATCAAAGCAATGCATTTGAACGGGAAATATCGGGACTTTGGGATCCCCTGGAATCGAACCCATGACACTGAGGTTCAAAATCGCAATTTTTCTGGCGATTAAACGTTATGGCCAATACGTCGTAAAAATTTCAAGTCAATGACGCTTGTGGTTTAGCCTGTGAATTAGTATCCTATCTATATACCTATCTATATCCATGAATGAATCCGGAGAAGCATCTATATATAATAGAAGATATATATAGGGGATCAAAATTCTAACCATGTTCCACAAGTGCCACCGACTTGAAATTTTAAGGACGTTATGGCCATGACGTGTAACCTCCAGGAAAAAGCGGACTTTGAACCTCGGTGTCATGGGTTCGATTCCAGAAGGCCTCAAAGTCCCGATTTTTCCCATTTAAATGCATTGCTTTGATTTTCGGGAATTAAAAAAAAATACTTTCCGGATAGGTAGAGAATCCAAACTCAAGGAGCCTATATATATGGTCATGATCTATCGAAAACATAAATGAGTTTTACTGAAAATATCCTGGGTTCGATGATAGGTCGAGGCAAAATTCGGCCGTTTAAAATGCATTGTGGAAATTTTTAAGATTTTTTTTTGGACCCCTTCCCGATGGCATGGAAACTTGAAATTCGGCATGGAGTTGGAGATTATAAATATATTTCATAATAATATTTTATATATTCCCTAATGGTCCTTGGTTCGATCCCAGAGAGCCATTTACATACCTCAATGCATTTCTTATGGAGATATCAGAAAAGAGTTTTAGATACTTCCTGGCATGATATCGACTTCAAACTTTGTATGAAACAAGATGAAGTCCTAATAAATCATACTGTTCATTCACAGCTAACAATATTTCCTAGGTTCGACACCAGGCGTCTCTACAATCAGTAAATTATCCGATTTTTAAGAATTAAGTTAAACCCCTTCCCAAGAATATTAAAACATGAAATTAGGCATATAGATAGAGAACATAGATGAATTTCAAAAACATGTTTTAGATTTCCTATATCGTCTTGGTTCGAATCCAGAGAGGTTATTACATTATTGAAAAGTAGGATGTCGTTTGAGGCAGTTGGAGCCAATATTTCTGCTTGAATTTTCACACATAGTAAGAGATGGTGATTTTCTGTTGTGCTGCATAGTGAGTTCACCAGGAAGGCCTAGGTTCGATTCCAGACGATTAAATTGCAGCGAATTTTAAGAATATTTTCAATCCCTTTTTTTTTCTTTTGAGGGCCGTCCCGAAATGATGCCGACATGAAATTAGTGTTGTCGATCTGCTTGCAGTATGCAAGCTACATTTTACTCGTAGATATATATCTATTATATATAGATGCTTCTCCGGATTCATTCATATATATATACGAGTAAAATGTAGCTTGCATACTGCAAGCAGATCGGCAACACTAATTTCATATCGGCATCATATAGGGACGGTCCTCAAAAGAAAAAAAAAAGGATTTAATTTTTTCTTAAAATTCGCTGATATTTCATCGTCTGGCATCGAACCCTGGACTTACTGATAAACGTACTATAGAACACAATAGAAGATCACCATCTCTAACTATGTGTGAAAATTCAAGCAGAAATATTGGCTACAACTGCCTCAAAAGACGTTCTAATATTCACGAATGTAAATGCCTCTCGGGACTCGAACCAAGGACGATCTTGGAAATCTAAAAGATGTTTTTGAAAGTTATTTTTTGATCTCTACCTATATGCCGAATTTCAAGTTTCTATATTATTGGGAAAGGTTTCAAAATAATTCCTAAAAATCGGATCAACTTCTGATTGCAGAGATACCTGGTGTCGAACCCAGGACGTATTGTTAGCTGTGAATGCACAGCTTGATTTGGAAAGACTTGCTCTTGTATCATGCAAAGTTTGAAGTCGATAGGATGCTGGAAAGTATCTAAATTTAGTTTCCGTTATCTCCGTAAGAAATGCATTGAGAAGTGCAAATGGCCCTCTGGGATCGAACCAAGGACAATAAGCGAACACGTAAAATTTGATTATGTAATATATTCATGATATCTATCCTCGTGCAAGTTTCAAATATACATGTTATCGGGAAAGGATCCAAAAAAAATCTTCAAAATCGCCGCAATGCATTTTAAACGGCCGATTTTTGCCCCGACCTAGCATAAAACCATGGACAAAATTCGAAGATGTGTTTCTGATTTTCGTTGGATACGCACGGTTTCTAGCGATCCCTCGAGTTTCATATCTTTCTTTCTCCGGGAAGTGCCCCAAAAATATTTTCGAAATTCCCCGCCGTGTATTCTTATGCAGTAAATTGCGACTTTGGGGCCCTCTGGAATCGAACCCATGACACTGAGGATCAAAATCGCAATTTTTCTGGCGGTTACACGTAATGGCCAATACGTCGTAAAAATTTCAAGTCAATGACGCTTGTGTTTTAGGCTGTGAATTAGTATCCTATCTATCTATCTATCTATCTATCTATATGAATGAATCCGGAGAAGCATCTATATATAATAGATACATGAATGAATCCGGAGAAGCATCTATATATAATAGATATATATATATATATATATACGAGTAAAATGTAGCTTGCATACTGCAAGCAGATCGACAACACTAATTTCATAACGGTATTATATCTTGACGGTCCCGGAAAGGAAAAAAAAGGATTGAAAATATTCTTAAAATTCGCTTCAATTTAATCGTCTGGCATCGAACCCGGGTCTTTTTGGTGAAATTACTATGCAGCACATCAGAACATCATCTTCTCTAAATACGTGTGAAAATTCAAGCAGAAATATTGGCTGCAACTGCCTCAAACGAAAACCTACTTTTCACGAATGTTAATATCTCTCTGGATTCGAATCAAGGACGATCTAGGAAATATAAAATATGTTTTCGAAATGTATCTATATGTTCTATATACATGCCGAATTTCAAGTTTTAATATTATTGGTTAGGGGTTCAAAATAATTCTTAAAAATCGGATCAGTGACTGATTGTAGAGACGCCTGGTGCCGAACCCTGGACGTATTGGAAGCTGTAAATGCACAGAATGACTTGCTAGGACCTGATCAAATTTCATAGAAAGTTTGAAGTCGATATCATACCGGGAAGTACCTAAAATTTGTTTCCGTTATCCCTATAAGAAATGCATTGTGGAGTGCAAATGGCCCTCTGGGATCGAACCAAGGACCATAAGCGAATACAAAAAATTTGATTATGAAATATATTTATGATTTCTAACCCCATGCCAAATTTCAAGTTTCCATGCATTCGGAAAGGGGTCCAAAAAAAATCTTAAAAATCGCCACAATGCATTTTAAACGGCCGATTTTTGCCTCGACCTAGCATCGAACCCAGGATATTTTTAGTAAAACTCATTTATGTTTTCGATAGATCATGACCATATATATCGGCTCCTTGAGTTTTAAGTCCCTACCTATTCGGCAAGTAATTTTTAAAAATTCCCGAAAATCAAAGCAATGCATTTAAACGGGAAAAATCGGGACTTTGGGGCCCTCTGGAATCGAACCCATGACACTGAGGTTCAAAATCGCAATTTTTCTGGCGGTTAATTGTTATGGCCAATACGCAGTAAAAATTTGAACTCAATCACGCTTGTGGTTTAGGCTGTGAATTTGTATCCTATCTATCTATATACCTATCTATATACCTATCTATATACGAGTAAAATGTAGCTTGCATACTGCAAGCAGATCGACAACACTAATTTCATATCGGCATAATATCGGGACGTTCCTGAAAAGGAAAAAAAAGGACTGAAAATATTCTTGAAAGTTGCTTCAATTGAATCGTCTGGCATCGAACCCGGGTCTTCCTGGTGAACTTACTATGCACCTCAATAGAAGATTACCATCTCTAACTATTTGTGAAAATTCAAGCAGAAATATTTGCTTCAACTACCTAAAACGACGTGCTACTTTTTACGAATGTAAACGGCTTCCTGGATTCGAACCAAGGACGATCCTGCAAATCTAAAACATGTTTCTGAAAGTTATTTATGATCTCTATCTATTTGCCGAATTTCAAGTTTCTTTGTTATTGGGAAAGCTTTCAAAATAATTCCTAAAAATCGGATCAACTGCTGATTGCAGAGACACCTGGTGTCGAACCAAGGACACATTGGAAGCTGTGAATGCAAAGTATGATTTTTAAGGACTTGATCTTTTTTCCTACAAAGTTTGAAGTCAATATCATGCTGGGAAGTACATAAAATTTCTTTCCGTTATCTCCATAAGAAATGCATTGAGGATTGTAAATGGCTCTCTGGGATCGAACCAAGTACCATCAGCGAACTTGTAAAATTTGATTATTAAATATATTTATGATATCTAAACCCATGCCGAATTTCAAGTTTCCATGCCATCGGGAAGGGGTCAAAAAAAATTCTTAAAAATCGCCACAATGCATTTTAAACGGCCGTTTTTTGCCTCGACCTAGCATCGAACCCAGGATATTTTCAGTAAAACTCATTCATGTTTTCGATAGATCATGACCATATATATCGGCTCCTTGAGTTTTAATTCTCTACCTATCCGGGAAGTATTTTTTTTTAATTCCCGAAAATCAAAGCAATGCCTTTAAACGGGAAAAATCGGGACTTTGGGGCCCTCTGGAATCGAACCCATGACACTGAGGTTCAAAATCGCAATTTTTCTGGAGGTTATACGTTATGGCCAATATGTCGTAAAAATGTCAAGCCATTGACGCTAGTGGTTTAGCCTGTGACTTTGTATCCTCTCTATATATATATATATATATATGATATATGAATGAATCCGGAGAAGCATCTATATATAATAGATATGAATGAATCCGGAGAAGCATCTATATATAATATAGATAGATATATATTCACCCATATAGATGGATAGGATTCTATTTAGTAATAGGCGACTGCCTACTTTATATAATATAGTGTTTAATCCCTCGATAAAATATCTTTTAATCACCAAACGGTTTCACCTCTTAGCGAAATCATCAGAAACTTAATCATCAGAAATCGGTCGATGAATAAACGATTTTAATGTGGGATTTAGTTTTGCTTTATTATTTATATTAAAATAAACTTTTAACCAATTACCTCCAAATATAAAATTTCTTTAACTCAGCAGTTTATGAAAATAATTTCAAGTTTTTGACAAAGAATTAAACATAATTCAAAATATAGAATGTTAATTTTTATGCTGATTGAAAACCCACCAAATGTGCCACACCGTGCTATTCGATAATTGTGGGGATGTTTTCACTGCGGGTCATATCAACCGTTGTTTTTTTTTTAACCGTACCGAGACAATGTACATTGAAGGCAATCGGAGACGCAGTGGACCAATACTTCACCTCACGATAATGGATATTTTCGTTATCCGCTTCCATGTTAACCGGCCTCTTCACTTGGCGAGGGATGAGATGGGATTAATTGCTTTGCTCTTCCAGCGTCGATAGCGAGGTAATTTTTGTTATCGTGTCGCTCAAGAGGCAGTTTAATTAAAAGGGAAATTCCCTCAGTAGTTATTTTGATCTACGAGTTTGGGAAATAAATCTCACCTCCTTTTTGTGAGAACGTGAATTATACTCTCTCGAAAAATTTATGTTATACGGGCGTCGGAGGCTAAATTGTAAATGTTTTGCGGTCGGCGCTTTGAATGCTACGTCATTTGTTTCAGTCACGAATCCGTTTCATCTTGATTAAGCCATAAAAACTCGTGTTTAATTTATAGGCTTCAAAATGCTAGATGACTCTTGGCCACTGCGGTGCAATTATTAACTGCGGCCACACAAGCAGTAATTGTGTAATAGCCCTTGCTCGCCGCTAAATTACTTTCGCGAAACCTCGCAAAATATTTGCATCTCACGCTCAGACATAATTATATCATGCCTCCCGTTATCATTTCCGACTAGAAGTTGACATGAAAATAAATCGACGTGTAAAAGCAGCCATATTTCAGGACAAACAGCACACGTCTACTAGATTCATCTGCATTCACCATGTAGGTCGGTTCGAATCGCATACCCCTGACTTCCTAACCCTAACCACCAGGGTGAGTAGTGAGGTAGTTTCTGAATGCAATGAGAAGAAAAGGTACACAGTAGTGCAACACAATTGCCCTGTGATTTTTAACATATGACACACAGTACTATACACACGTCTGTATTGTGATCAGGAAGTCTCATCTTCCATTTACGACGAAAGCTGACCGAATGAATACCATTATTCGGCATCATTTATACCTCAACAGCTTTCATATCATCAAAGCCATGGGCAAGACCGGGATAAGATAGACGAAAAATATATTTTCTCTATTCTATGCCGAGAGTCACGAAAATATAGTATTCTTCAATGCTTGGCAACATCTTTTGAATAATATAACATTTAAAACTTTTAATGAGGTGAAGTTAAGACATATTTAAAAAGTAGCTTTGATAATTTCATAATGTGTGCAGTAAAAGTATTATTTAGTATTACCACATTTTTCTACGGAAGAGTTAACTAAGAAACAATATTGTCCACATCTAAAGCGTACGTCTTACCAAGTCTATTTTCATAGCCTAATGCCAATTTCCGTATCACATAGTAAAATATCTCTCATTTGTTTTCGGGATTTCTCTGGGGCACCAAAAGAGTTCGGGTTTAGCCAATCCATGGAGCGGAAGGTTTAAGATTCAGCAGTATCCGCATATCCCTATCTCATCGAATCTAAATCCTTGCAAGAAAGAATTTTGGCTGCATTTGGAATTCGATTTTTCATGCTCGGCTGGGAACTGAATTTTAAATCAAATATTTACCATATAACCTATGAGTTTGCTTTTTCGTTTGAGTTTTTTTACAAAGAGCAAGGAGTAAAAATGGTATAATGAAAGTATTCCTTTTTCCTTCCCTAAGTCATATATTGGATTAAATCAATAGAGCATTAATGAACGCGATGGATTCCAGATTATTAATTTTTTTATACTGAATATTTATCCGTAATAAGTGTCTCATGACATCCTTCGCATTAATTTAGCATTTTTTCTTTATAAATATAATTCATGAGTATCTAAGTTTCAATGGACTTCTCAAATAAAATAAACAAATATATTACAAAATCAGCTAGTCAATGTAAACGAGAATAAATTCTGGGCATACGGGAGAGTGCCAATAAATCAAAAGTTGCAGCGAAAGAGTAGTGGTCTCATGAGGATATAGAAGTTAACTAACAATGGCAAGGATTTTTACTAGTTGCGAACGGTTTCCACTTTTGGGAAGAACCATGAAGTACTTCCTGGGGATCTGAAATCTGAAGAAGAAATATCTGAAAATAGCGCTTACGTAGTTCTTCTTTGTCAGTTGATTGGATGATTTTGTAAAATAAATAACAATTACTAGTTCAGGTAGAAAACAATCAACATATCCATGCAAGTCATTGCCAATTTTGTACTCCGGTATGTGCATCACAATGAAAGGCAAATACGAATACAGTAGAACCCCGGTAATCCGGACACTCGCTAATCCGGAACCCTCGGTAATCCGGACGGTCCATTGGGAGTTATGCAAACCCGCAACTTCTTCTTGTGAACATATAAACACGCAAATTACATAGTAACAAGAAACGAGAGGTGGACAGACTATTTGAAAAACGTCTCCATTGGCTGCAATGATGTGATAGAGAGCGAAGTATTTCGTTTATTGTGATAATACATCTAAGCTGTGATACTTTTCTGAGACAGCATTTTTCCATTAGAGGAATGCTTAATATGTGCGAAACTAAACAATTTCGAAAGACAATAAAATTTCAGTTGCAGCAGGGTATCACATTCATTAAAAAGCTATGAGAGAAGAGGCGTAAAAAACAATCCTTCCCTTTGATAGACGTCCAATGAGGATGACATGCATGGGCTATAGAGATCGAGGGCAAAAAACACTTGGGTCACAAGAGAATTATATTTGGATTGGTTTAAAACAGAATTCGTTACATCAGTTCGACAACATATGAAATCCGTCAATTTACCACAACGTGCTTTATTGTTGCTTGATAATTGTCCTGGCCATCCTTCTGCAGAAGAATTGTGCACTGATGACGGTAAAATTTCCGCAGTTTTTTTACCCCCTAAAATGACTGCGCTGATCCAACCCATGGATCAAAATGTTATTCAAAGCATTAAGTTAGGATATCGTAAGTTGCTTCTTACAAATATTCTTAATGATCCTGTGCAGAATGAAAATTTGGAAACTGCACTGAAAAAGGTAAATTTAAAAGATGTCGTGTTCAATCTAGCTAACTCATGGGCATCTGTGTCTAAAATATTGATCAGCAAGTCGTGGAAAAATTTACTCCCAAATTTTATTGGTTCGGAAGTTTTAGAAAATGTGCGAACTGAAGAAATTCAGCTTGTGCCACTCATTAATCAGTTACAAAATTCGAACCCAATATCTAACCCTGAAGCTCTCCGGTGGGCTGCTGAGGCTGATGACAGTTTGGCTCGAAACGAAGCTTTAACAGATGACGTAATTATCAGAACAGTAACGGCAGAAGATGATGATGACGACGACGAAGACAATCCTGTAGACTACGTCAAAATTTCTCATTCTGAGGCTTTGGTGGAACTCAGTACATCATTTAAGTTGGCAGAGTAGCAAAATTTTGAAGCCCATGAAATTATGCTCTTTAGACGTTTTAGAAACCGCGCACTTGATTTAAAAATAAGAACGGTCGCGCAAAAGAAAATAACTGACTTTTTTGCTCGCTGATAATAGCCATTCACTTTATATGTTGTAATACCTTATGTAATATATACATGCATTATCTGTACAATGTAATTTTTGAGAAAAAATGTTTTTTACGTTATTTTTTGAAAACCTCGCTAATCCGGAAACCCCGCTAATCCGGACGCCTATGTGCCTGAATTCGTCCGTATTACCGGGGTTCTACTGTATGTTAATTGTAACAGTGCGGTGGTAAATGAATCAATTGTTACACCCACTAGCATCTTCTGCTGTTCTATCCGAAGAAGAAACATCCTTCCAAAGGGTTAACAAGTGAATCTCCGCGCCTCAGTAAATAGTTCCGAAACTACCATTGTATCCTCGGCGTTTCCGGCTTTGGCATATTTCCGCTCACCTCTGGAGAAAATTAGGTCGATAAAAATGAGTCAATGCAGATGGAAGATAATGTGTAAAAAAACAATAAAGGCACCGGATGAAAGCACGGAAAAATCCTCGCCCAAGGAGGGAGGGGATAGGAATCTTTCGGGGGAAGATGCTTTTATTTTTTTATTCCGAAGTCCCGGAGGGCTAAAGGAGTTATAGTGAAGACTCGAGGAGGTGACGCTCCATCTTCGTGAATGAATTCGTTCCGCACCTGCCCCCCCCCCCCCCCCTAGGGGGCTGACAGGCAGGGCGTGAAATAATTAATAAAAAGCCGCCTTTTACTCTCCGCCACCTTCAATTATAATATAAATAATATAAAATTGAGACGAAAAGGGGACGCAATTCACTGGGTTGTTTCAAAGCCCTTGAGAGGATTGGAGGAGAGTGTATGGGAAAGGAATGCTACAATTAAGGGAAAAAGAATGCGAGAAGGAATTTCAACGGAATGAAGGTGGCTGAAGATCATAAAACACTAGTGCGGAAAATTGGAATCAGGATTCCTTAGGAATGGCTTAGACTAGAAGAAAGGAGGAAGTTTTAATAGTGAAAGTTGGTTATTGGGAAACTTTTCCAAGAAGCAACAACAGAGTTCTGAACATAGTGGGCTGGAGCAGCATTCAGAAGCTGTATCGAGAGGGGAGGAATTATATTTTAAGGATGCATATCGTGAATATAGATAAAAGCAGACCCATACTAGTATATCAATATTTGATTAATCATATTGTGTATAATTTGGAAGATATTATCAAAAGTTGAAATTAACTTTGTTTGTCTGAAGAAAATTAAATAGACCGATTATTACTGAAAGCTCAAAGAAGAAACTACTTTGTTGAAATAGAGTTGAAATTTTTCACTTTGCGCAAGATCGTCAGGATGATAAATTAAAAACCAACTTTGTGACCTTTTTTACTTTGTTGAAGCTTACAAAATGGGGACAGGTTATTAATACCTTTAACTGTAGCGTATGAAAAGGCAATTTCAAATCCATCTTTATGCACAGAAATAAAGTAAAAACTAAGGAATCAATTGGTATTGAACAACTGTCATCAAACCATTGCTTCTGAAGCTAATCTTTTAGTTTCTGTTGGCCATCTCCGGACTTATTACATTAAAAATTCATGGTCCATTACAGCAATGAAATGCAATGAATTAGAGTATATACTTAAATTAAATATAATGCTATAAAAATAAGTAGCACACATTTTTAAACTATATTTTCAACCTTCAAATAGAACCATTGAAAAGTTTCTGTTGGAAATTTAATTCTTTAATATAATATTTTCAAGAATTCAGAATGTGTTTTATTAGAGCCTTGCTACCCGACACAGATACAGGCTTAATCACAACAGATTCTTTCCAGCTTAGTGGAAATCCATCAAAATAAATGTGAAAAAGAGATATAGAAGCGTAAAGGAGAGAATGCAGAAGGAGTGGAAAGGGGAGAAGGTAGCTAAGGAAAATGGATATCGAAAACGAATTTTCCGGAAGCGGTCTCATGAGGGTCTCTATTTCCAGTAATTGCATATTCGAAAATCATTTCGCTATTCAGAAAAAAAATATTTCTCGAGGGCTTAATGTTGTAGAGCACTCGACGAAAGAAGCACTCATTTTAGAAGAAACATTTGGAAGAGTTCATTTAGTTGGAATCCGTGTTTGAAAGGTGGCCTTTTACACCGTTTTCTGCATCTTATGGAATACTTTTGGCGTGTTTTCTTCTCTGTCTCATTCAATCAGCCATTACAACCGTTTTCCCAGGATGTCGATGTTTTGATGCAAGCCAAGGGTGTGTAACCAGATTATTTATGATAATCATTTCCGTATCCTGTATTATTACTTTCTCCCTATACGTAGTATAGAGAAAGTATTGTATTCGAAAAAAATTTTACCTCCAGATATCAACAGAAATAGATGTTTTGGGGCCCATAGAGCATGTTTTAGCTATTTTCCCGAACATGTCTGTCTGTGTGTGCGTCTGTCTGTGGTAAAAAAGTTAGATGGCGCTCTGTCTTAAAAATTAATTATCCGATAATTTCCAAAATTGATATTTAGTATTTTCCTAACAATGCCAAGAGTTGATTAGTTATTGATGAATACCGCTTAACCGGAAGTTGTGGTTCAATCGGAACAAAATTTCGTTTTTAAAATATCTCTGTAAGAATGCAATGTAGATATATACAATTATAGACTAAAGTTATAGATAATATACTTCCCTACAAGTTTTGTTTGAAACGATTTTTCGTAACACTGATTGTTTAGGAGTTATTCTTGAATAATTGTTAACTGGAAGTTGTTGTTTATCCAGAAATGCATTTATTTTTAAAATTTATTTTCATATACCCCACAAACATCCATTTTGAGGGCTTTTACAGTGGTAGGTATTAACAAGAACAACTACACAAGACCATTCCCTAATCAGAAAAATCCGACTAGCTTAAATGTAAATTTTTCATACATATCTCAGTCAGAATGCAATGTAGGTAAAAACAATTACATACAAAAGGGTTTAGATAATGTTCATTACTACTGCTTTTGTTTGAAACATTTTCCTGTAACACTCATTGTTTTGGAGTTATTTATATATCACCGGCATAGGCTTCTGTTTTCAATGAATATGGAGAAAGTCATGTGTTGTCCACATCAGATTTTTATTATTATTATGAATGCATATATTATTATGTATACAACGTTTCTGTACCATCATAAAATAATGGAATTAGTATGATCCGTAATGGGGCCCAATCAATAATTCAAATCATTCGTTTCTTCTATAGTATCTGAGTTCGATTCCAGACTTCTTGAAAATTTTTCCATAAGATATAAATTTTGAGTACTTTTTATCGTTTGCTGTATCGATATTTATGTAAACAATGATAGTGTGAATAAGTAATGGATTATATATTTTAGATTTACAATTCAGTTGAATTTGATTTCCGTCACGATTGATGGTGTTAAACGACAGTGTTAAACAAAAGTGACTACAAAGTGCTGAACCTCAACCCACTTCCCCCAAACTTTATGGTTTGGTGAAACTTCACAAACCCAACAACCCAATCCGTCCTGTAGTGTCAAGTGTCTCCTCACCCACCCACAAACTGGCTTCCAGATTAGATGGAATATTAAGAACTGTTCTAGCTTTCAATCCTTCTTACTGTGTTAAAAACTCCATAGAAGTTGCGGACAAATTAAGATACGTTAAACTTTTTGATAACTCAAAATTAGTGTCGTTGGATGTTGTGAACTTGTTTCCTAGTGTACCAAAGAATGATGTGCTTCTCTTAGTGAAAGATTTGTCAAAAACTAAAAACGTTACAAGTGACTTTGTTGATGAATGTTTAATATTATGCGATTTGTGTATTTCACAGAATTACTTCCTGTGTAATGATTGTTTTTATTCTCAATCTGAAGGTTTAGCAATAGGTTCTCCAATTTCCCCTTTGTTTTCAGAAATTTTTCTTAACCATTTAGAAACAAAATTATTTTCTTCACAAAATTCTTTGTTGAAATATGTAGGGGTTTGGTTTAGATATGTAGATGATGTTTTTTGCTTATGGAATGGTTCGTTGAGACAATTAGATTTATTCTTAGCTTTTTTAAACACTATCCATAGCAGCATAAAATTTACTTGTGAAATTGAATCTAATAATGCTTTAAACTTCTTGGATCTTACTTTAACTAAGGAAAACAATGGGATCAAATTTTCTATTTTCCGAAAACCTTCATACACGAATCATACGATTCATGCAACTTCAAATGCTCCTATCCAGCACAAACACGCTGCTTTTCATAGTCTAATCCATAGATTAATTAATATACCCCTTAATCAAGATAGTTTTTCCCGGGAGTTGCAAATTATAAAACAAATTGCAGTTGCTAATGGTTATTCCGTCTCACTCATCGATGCTATTTTGAAAAAGAAACAACGAAAATTAAATATGTCACGTATTTACCACACCATTGCTCTACAGGATGATATTACTAAATGGGTTAAAATACCTTTTATTGGTCCAATTAGCTATAAGATTGCAAACTCCCTCCCCACTCACCACAAACCTGCTTTCTACACTTTGAACAATATTGGCAAAATACTTACTAATTGTAAAGATAAGTCGGACATTGCTCGTAAGTCTGGGGTTTATAAACTAACTTGTAAAGACTGTGGAGCGATTTATTTGGGTCAAACTGGTAGAAGTCTGTGCACTAGGATTAAGGAACATAAACAATCTTTCATTAATGGTTCTGTTGCTTAACATTTTTCCATGCATTTACTGCAAGAAAATCATTCTTCGGACTTTCAGGCTAAGCTTCTACATCAATTACCAAAGGGCCCAAAGCTCGATATTTTTGAGCAAATGTAGATTTTAATTCACATAAGAAATGCCTTTAACCTGACCAATGTGTACCTTTTCAATGCTTCCTCCCCCCTGCTGTCGCTCGTCAACCTGCTTCCTCCTCTCCCCTCATCCTTTCCCAACCCTTAGACTTACCCCACCCTTTTGCTTATTGTTGTCTCATGTATATATACGTGTGTCACTTTTTGTATTTTCTGCCAGAAGATGACTAGACCATAGTCGAAACCGGTCGCACAATAAATTTACTGTGGAACTAAGACAAAGTGTTCTCTTCCTCTCCTACGGGATAAATTTACTAAATGTGATGTAGATACTCATGCTCTTTGTTTTATGCTATAAGTATTAGCGAAGAATTGTAGTCAAAATAACATTAAATGTGAGAATGTTATAATCTTTACATTTTATGTATTAACTAATTTAAAATAAGAGTTATTCAATTCGATTTTATTTAAAGAATGCAGTTTTTAAAAGATTTTTTTAAACCCAACATTTGCACGAAAATAAAAGATGAAGTGAATGTTTTTTATAAAAAACTTTCGGAAAACTGCGGCTTTTAAAGTTACTTTATGAAAAAAATCAGGTAGACGGGGTTGTACTTTTTCCACAGTTTTAAAACTGTGGAAAAAGTACAACCCCGTCTACCTGATTTTTTCGAAGATGGAGTTCCACAAAACTACGCCTTCCTCCGTGGATTTTATTACTCTATGAAGCTTGTAATAAAATATAAAATTTCATAAATACTTATATAAAAATAAAAAATACACTTTATCTTAAAACTTTAAATTTATGCTTGCAAATCTTACGAGCTAAACGTATCTCAAAAATAATGCTATTCTCTGAGTATTAAAATAATGATTTCCTTAAAACCGAAATGTTTTAATTCGAGTTTTATACATGTCAGTAGTATTTTTCTTCCCCTGAATTAAATATATTGCTCGATATATATAATGACTATAATCCATTCTTCTAACTCTATCCTATCATTTTGCTATTAAATCTTTTTCCTTACTGGCGAATCTTGTTGTCAGAAATGTAATTCATGAAGACACGATTACCCAACGATTCTACTTTTACCGAATTTGTCGACAAGTGGAGAAATAGAGGATGGGAATGTGGGTGAAGAGATATTGTATCGAGAGATATGAAATGAGGAAGCAAGTCTTCCGGTGAAAGAAGAGGGATTAGGTCTGAGACGATGGGAAAAATGAGAGGTCGGGGATTGTGATGTATGTACTTTTGAAACTCAATCTGGCATCGGTTGGCGTTTTAAGCCGACGGAAAAATATCCCTTCCGCCGTTTTCGTTCGAATGATTAAGTCAGCTCCATTTTTATTTCCTTTCGTAATATATCAGTTCGTTTGCCTCTCCCCTCGAGCGGATTCCATTCGGCGTATGATTTTGCGGAACGTTTGAAACGACTTCTGAGTTATGAATTTAATAAAAGAAATAGGCGTTGTTTCCTCGTTCTGTGGTATTTTTGTTCTCATCCTGACATTGGGATGTGCTAAGGTAAAGCCACAACACTGAAGTCTAAGTTGTAGGTGGTCATTGGCCACTTGCCAACATATTGCAAATTCGCCAAATATTGTATTAGAGGTGCATTACATTCGCGTGTTTATAAGAAAATCATCGTCGTTCAATTTTAAATGAAATTTACTTTAGGACATAGAGCTTTTTGTTGGCATTCTTTTTCTGTGTGGATTAATACATAAAAATTTGAAAATCTACTCAATTGAGAAGTACATACAAATTTGTTTAATGTTCCAACCAGATTCAACCATCATCTTCATATTTTTTTAAGAAATCTAAGCAATTCTCAAATAACTTGTTTAAAAAAATACGAAGTTGAGGTATAAAATAACGGCCACTTTGATGAATGTGTTTAATCTTCAAAATAGCATACAATACTGCATCACTAATTACAATAAATTTAATCATATGACGAGGAAGTGACGTTTGTGATAGGTCTTATAATATATGACTTAATGAAAAAGGAATTCTATCGGCTATTTTATCTTCAAGCATTTACGAAGAACTTAAACACACTTCAATCAAAAGTCTCTTATAATATTTAAAGTGACAGCCAATTAATAGGCCGTATGATCCTGCCATAAATTGATAATTTCAGTTATAATTTCGAGCCACTCATATTAATATCCTATTCGTTTTCGGCACTATACTCGTATTTTATTTTTCGGCGCCCTACATTGGCCTTATTTTTAACTCCACCATCATATTTAGTCCCTCTTAAAATATTTCTCCAGTCATCTGCCACATGTTTCTCAAGGGTAACTTGGTCGGCTTATCTTTGTCAAATTTCCCGTGGCTTTCAGTTCCGCATCAAGTCTCTTTTCCGACGGCTCAAATCCTCTTAATAAAAACCGACGTCTTCGGGTCCGAGCGTCTTCATCTTGTAAACTCATAATCAAAACTTCAAGTCGAGACACGGTGAGGTGTCGAGTCTACAGGTAGATTAGGGTCCGAATACGGCGAAAGGAAGAGCGAGGGAATTGAAGACAAAGGAACGGGAGGAAATGTCGTGGAAATACGTCTCGCCTGATATTCGCACGAGAGCATATATGAGGAAGTCTTTATAGTGAAACTAAGATAAATCGGCATCATGTTCCGATTGTGATGCCGGTGCTATTAATAAGCTCTTTCATCTTCTATCGTTCCTTTTCCTTTGGTTTCTATTCTGTTTACTAGTTCAAAACTTGTTAAATTGTAGCTCTGTCTACTGTTAATGGGTTAATTTTGAGAAGAATCATTAAAAGCAATCCATCATAAAGGATTTATTATATTTTTGTTAAAAATACTAACTCGTTAGAAGCCCTAGACAACTCTCTTAGTTTTTCTACAAAAATGAAGAATCCTCTCATATGAACGTCATGAATACTATGATACGTATTTTGCGGAGACTTTGAAATTAGTTTTAAGGTTTAGTAATAAAATAAACTAGTAAGTAGCTATCATGGCATTCATTTTTATATTATTTACGAAATAAAATGCTATGCTTTTATTATCCACGATATTTACTGAAACATCATTCAAATTAATTTTCTAATATTCTTTTTATTAATTAAGTCGTTTAGTTTTTCGATACAATTATTATTGAAACAGAAAAACTGCCCATTGGCTCGGAAGAAAATAGTAATAAATAAAAAGTAATCCTGTTACAGCTATTTAGAAACCCCTATTATAGGGCATTGACATATTTCGATGGTTTTGTTATTTCTTAAAACTGTGATCTCCATGGGAACGAAAAAGGCATCGCTGAAGGAATCGCTCGAGATGCGATAATCCGTAGATTCTAAAGTTGGCCAAAAGAGTATTCGTCAATACTGTTAAACCAATTACATACCGCTAGCGATATATTATCTTCCATATATTCTATCGCTGTGAAGTTAATATTTATCATTTATGTTTCAATAATGTTTGTTGAACGTGTATTGAAACATCTAAGAGATGCCGTAGATATTTAATTACTCGTAGTAAAGATGCGATTTGTATTTATGTGTTATAAGATTACCAGGAAAATTAATATGCTCCTAGTTTATTCATCAAATTATTTTTTTAATCGATATTGCTTATAACTCAATTAAAATAACAATGTTAGTTTTACTCGCTTCTTGCTCCTTCTTTGGGTAAATATGTCGGCATTGATTGAGTGCAAAGATACATTTTATTGTAATAGGAGTGTATGCTATTGGGATATGAAGATATTTAGACACATTTTATGAGAACAGATCTCTAAAATACAGCGTTCTCCTTTACTTACCATAATTCCCAATGCAGAAATGGATTCAATTCAAACAAGACTGGAGTAAAGAGGATACTCACCACCTAGAAAAGAAGAAAAATAACAAATTAGAAACAGTTGACACTGAAAATACACAAATTGTTTTGAACCATGATGATGATGATCTTATGGATAAATTTTAAGAATATCGGCAGCTCTTTAACTAATTTCAAAAGCCTTCTTGCATGAAAATATAATGCATCAGTACGATAACCCGATCAATTTGATTATCGAGTAGCTTTTATATATTTAAATAAAAGCTCCATTTAAATCATAAATATAACTTTAATTTTGCTTAACTTCTTCGTCTGTCATGAGTCCCGCTGTCTTTTGTTTCACACATCCATGCGGCCTTTTCTTTCTTTTAAGTTCTGCCTTAGATTATGCAGTACGTATTTGCTACAACGTCACTGCTGTGAAAGAGGGAAAATGTAGAACGCAAGGGCTGATATTATTTTTTAAATGTAACGTTTTCCCATTCGAATCTCTCTTCATCTCCACTTGTCTGGCCTCCCCTTTTTATGATTAGAGTGATTTTCCCTGAGGGTTGAAGAAGAAGACCCTGGCGTACTTGAGTGTTTGGGGTTGTGTGTGTACTCTTCGGTGCCTGCGATGGAAAGAAATCCGCCTCTGCACGATCAACGCTTACGTCAGAGAACAAGTGAAGATTTCTGTTGCGAAGAACAACGGTCGATCGTGCTTCGCATGGTTTTCTTCAAGAGGTCACGTGTGTTGATCCGAGGTTTATTCTCCACCACCTTTGCAGCAGATTAATGAGTGTATCGCATTTAACGATAGAAAGAGAGACTCTTTAAATTTATAACTTTTATTATAATATATAAAATGGAATTGGACGATGCTTGTATGAGTAAGTTACATGTGAACTATGTTAAAATGTAGCCTCATCCAGATATGCTAGACACATAGGGTTTACAGAATTCTCTAATTTCAATGATAAAAACATCAGAATGAAGCTGAACTGACCCCTAACCATCATGGATTCTAAACTGCAGAAATTCCGAAATGGTTCCCATCCGCTCTCTATAAAATAAAATTTATTTAGTGCACCATGAAGATAGTGATAAGTGATTCATTTGGTCTGGAATACTACTTGAATAATAGTATAAAAGCAATGGAAAGCAACAGTTTTCCGTGACTTTAAAATTTAAAAAAATATTATATGCTATTCGGTAGTTATCACATGGTATATAAAATATTATGGATAATAATGTTTGAAATTTAGATGATAAACGTTCTCCCATATTTAATTTGTGTTTCGTCTTCATTCCTGTTCTTCCTATATTTTCTCATCTTCTGTTCTCATTTTTTTGCTCTTCATTTTACTGATTTAACTGAATTAATGTTTCATTAAATGAATATCGACTTCGAATGCAATTCTCTCCTTACGATACTTTGCAAATCCATTGCTATGAAAAGGTCTACTCTTCACTTAAATACCTCGATTATATCTAGAGTGCACTATCGTTCAATGTTTAGCTGCAAAAATTGAAAATTAAATTACGTTTTGCAAACTTTTATGGCCCGTGGTCCCAGATTTCTTTCTAAATGCTAATAATAAGGAAAGATATGTTTGGTTTTTATCGTCTTCAAACTAAAACTCAACGGTATGCTATCGAAACCAATTTAACTCACGACCTCGGCTGAAGTCATTTAAATAAAATAAAAAAAGCGAAATTTTAAAATCGCCCTTTCTTCGGCGGTCACATATTCCTCGGATAATATTGGCATATTTTCCCAAAGCGGAAGAATTTTGGGTGTACATCAATATTTGGAGCTATAGGTCTTAGTAGACAGGATTAGATCTAATCTAACTCAAGTCAAATTCTTTTAGATCTGAAAGATCTGGAAGAACCTCTTGAGGAGAAATTTTCTTTTTTCTGCATACATTTGGTCGCCCAAGAATCGAAGTGATTATGCATTGCTTTAGGAAGTGAATGTGATTTTGCCAATACGAAGCGCAGCTCCACAGAATCCCGTGTTCTGCTTCAATAATTATTGAAATTATTATTGATTATAATCATTGCAAAAGATGCCATTGGCACCCTGTCTGCAATTTTCACAGAATAATGGCTGAGGCGCACTTACTAGGCGAAATGGAGATAAATAGCATCGCATCATTATCCACTGAATTTCCCGATAGAGTTGTTTACGATCTCAAATGGAAAACGTCTCTTTGCTCTCCTGAATACTCTCTCAGCAAACCTAGCACAGAACTAATTATTCGAATAGGGAAGCACTTAATTTACAAGACATTCTACATTATTTCATTACATGATTACGCTACATTATTATATTACTATATTAATCATTTACACAACTATATTATTATGTTTTTATGCACAATGTTTCAGTGAGTACTCTGAAAATGTAATAAATCTAGTGATCAGTGATTAATTAAATAAGTGCTGGAGAACAAGGGGAATAATTTTAATTGGAGAAATAATACGAAGAGGAAACGGATGGGTCGGATTATTGAAGAAAAATTCTGAATGAAAGGATTCAAGGGCAGAGGGGGAGATCTTCCGAGGTGTATGGGGTTATTTATCAAGATATGAAAGGGATTCGGTAGGTAATGCAATGGCTGATGAACATTCCGAGGAAAGGAGATTCTTTCTAATACTATATCTAAATTAATAATTTTGAGAATCAAGTCTAAAAATATAAATTAATAGAAGAAAACTTAAAGGAATCAATACGAGAAAAATTAAGTGATAAGACGTATGTTCAGAAGTTTCGAGCAGCTGAATGGAGGCGTTACATAATTTAAGGAAAAGGTTAACTTTTCTTTGCACATAAAGACGTGCACCTAGGATAGAATCCCAAGGAAAAACGGACTTTAAAAAAGTCATACGGAATATTTGAAAAGCTGTTTTTGATATTTTTGCACTTCACTTTCTCCCCTCAGACCCTGAATACAATTGAAAACAAGCCCACATGTGGGCGTCTGTCGTAGTGCCCCCTTGCGTAAGTTTCAGTTTAGGGCTCGTTTTACGATGTGCAGCTGCCTCCTTATGGATTACCCTTCGAATAGTATTTTCCTGCTTTCTAGTTCCAAATTTTAGCGAACTACGAGCAGTTTAAGTTTTACTTTGCCTGTGGAGAAAGACAGTTGTGCTGTTCCAGTGGCTCCTGCCGTTGCTTAAATAGTAGGTTCGGGAAGTTCCCTGCAGCATTTCTTGTTTGAGTTGTTGAACCTTTACGGGGAAATATTTCTGGTAAGTTGTTTCGTTACATTATTTTCTCCGTTAAAATTAGAAATTTTAAGTTCTAAGATATTGGTGAAATACTGTCATTTTCTTCATACATTTTGTGAAAAGTGCTCATCGTTGTTTGACGCACTCTGCTGTATTGGCTTCTTAATTTTGGGTAGATTTAGTTATGGAAATTGTGTTGTATTTGTAGTGATTGCAAACATTCTATTGGGTTTCTTGTTTATCGTCTTTGAACTTTTCTAGTATTTCCGTAAAGACGTGACTAATCTGTTATCGGTTTGTAATAAAATGAAAGAGGAAAAAGTGAGTAAGTTTTTGGTAAAGAACAGCCTTTAATGGATTTTTTCCAAAAAAGTACACTTAGAAATATCTGTAGATGGGCAGAAAGCTCTTACAGTTTCTCTGCATAAATTCATTTTTCGATATTTTCAAAAAAATGAGAACAAACTTCCGTGATAATGAAAGATTCATTCAATTGGCAATTCATATAATCGCTCCTTTTCCTGATTTACTCCCGAAATTACTTAACACTTCTATGACTCCAGGAACCTATACAATAATGATTAGAAATAATTAGGATTTTGATCATTTAAAATCAAAAAAAAAGGAACGATTGGAGTTATATTTATTTTGTTAGACATAAGAGCACGACCGTAAATAGATTTCCATTTTCCAAAAGATCGAAACGAAGGAAAACAGGAATGGTTATATGCATACACAAACCGGGCAGATTGAGCCAAGATTTTATTTCTTATTCCTCTTCAGAAAGCTTAAAAAATATTGTAGAATAATTATCTAATAGTCGATTTCTTCCAT
The DNA here is from genome assembly GCA_947579665.1 of Sympetrum striolatum. Taxonomy (NCBI): domain Eukaryota; kingdom Metazoa; phylum Arthropoda; class Insecta; order Odonata; family Libellulidae; genus Sympetrum; species Sympetrum striolatum. The sequence goes on from OX388351.1 coordinate 82,604,876, forward strand.
AGTATTCCTCGCTTCTGGTAAACATTTTCTCTAGAACAAGATTCCACCATTTTGTTACGTAAAGCATGTTAAAACTCAACTGCGGTCATTAAAATCGAATGTTATGAAGGACAAAGTTCAGAAAATTCGATAAAACACAACGCCGTGTTTTATCGAATTAAACACGGCGTTGTGTTTTATTCGATAATTTTCTCTTATAGGTTCAGCTTCGATTTGAATTTGAAGAATTTCGCGAAAAATCTGATACGGTCATTTTTCGCAATATTTGGTCAACTCTGACCTCCTGTATAATCTTATCGCTTTGGAATCAACGTAAATTACTTGCGTGGTTGTATGATAGATTCATTCAGCGGTAATCAAGCGAAGTTTTAAAGTCACTTTTCGTATTTTTTGCCTACTTTTTTCTATTAAATATACCTTTGAGCGCCTTCTACGTTTTCTTTAATGGTGTATAGTTACCAACAATGGTTAAATATATAATTTTATTATTCTGATTAATCATAATTATCTGGCCTGAAGGCCAACTTTCAACGTGAACTTAAATAAATAAAACATAATATAATGTATATTATATCCTCGCCTACTTCTAAAATCCCTCATCGATACTCAAATAAATGCATTATTCACATTTTTTCATTTTGCCAGGTAAAAAAGCAATCAAACTAACGAAGCGATCACTACTCGCAATCAGAAGGCGAAAATGTAACTTCGAGAGGACCATCAATTAAATCTTCCGATATCTCGCTAAGATCTTCTCAAACTCGAATCGCGCTTCAGACCACTTTCCGATACGTATCAGATCCGCTTTCCCACAGCAAACATCCCTTAAAACGAATTTTAATGGACTGCCACACCAACGCCTTAAGTGAACTTTTCAATTTGTCCTCTCACATTTGCGAAGAGGCGTGAAAAAATAGGAGGCGACTTTCCACCGCTTTGCACTAAATCGCTCGTTTCAGCATTCGCCTTCGAAATTAATTCTCCGCAGGAAAACCATAATCGATTCATGAATGCGGTGGGGTTTCTACCTCGCGGAGGATCTTCAGGAATATAAAGAGAGGAGTTTTGATTCGGAAATCGCGTAATGTGGCGTGAATTCTGAGAAATGTGAGTCTGGCCTCGGGGGCATCCATCTCGGGCTGATTTCGCCGCATGGGCGGAAATCGCGCGCACCTTGAATCTCTCCTCGAACGAAGGATGGATTTTTGGTTTTGGGAAATTGCTCCGCTGCTTCTTCTAATAAAGCTGGTGTTGGGTGGACGTCATCAACTTTGGGAAAAGGATTTGGATCAGGAGTAGCTTCCGATGGTTATAAAGGCTCTTCTTCCAGCCATCGGATTTTTGTTATTGTGATAAGTCAATGGTCTTCTCTTACGGGTCTGTTTATTTTTTTCGGTATATTGATACATAAGATATCAATATCGAGATTGAGCAGGTACTTAAATTAGGTATATTAAATTCAACTTCCCTGGACACCAATTCGTCAATGTCCCAGAATTTTATTTATTAAGAAAGAAACGCTATTTCATGTTGCTATTCGAAATCAAAAAGGAACTATAAACATAACCAACGAATAACTATTAAATTTAATGGTAAGCAAGGGCAGAAAGCAGCCAATTTTAACTTGAACATATTGAATCATTCGCACATGCGCATTTGCTGGGCAAATTCATACTCAGTACCCAGCTGGGAAGGATAGAAAAAAAACGTCTTCTTTATCCAAGGAATTTGTTAGCAGACTCACTCATTAATAGAGATATAACTATATTTCACCACAAACTACTTTTATAATGGATTGTTTTAAATGAAGCTGCTTGAAGCATCGGGATTCAATTCATGAAAATTAAGTATATCTTATTATGGGAAATTAACAAAATCAAATGCAAAGGTCCTTTTAGAATTTATTTAAAGGAAATTCGTAGCACAGCAATGGTATATAGATTAAGCGAAAAGTAAAAATGAGCGAATTGACCTTTTTTAACTCTTTTGATTTCATCATCTAAATCTAGTTTTGAGGTATTTATTACAAAGAGTGAACTATTCATCCGTTGTTAAGTATTGTGGTGTTAAGGCCAGTGATTTCAGCCGTGACTCGAAGCCAGACGGCGGTATAACGTGCGAGGTGCGGTTACTGCTCTCGATCGCAGTGGCATTCAGGCCGATACTCCATCGCGATGCAGGATGTCCTTTAGACGGAGGTCAAACCGGAGACATTGAGATTTTAGGATGAGGAAAAGTCTCACTCGTTGTAAATAATTTGGGAGGTTTTTGAAGACTGTATTTTATCTTTCATACTCATTGCTTTATATACGATATTGGTTAAGACTTCAAGAATTTCCGATTCGGTTTTTTTGAATATTTGATAATTTTTCTCCCCAACGAATGCTGTAATTGAAATAGCCAAATATAACTGACCTGGGATAATATGCCTTCAGAATATTTATTTATAAATATAGTGTAATTAAATATCTTTATTTTCACGATTGCACTTTATGTTGGTATGATATGAATTGAAATTAATTTAATTGCAGATTCTCGTAGTTTGATTATCAAGACATTTAATATGAATATTTAAGAAAAATATTATTTTCATTTCTTACAGGCATTTCATTAGAAAGAGCAAGGTGGCGCCTCACGAGTGATTGACGGGAAATCAGCTTCAGAGTTCGCCTCGCGAGTTGCATATATTTCAGGATCGCCACAATTTATATAACAACCAAGAAACGAGTAAGTGCTTTGCCATATTAAATATTAATATCCATATTATTTTCATTTAATAAAAAAATCTTAATCATAATTTCTAAGGGTTATAAGATTTGGAAGGCTGATATGTCCCAATAAGCTGAAAGTGGACATTTTTCACTTCTTAATCGCTTGAAGAATGGAAGTTACACAAGTGATTTTCAGATGTTACCATTTCTTCAATGAATGTAACATTTGGAAGACTCGTGGCCTTCCTTAGGAGTTTTTTGTAAACTGGTAATTTTCTATGATATTAGAGCCTTTTTGTGGTTCGAGGAATTCAAATAAGCAATACACAACCATTTGAGTATAAATTATCCATGTCAGCCGGTTTGTACCTCAACCCCTTATCCTATAGCATTGCAGAGGAAATGAGCCTTACTTGGAAAGATGAGGATTGAGGTAGTAAACCATTGCATTCTTATAAAATCAATCTGGAAAGCTTTAACTGTGTGGAATTCCATATTAAGAAATGGGTGTAAATAACTTTACAAAGTTCCACTTTTTAAAAATTTAATATCTGCGACCGTGTTCGGACGTTATTATTATTTTTATTGTGTTAGTCTATTATCAATCAATTTTAAGGTTTTTTATTAATAATGATGGAAACCTCTTTAGTGCAGAACAATGACCCTGCCAATAATACGTTTCTCGGGAGTAAAATACATATATGGTGTTTATAAAGTCAAGGTTGAGACTGAAAATTCTCTTCTTCCGTAATCTGTGTATAAATAAGGAGTGAAATAGACGAATGAATACTTTTATTCCCTCGGTAGATTTCATATCATCAAAGTGATGAACACGACTAATGTTTCTCCATCCTGTACAAAACTTAAAGAATCTAAATCACATGCATACGGCAGCAGGAAATACTATATTAATAGAGATAGAGAATAAATTGAGGAAGCAAAACGAAAGTATAACGAGATGGGGACTATTATATGGTTAGCAAAATTGAAGTTCCATTTTCCGTTTTTTAAAATAATAATTGCCCTATTTGATAGCGATAACTTTAATCAAGTATGTAATCCTGTTCAAAAACCTCAGCCGTATCCTTCATTTTAGACCCGTTTAAGCGTATGCCCTTTAAAATGGGAAGGAAATTCAAAGTCGAGACACCTTGATAGAGATAGGAAAAGATATGAGGGCGTGGTAAATGCGGTTGGTGGCATTAGGAATAAATAGAGAACGGCCATCGGCGCTGATTTATGGCCGGACCGCCAGGGACCGCTACGGTAGCCCTGGAGGGACACAAGGGGCCGTTATCCTTGGTTATGAACTGCTCCCGGACATCTGCCGTAGATAATTATGGACACTTTCTTTCTCTCGCTCTTTTACGGCCCTTTCTCGGCAATTAGATCAAATTTATAATCTCTCTTGTTCCACGAGTGTGTTCGCTCGGAATTGCATTCGATAAAGTGTAAGGGGTTTAAAGAAAGATTTGTTTAAGGGAGGGGATTTAATCAAGGGAATTTAGGCTTTAAGAGCTGGATTTGATTAGGGAGTGCTTAGGGTACGTAGAAACCCATTGGATATGAAAGCGCCTGCAAAATTATACAGTATGAAGTCTATGACGCTGTATAATGGATGGAATTAATACGATATAACAAAATTGAACAATTGAACCAATATATGCGTATTAAAAATATATACGTAATTCTCAAAGAAATATATTACTCTGGATAGAGCGCCATTTAGAGATAATTTTGCTTTATGGAAAAAGTTATTTATTGTTTATCAACAGCCAATCCATCAATATTATCCATATTTTTATGGTATGGAAAAATATCACACGAAGATTTTTACAAATTTAATTTCGATTTTATTAGTAATTTTTGAGTGACATACAATAGGAAAATATGCTAATTAACCTTTCAGAAAGTACCAGCTGAGGTATATTTACTCATTAGCGGATTCACAAGCAAAATTTAGCCATGTCAATCTTATCTTGGTATTTCATCTTGGTATGGTATCGATGAATTACCAATGCTCTTATTAATAGGGAAACAGATATACCCACAAATAGATCTTGAAGTCAATATTAGATTGTAACTACATTAATACCCAAAAAGCCGTCTTTCGGTGCGTGGCAGGGGATGTAAACGGTAGTTGTCTGATTTACTTTTTTACTCTTTTATTATTTTTCTTCTGTTATTTCGCCAAATGTAGTCCCTTGTGTGTATGTATATTTCGAACGTGTATTTATATCAGTCTGATTTCAAAATCAAATAGCTCTGACTACCAAAATTCATTAATTGATTGTCGATATGCTCAATATTGAGAGATTCAATTCGAGTAGCCCCCACCGCATTTTATCGTAAATCTTCATCGGGTCCTCAGAAAACCTCTAAATTCGATAAAAATTCCTCTTTATCAACCGGAATCATCTCTCGTGCATCTTAAACACGTTCACCCGAAGGCGAGAGAGCACTCTTTCGCTTCCATTTACGACGAAACAAAAGGCTAATGACATGCGAAGGCAAGAGGTACGTCTCTTTATCGCCGTGAATAGAATTGCAGGAGCTTTTTGCCCGTATTCTGGATTGGCAGGGCCGGCTGATGAGGCCACCGCCCCAGGGCACACCCGTAAAAGGGCTAATTCTGGAAATTCGGAAATTTATTTGAAAACCTCAAACTTGAAAATGTAAAACTGTTACTGTTCGTGGTGGTAACGATATGAAAATTAAAGTAAAATTAGAGATAAGTCCATAAATATGCTATATTTTAGAGGTTTGAAAGAGCGAATAATCATTGAAAGCTGAAAGTATTACAGAGTTACACAGAAATAATGAAATTTGAGAAATTAGTAAAAATATGATAGATTACACTTATTGCTGTCGAATAAACAAAGGGCTTCGGAAATCAGTTCTAATTTATATACTTTCATGATGAAAAAATACAGTTTTGGTGGTAAAAATCTGCGTAAATTGTTATGGAAACATTTGCTGACCTCTTAAAAATGACAGTAGTTTTTCTGGAGCTTCCTAAAATGTTCAGATAGAAGATAGTAATCCACTTACATTGTTAACATTTCTAACTGCACGGGCAGCAGCATAAAGGTCGACAACTGTGAGTATCATTCGCCTTCGCCCCGAATCTGAAACCGTCCCAAGCGTCTTTCTCTCCGAGATAAACCAAGGGAGGGACCGTGGCCTCGTGCCACATCAAAGAGGCCTTCCGAAGTTGGTTGGGCGAAAAGGGGTTGGAGGGCAGCTATTCACCTAGCCATTAAAACTTCATAGTTTGGTGAGGATCTTCCTCGGAATTCCCAAACCTCTCCCCTTCACTTATCTCGTTCTCTTTCCCTTTACCGCGCCGTTTAATCATCGCTCGAGAGGAATAAATGGTTCCCTCTTTTTATCCCTCGGAAAAGGGGGCAGAGCCCTGCTGCCTTATTATTTGATCGGGCCCAAGACGGTACCTTGTGGAATCGATAAAACGAGATGGGAATATTTTTCTTCGGTTTTCTTTTAGTACTCGTCCTCCTAAATTAAATTTCCGAAAATTGATTATATCTCTCGTACGGCTGAGATAATTATAGGCAAATATTAATTTTCCTGGTGTTTGAGTAGGTCACCGATTTTAGCACCTTTTTAAACTCTTATCAGGGTAATCAGACCATATTCGGAACGATATCGGTGAAAGTTAATTAAAGCCTAATAAATGTAATGGAACTTTGAAGGCTAGATATTTGGATACACCTCGAACCAGCTCTGAGGGTTAAATGTGTAATTTCTCAGACATTGATTTAATTTTCAATCCATCAAAATAGTTGTAGTTTCATTGAGCTAATCATTATGTATGATTACGATACTATATAAAGTCAAATATTTATGCAATTATTTCGATAGATTTATGCCAATTGATTTGGTTAACAGTAAACGCTTGAATTTCATACGGTAAAATTTAATGAGAAATTTAAATGAATAATTATAAGTTCACATGCTGCAATTTGAAGTTTAAAAAAGTTAATATATACACGCTTCCAGAATTGAGTGCCATTTTTCATTGAGGGTTGAGGATAAAGTTATTTCATTTTTAAATATATGTACTGGAATAGTTACATGGTATTGTAGTTATAACGTAGGATTTGGGAGATAAACACACCTTCAAGCTTAGAAAATTGTTAAAGGAAGTACAGATGAAGAGTTACTTCAAGAAATAATTTCATCACGTTATCTTATTTTATTCACGGAATTTTTTCCCTTACACCTCCCGTTGGACTATTTCGGAGTACTGATGAAAAATATTTCTTTTCTACGAAGTCACGGGTTAGCTCTACATCTACATCTACATTAATACCCTACAAGCCGCCTTTCGGCGTGTGGCAGGGGGTGTAAACACCAGTCGAATCTAAATTTCTTCCTTATTCGGTTATTGTCACGTATTGTTCGCGGAAAGAATGAATCTCTAAAACGATTCGTCCTTGCATCTATTTCCCTTAACTTACGGTCATTATCGGATCGAACGACATAGCAGGGGGGTTGCATGATACCGATTGTATCTTTGGAAAATGTAGTTTCCCTGAATTTATTAAGCAATCGCAGCCTAGCTTCCAATCTCCTTTCTTTCAAGGATTCCCAACCTACGTCTGAGAGCATTTTTGTAACGCTTGCTTTTTTATCGTAGCATTTCTTAACAAAACGAACCGCTTTACGCTGCACTTTCTTGAGTTCGCGAGTACACGTTTCATCCGCCGGATCCCATATACTTGCCGCATATTCCAGAAGGGGTCTGACCAGACCAGCTCTACCAGCAATCCTTCAAATTTTAAGCTTTTATTCTGGTTAAATGATACTAAAATTAACACTTCTATGTTCGTTTTTTTACGGAGACGAAAGAACGTAATTGTATTCCTCGTAGGCCGAGAAATGTATGGATTTTAGAACAGAAGGGATTGTGGGTAATCGGCTCTTCCGAGAGCCCCCTCCCCTAAAGAAGCATTTCCGTTTCAGGGTTTAAAGGCGCTTTTATATCTCGTTAACTTGATGTACTGGTGAAAGCGTTACAGTTTCGTGGAGTAAATACTCACTCCTTACTCTTCAAATAGGATCTTTAGAGATACGCCCTTCGTAATACGTAATGATGGTACTTTTAAAATAGTATGGAAACGATACTTACTGGACCATAAGTGAAAGGAGCATTTATCAAGCAATGTTTTCGTCTAATATGGGGGTCTAACGTGAGTCTATCTTAAGGAAGAATATTTCATAAGCATCTGATTGAAATATATTGGATGTGGTCAGGCGTAACCTCGTGGAAGGCCATAACGATTGAGATAAAATGCTTAGTGAACACCCTCCCCTTAATTGGCGACTAGTTTCACCGGCGAGCTGTCACTTCAAGCTTGATAATGCGCTCGTGAAACTAGTAGCCAATGAAAATTCTGAGGGAGTTTACTAAGCATTTTAACTCATTAGTATGTGATGTAAAATATAAGGAATTTGCGTCACTTTAGTCCTTATAAATAGAAACATGCTGCAGGAAACTGCGACATCTATGTATAATATACATTGTATATAGACAGCAGTAGAGTCACCTTAAAGATTCTCTATCCTATCGATAAAAGAGCGATTGATAACATTCCTCGGCGAATGGTAAACAGAAGGAACAAAAAAGCGACCACAATCGATCAATCGCATCCTTTCGATATTGTTCGCTGCAGCTAAAAGTTGTCCGTGCAGCCGCGTTGCAGTCGCTTCCTTTTTCAATTGGGTCATTTGGGAGACAAGGGTGGAAGCCATGGAGTTTATTTTTGCTGTCGATGTGCATATTTCCTTTCTTTTTTGGCGTTTTAGGAGTCGCAGATCGATCGTCCTACTTCGCTTTGATTTTTCACTGTTGCACGGATCGCTAATTAAAGTTCAACGATAAAATGGAGTACAATCTACAACTTCGGCCTTGACTCTGTGTAGTTCTTTTTCTCAAGTTTGATGATAAAATGGCGATATGCAGAGATTATGGTTTTGGCGAATCAAGATGGACCGATTCAATTATCCAACCATCGATGTATAATATAGGATGGTCCTTATTTTCGAAAGTTTAAAATTCTTTCGGGACGCCCTCTAAAGTTGTTCCATTTGGTGAGAATATAAATTGTGTAAAATATTGTTTAAATCAGATAACGGAAAGATGTGCCACATCGCACTTAAAGTTTATAATTTTCAACATTTTTGGCCTTTTTTCGAACATCGCAGGAGATAAGGGAGTCTTCCCATATTTTAACTGTTATGATTTTTTTATCCCTGCATCGTTAGACATTAACTGTGATTTTCGTAAAATATTAATTAGATATGTGCAGTAGTTTTCGAGATTCAGCCCAAATAGAGAGCGCGCGCAGTAGAAGTGGCGCCGTGCACTAGGCGCCTCCGCTCGAATCCGAGAATCTCGCCGCCTTGTATTCTGTCTAGTTTTTAAAGCTCTAATCAATTTTTAGCATTGTTTTTCTGCATAGCGTAGGTTAACATATAATATAGCAAACATTTAAATAAATCGCTCGTAAAAGTTTTAACAGCCTTTTATAAATAACGAAATTCCTCTTCCACACTTGAAAGGAATCTGCAACTATAGTGAATTATTAACCCATTAGTATTCCCGTTGGGTCCATATTACCCAGAAGAAATTTTATAAGTAAAATCTTTATATTTGGTTTAGTTCAGAAACTGTTGACAGTGTAATATTTTCACCTCTTCCTACAAAATGTATATCTAAACATATGCTATTACTTTACGAAAGTGTTGACATCAAATTTCAGTAATGAAAAATAGATATTAATTACTAATTATCATTGTTGATCTAAGGCAAGTTCTAAATTGTTATAACCATTCATTATTCTTCACAAATGTTTTGAACACTGTAAAAAGCTTATTAATTCACAGAAAAGTAAGCTTGTAATGCTCTTCACTTCACTGTAACATTTGTATCACAGTGAATTTTAATTTCAAAGAACCATAAACAGGTAATTTAGCTGTAATAATAGTCATTTTTAATATTTCCTAAATCAATCATGTATGTTATAACATTTTCATGATACTCATAAAGATAATCATGTCTAAAAGGATATTTTATGGTTGCGTGGATACGACGCGACGCGACTGTAACATAACCACGCCAATCGACTACGTCAGTTAAGTTCTCGGGGTTGTCAATTTACAAAATGTTATCGAAATAGAGTAAATCCCAAAGATGAAGATATAAACAGTGAAATGCTTAGAGTAATAAAACAGCGCTCAATTGTATTATATTTCCTTATCACCGCCGTTATCATAGGTTGAGTTGATCCGAATATGGCTGCATTTTTCAAGCCGTCCTTTCCAATAATTTCATCAAAATTCTTAACATACGCATCCCTTTTCTCGAGTACTATAACCCAAATATTCTTAATCATACATAAAGTAAAACTCACTCTGTCCACAAAATAATACGGATTCTACAAAGAGAGTTTTGCTTTCTCTGTGATTATGAAAGAGTACCACATCAATTCGCCAAATCTTCTTATCAACTCCATCGCCTCCAATAACGTATTCAGCAGGCCATAGGGTCCGAATAGGTGACCAAATAAATTTTAAGGAAAGAAAAACGGCTGTGGATGAATTATAGGTTTGAAAATCTCCAAAAGCCGTCGGTGTTCCGCATCTCTGTACTTTCCAAAAGCAACGGAAGGACACAGACTCTGATTCTGTGATTGTATATTATGTTCCACATTTGTCCAATTGGTTTGGAATAAAATGGGATAAATTCTCTTTGCATCTCTTCTCTTCTTTCCGTTTGTACGATATAAATCATTTCATAGTCATACATTATATTTCACAAATAGGTATTTATGATGACAGAGAAGTATTTTGGAAATTTTTAAACCTTTAAGTATTATTTTCCTATAAGTTTACTCTATAAAGATGAAAATTAGTAACATATTGACGGAAAATGTATAATGCACCTTTTATGATACCCTGTGAATCATAAAAAACCCTTCGTTGTTTTCAATAATGATCACTTTAACGTTATTTTATTGAAGAATAATTACCATCGGCTTATAATTTTGCAGCAGTATTTGTACAGTGGCTAGAAATTGCAATTTAAGATATTTTTCAAGATTTTCATGAGATGCAATGCTCTGGTGTGATGGCTTTGCAATTAAACTGCAGAATGCGAAATGAATACAGGGATTCAATATTGACTTTAATAGCAAAAGCCTTGGGCAGAAGGTAGATTGGAAGCTGACGATATTCTCCAATGGGTTGGTGTATTTATTACTGTATTTATGTTTCATGGTTATTGTCTTTTGTAGAATGATTTCAACGACTGGTTTAAATGTGACGATATCTCTTTAGGTTAAACCACCGCATGGTATTTACGCAAATGGCAGTCATTCCTCGAAGGGGATTCACGGCCGAGAGTGCTAAATTCCCTCCAGAGCGAGCTGTTTTCCATTTTAGTGCCGCTCTCTGCCCATTCAAGCGAGGCTCAAGCATTCGTTATCCAGACAATGTTTCCGCCAATCCTAATTGCGAATTTGATCCCTTCTAACGCATCGGATTTTCGCAAGTCCGGCATTTGTTCGGCAGACCTGGAACCGAATTCGGTTAAGAACGCTGTCTCGATCGAAAACTATGGATTGTCATACGCATTGTTTCGGGTATTATGTTGATAAAAACTGGCAATTTGAATAAAAGACTTTTTTCATCTCCTTGAGATCGTTCTTTTCCAAATTTTATGCAGATGAATAATACGCATTTACATGTACAGGGGCATTCGGTTTGTACAACATGACGTGTCGATGTACACACACAAAAGGAATGATCCGTACCGTTTCTTTCAATCTATAGTAATTCGCTAGAAATGGAAGATTATGGCCCACGAGGTTGGTTCAAGAAACTGCAATTCCTTTTCATTAATATAAAAATAACAATTCACACAGTGGGTGGAATATTTAGAGGACTGAGGCGCAACTGTTGGATCCGAGACCTTTATATTAATAATTTTGTAATAATACCCCTATTATTGAAAAAAATTAAAAGATACTTTCTTAATAGTGAAAGAATTAGAAAGCGCATTTAATAAAAAATAAATTAATCGCTACAAGAGGCTATATATAAAGTGGTAATGGTAAAAATTGCAATAAGTAGGTTTTACTTTATAATATATTATTTATATGTGTAATATATATTTATATATTACATATATATTTATATATTATATTTACAGTAATAGGTTTTACCATATATACGGGCAAACAAGTTTTCAGCATGTCATACCTGGATTTTAAGCCAAAATGTTTTAGATCTTTATTAAGAGATTCAATTCTGTACAATTTCTTATAAATGTATTTTGCAGCTGGATAATTTAGCCTTTCGCTTCGTAATTTACAGTTGAAGGCAGGTTCGAATAAGATAAATTTCAATCCAATTCAATTAAAAAATTCCCGCAGATCTTATGAAGCATTGGTATTGTATTTGAGGTGAGGTAGGACAGAGTTAATTTTTATTTGGATTGGAAGGAATTTTCTTTCGTGCAAATGAATGAATTCGCCAGTTCATGCACATTCGAAACATAATGATATACATTCACTTGGAAATCCGCATCTGCTAACATGTGTTCCATTTATTGGAGTTGTGTTTTTGAAAACACGGAAGTAGTTTTCTTATGGGTTTTAAGGAGTCCGTTCTGTGTTTAAGCAATCCACGTCACGTATCTCTTCAACGGTTTCCACAGCTAAACTTTCCCAAGCAATGCGACTAGCACAACTTCGATACGGCCCGGGGATGGATTTGTTTGACATCGCTCTTCCATTTCCCGCGGGGATTGTCTTCCGGAGCGTGAGAAACAGCCGGAAAATCGCCCGGAGGCGTCAATCCCTTCTTTCCCGGATATTCTAATCGATGAGAATCGCCGTGTAAACGTCTTTTGGTGCAAACTGATCGTTACTACTCTATTGCCGAATAAACACTATTAAGTGGTGCTGAAAGAGTATTCTGTTAAAGCGGTCGCTGCTTTAATTACCATGAAATGATGATCAATATTAGACCCTGTAGACGAGCTATCTATTCAATATTTAGAAAATGTTGGGCGTAAAATCGTGCTAATTTTAGAATCGCGGGGTAATAAAGGAAGGAAAAGAAACATTTATGAATAGCGCATGCCTGAAGCGCCGGGATTAATAGAATAACTTATTAAACAAACATATATGGAAGTCAACAGATATGATCAACACAATCCTTTCTTTCCCCCATGAAAGAGCCGTTATTAGCCAATAATACGATTCGTTATTAATGACATTATCGCAACAATAGAAGAGGAACTAATGTTTATAAATTCGGCCAATCGCAGGAATTTCATTGTTGCGTTTGGCGCCAAACTGTGAGAGAGCAGATCGCGTAGGCCACCGCGGTATTTGTGCATGTTTTAAGGGGTTTATTTTTCCGCCTTTCGCAGTTCGCGTTTCAACATTTGCCACATCAAGCGCTTGACCACAACGAGCGTACCTGGGATATTCCAACTGCGTTCATCACAGCGGAGGCCTACTTAATCCCCTCGGCCAGAGCCGTCACGTATCCGCTCAGCCGAGTGACAATTGCAAAGGGAAAAGTGCTCGTGTTTAATAAGTGACCGAATACGCAATGGACGTGGGTGGTTATTCGGTCGTGATTGTCGATGATGACGGCGTTCCATGGCGGATGATCGATGGGGCTCATTTCTACGGAGCATTTTTCGCTTTTAGAGGTGGCTGATACAATAAATTGGTCCATGTTGATTGGCTGGTATTGATTGGATAGACACTACTCTACGTTTGGCCTAAACATCGAACTGCTTCGTTGTTGGTATTCCTAATGTATGGTGCTATGATTGTTGGTTGGTGCAAGATAAAGAAAAATGTATCATACGCTTACTTTGCTGCTGTTTATAGTTCGCTGCTGAGAGGACATGAAAGCTACTGAGGTATGAGGGCTTCTTCATAATTGCCTCTCCTTATGGAATGCCAGGAAAAGTCTTCATCCTCAGTGAGTAAAGCAAGGGCAAAGTACCTCACTCTTCATTTCACTTCATCCCCCTCTTCAAACCTATATACTTCTAGTGGTTGAGGGGATGGGGTTCAAACCAACTTTCGGGGTGAAGACTATATGGACAGACGGAACCGAAATTTTTATATCCAACGCCTGCTAATTCAGACGGTAGTAAATGCGGTTTATTTAATTTAGTATTTCACAAGAAAGAGAGCCGTTGTTTCTTTAGCTATAAATGTAATAATAATTTTTAAGCTAAATACATTATCAATTAGATTTATTACATTTTAAAATTAAATTCAATTATCTCAATTTTTTTAACTATAACTGCAATTGCAACATTTCATTCTAATCCAATGATGCTGCATTTTAGAAGTGCAGAAGTTCTTGAATCACGCATTTGCGCATTCACATGCTCTTCCATTGAACCTGTTATTTGTCATTCGTGCTTGAAAAACGTGATTGTTAATATTGAGTGTTAACTTCGTCCAAAAGAAGGCCTTGTTATCCAGTCCAACTGTAAGTCCGATTTAGAGATCTAGGGGGGCCGATTATTTCCAATCACGAGAAGGAACACGTCTTTAAAAGGTTTTCTCTAGAAGAGTAACGATGTCCAAAGTGGAGAGAAGAAACTTTTTTATTTAGTGTGTAAGCTGATCCAACCAGTGCTCACATCCTCAATTAAACACTAAGCCAATCAAAACAATCCAACTCTTACAGCATTTTTTAGCGTAGCTCAGTTAGATAATTCTCTTACAAAAGTTAATTGAAATTCATAATGATATTATTTATTAAAAATATTTCCCGGTTATGATAAAGTTAAATTAATATAAACCATAAAAGTTACGTATAACAAACGTAACCATTAAAAACATAATATTAACATGTATAAAGGAGCGGAATAATCCGAGTAGCCAGGACTCGAACCCAGACCTTAGCTTTTGCAGTCTCTATAAAAGTAATATATCGAAAAAAATAAATCAATGGCAAGACCTGATATGGAATCAATACCTACTTGAAAACACTTAGAATATTAACTCTTCAGTATACGTATTCATTGGCCTAGATATAATTTTAGTATAAGTTTATGTCGAATTTGACATCATCGAAAATTCTGTCGGAGACATTTTGCGGTTTTTCTTTTGAAGAATATTACGCATTAACGCAAATTATTTGTTTACGTTTTGATTGGAAAAAATAATAACATAATAATCACAATAATGATTTAAAATAATTTCATAATATAATTATATCATAATTCTACCCTTTATGTATTAAACGACAGTAGGTATATGCTTTCTAAGCACAAGAAAGAAATGGGGAATAAAAATACTCAGCAAAGCGAACTTGTTTTTTCGTTACATCAAAATATATTTGCACATAGTTACTAACAGAAATCATTATGTTTTAAAATAGCTAAAAACGGAAAACAAAAATTAGCCTGTATTTAAAACATATTTTTTAAAATTTTCGTTAGAGAAGAGTTTCGTGATGAACATTATTTTTTCGCACGCAAATTTAATTCGGTGTTACGAAATGGAAAACAACAAGTTATCAGAAAAATATTGCTGTTAGTTAAATTAATTTTACTTTTGCTATTATTAATGGCTAATGAAACTGGTTTTTATCATAGAATAGGGAGCATTAATATACTCATTGATCAAGGACTAGAAACAAGCTTAATTCTCTAAATCAATATCACCACCAGGGGGTAAATAAATGGAGAAATTCTCCACTTGAGGCACTCCCCTCGCCCGTCTAATGACGGTAAGTCTTTGGGGGATTTTTTCCCATCACTTTATATCTCATTTTTTCCCATCCGACAAACATTTGCATTTTAACCATTTTCCATTCGATTTCATTTGCGTTCTCCTCGTTCGTTCCCTAGGAAACCCCTTCGTTACGACCTTTTCATCATAGACTTCAATGGTTACCGACTCTCCCCGATTCGCCGGATTGGAAATTAATTTTTTAAATCTCCCGCCGCAAGGATTCAAGTGTTTTCCTCCATCTGCTACTATATTATATTAATTATATTCTATATTATTTTCTGCTATTCACGCAGAAATATTGGCTGCAACTGCCTCAAACGACGTCCTACTTTTCCCTTATATTCCTTATGAGAGAAATTTTTATGTGCTCTGGCATCGAACCCAGAAACAGCATGGTCTTATCTATTTTTTTATACATCAAATCTTAATATACATCTTCTATGTAAGCAAGAACTTCCTATCATATCGATAAATGCATAAAAAAAATTATGAAAATTACCCCAATGTATTATATCTGGGGGATATATTTACCGCCCGGCATCGAACCCGGGTCTTTCTGGCAATACATTCTATGCAGCACAGCAGAAAACCACCATCTCTAACTACGTATGCAAATTCAAGCAGAAATATTGCTTGCAACTGCCACAAACGACGTCCTACTATTCCCTTATAATCCTTATGAGAGAAAAGTTATTGTGCTCTGGTATCGAACCCAGGAATAAAACGGGCTTGTAAAAATGTTTTTCTTAAACCAATTCTTACCATATATCTTCCAGCTAAGCCTGAACTTCCTATCATTTCGATAAGTGCATCAAAAAAAAATAATGAAAAACGACTCCCATGTATTTTAAAGGTTAGATATTTGCATCGTCCAGGCATCGAACCAAGGATATTTTCCGTAAAAGTTATTAATTTTTTAGATAGATCATGACCAAATATAAAGGCTCCTAGAGTTTCGATTCTCTACCTATACGGGAAGTATTTTTTAAAAATTCTCGAAAATCAAAGCAATGCATTTAAACGGGAAAAATCGGGAATTTGGGGCCCTCTGGAATCGAACCCATGACACTGAGGTTCAAAATCGCAATTTTTCTGGCATTTACACGTTATGTACTTCGTTTCACTTTTCTAGGCCTACCTGCACTTTTCCTTCCTACTGTAGTCACGTACTCTAAAGGAGTAAGGACTACTATAGGTTTCATAGAATTGAATTTGGGATCGACAGACTCATGATCTGGGTTCGGCGACATAGAGGGAACAGGTTGGTGTTGTTCCACCGGTCGTTGTAAGCGCAACTGTGTGATGGTACACAGTCTCCCCAACCCATCTGGGACATCTAACCCATCTTAACAATAATCTCGTCAATGATGAGTATCCGTCGCTCCTAAAAATACGGGCTGGATTATCGCTGCCTTGCAATTTAAATTTGCGCTCGCCGTCGACGGCATGATGATTGAAAATAAAGAAATGGTCTTTCCGACGCCAAAAAACAACGGTCACATTCAGGCCAGTGAATAGAAATCCAACGTTATCTCCGTTCACGGATATGATCTCCTCTAAATTGCTGGAAAGTGATGGCACGGTTTCCTCTATATCCTCATGAGATGCCGGATGAAGAGCATCGTGCACGTGGGAATAGTCTTCGATGTCCACTGCTTGCCCCAATACAAGTAAATTTGCCAGGTTAAATGTGCCCGAGGCTACGAAGAAGAAACGCCTAGATGGATAAGGCATGATAAAGAAGACGATCACAAGACGATTATATTTACAGTTTACATACAGTCCCTCCTGAGGTCTTCACCGTCGTACTCAATCGTCTGGCCTTAGCTCTACCCTCTCGATTCCCTTGCAAATGCTAGGAGGTTCAAGCCCTCCTCCCAAGGTAGGCGAAATAGACGACCTACAGAAATTAAGCGAACCAGCGCCTTCCGCGAGTGAGAAGGAGAGGCGAAGTTAGCTCACCCCAAGAGGAAGCCCTTGCCGCTGAGGATTACCTCCATAGTATAGAATGCCCTGCTAGTTGAGAATATTAACCAAGAGGAATAAGGTGACAACAGTATTCTACATACATACAAAACGTCCGAGTAGGGCGAAAACCACTGCAAATAGCCGTATCTAATAAAATTGAACTCTAATTTTATTACTGAGGTGTAACATTAGTTGACACTTTTACAAAAATGTACACATCGCCAGGCATTAAGACTGTAATGCTGACGTATAAAAATAATTCATCTTTCGTACTGATACAAATTTATGTAAACACAACAAAAATTGTAGAATTAACTCCCCTCCTTAGCGCGCGATATTCAAAAGGCAGCAGAAAAGCACTTCCGAAGTAGAACACATGTAAGTCAAAAACTACGAAACATCAGAACATAAAGTCTGTATCATTGTTAAAATGGTATTCTGGGCTACCAGAAAAACCATATGTGAGAACAATAGATTTATTTGTTTATGAGCAACAGTCGGATAACCGGAAATTTCGGGTAATTTTTCACCTAGTTTCGTGTTGAAGAGCCTCTGGCGAGAAAGCTTCAAAGCGTAGAATGACGCAGTTTAATGTATTTTGTAGATGAATTAATTGCCCATTCAGGAGTTTGTATTATTATTTAAACGTTTTACGAATCAGATGCAATTCACACCCAAGCCCGCATCCAAGCTAAATATCAAGCAATTTTTTTTTTCGTCGGCGTCTATAATAAAAATTTCTTGTTTACGCAAATTTTTCATAAGGATCTTATTAAGTAGCATGTGTATTGCCAATATCAGGGTCATTACTGTATTATAGGATGCGTAACGGTATGTAGTATTTGTGAAATTTCGAAAATCTTGCATTAATAGGAAATTGGCGCCACAAAATCAGAGAATCTTGACACATATACGAAAACAAAAGACAAACAACGGTAAAACTATAGTTTTTCTGTAAAAACAGACGTATTTCACTTACATTCCACGTTTAGTTTAGGAGCCAAGGTTTAAAAACCTCGAAAATCGGGAAATATTTCACCAAATTCAACGGCATCTGGTGGGAATACTAAGAAGCGTGGAGAAACACAATTGAGCTCTTTTTGTAGATAATTCTATCCCTTTTTTGAATATTTCTTTAAATCTAGGATCGAAACGAAAGCAAAAATGATACGGAGCGGGAACCAAAGGTCTGCATTTCAAAAAAGGCCGAAAAACCGCCATTTTGAATTTTTTTGGGCAGGTTCCGGTGAAAAACGTCCGGTTTTCTGAATCTTTTTTTTTTGGATCATATTATGTAGCATGTGTAAGGGCAATATCAAGGTCTCCACTGTATTATTGGAGGCGTAACAGTACGAGGTATTTGAGAAATTTCGATAATTTTACGTAAATGCGAAATCAGCGCCATGAAACCAGAGAATCATCACAAATATACGAAAACAAAAGATATACAGCGGAATAACTATACATGTTCTATAAAATCAGATGTATTTCATTTAAATTTCACTATTAGTTTAGGAGTCAAGGTCCAAAAACCCAGAAAATCGAGACATTATTCACCAAATTTGATTTTCAACGCCATCTGGTGGGAAAACTAAGATGCGTACAGAGATTTGGTTGAGCTCGTTTTGTAGAGGAATCTATCCCCAAGCTGCATATATTAATCAGATTCAAGATTCGAAGGAAAGTTAAAAAGATACGGAGCGAAAACCGAAGGTCTGCATTTCGAAAAGGTCGAAAAACCGCCATTTTGTTTTTTTTGGGCGGGTTGCGGTTAAAAATTTCCGGTATTCGGAATTTTTCCTCCGATGAATTTGGCCAAGGAACGTTCGTGAAAAATTTCAAGTCTCTAGCACGAGCGATAACGTCTTGGAATTTTATACATGTATATATTGCACGAAGGGCTTTATATATACTTAGAAGATATTAATACTATAACAAATAGAATCATCTTACGATTTGTTTACTTATTTAACAACTCTCACAACTTCTTGCGATTTTTCTATAGCTTTATGTTGGTAGTCTTCGTGTGCAATCTAAATTACGTTCCTTTAGCGGTTGATAAATATCAGGTGGTGGAAATTGGTTTAAAATCTGCTTCACTGTGAATTCTATAAGCTAATGCTTCCTCTCCAAGGAAGACATTGAGGTATGAATGGACACAAAAAAATTAATTATACGATTATTATTTTCCTTAGGCGCTCCTAATTGGGTAATAGGACCTCTTTCTTTTACTTTATTTTCTTTAAATTCTTTATTATTTTAATATTATGTGCATCTTATTGTATGAAAGAGTGTTGATAAAAATGCTTATTTATGTCTCGATATTTAATTTTTTTTGGGATGATTAAAATAACATCTAATTTCAATGATTGAATTGGGAAAATAGGGTAAAGAATGCAGAATTACATAGGTGAAACTGGAAATAACTCTTTTATTTGTGATGTAATTGCACATTTATGTGAATTTCTATTTATTTTACAATTTGCCCATTTGACAAACATTCATTTATAGGGCTGTTACTAGAGGGATGAAAAACTGTACCATAGATGAACTATCGAACTGGGAATGATTCAATTCACCGGGAAACGAACATGTGACTTTGGCGTTTGACGCATGCTAACCATCGTGCCGATGAGATCAGTTTATGTTGATTGCAATGATTACTTGCTGTTATTATCGAAGAATACAATGATAGTTGGAATGATACTCCCGATCTCATTCGTAATCTCCTGCTCTGGGAATGGACAACCCAAAGAGGGAGTTGAAGACCCTAGGGACACTCTTTCCGTCCCTTTTGCCGTGTGTATCTTTTTTTAATATCGGGAAAAGACTTTCCTCATCGAAAAATCGAGCGTTGCCACGTTACTGCACGTATCTCCAATTTGAGTCGCGATTGGATTTTTCCTCCAAATAAATCTGTCGAGTTTCAATTTTCTCTGCGATCTTTCTCCGGAGTTTTCCTTAATTTGCGAAATTCCGTATTGCTACTTGTGCGGAAAATATAATCGGATATTCTATCGAGATGAATAGAGCTGCGATTTGTGGGCAATGAAAATCGTAATGCATTTTAAGTGCGCTTAGAAAATGTCCATAAGTTCTGTTCAGTTCAAAAGGGCCGTTTATCAAAATCTTTTACCAATCACGAATGAGTTTTTCACTGC
Source organism: Sympetrum striolatum (assembly GCA_947579665.1). Classification (NCBI taxonomy): domain Eukaryota; kingdom Metazoa; phylum Arthropoda; class Insecta; order Odonata; family Libellulidae; genus Sympetrum; species Sympetrum striolatum. The sequence continues at coordinate 82,625,519 of OX388351.1, forward strand.
CATTTTATCCTTTTTTCCTAGCAGCATGATGCTTCGTGCAAAGATTCAAAAATCCTTTCTTGTAGTAATTCTTATAAGCCATCTCCTTAAAACTCTCTTTTTGGTTGGTTATCACTGTGAGGACCGTGCCGACGGTAGGTGCCGCTAAGCAGAGACACCATTTCCCTGCAAACGTTGTGAGACTACTGAGGACGATAGCTCAAGTTTTGGTGCAGCCGACCAGATAGTAGAAGATTTTGGTTCGAGTCCCGTTCACGTATGAAGTATTCACTACCGTTTATTTCTTAGAGCTTTCTCCGGCGCAAGACGTTTTGAGCAAAGTAATTCCTTCATCTTTTCCGATGTGTTTCCAGTTTTATTTTTGCTATACGTCACTTAAACGTTTTGCTCCTGTGTGACATTTTATAGGGAGAAATAAAACCTCAGAATTAATTTATTATCATATCGAATCAATATGATACTTAAGGTTACATATCCAAAAAATATACTACGCCTAAATTCAAAAGGTAAAAACACAGAAGTGAATGGGTGAAAGGAAAAAAACGGAATATAAGTTTCAGATAAACTGGGCAGAATTTAACTGATCAAAGAAATTCGCTTCTTATGCAGTAAGATCGTTATGAAATCGAAACACAAAGAAGACTACTGTTTCTTAAGAGAAAAAGAATAAAAAAACAACAAAGGTTTTCAATGAAACAATTCAAAACAAGCTGTAAATGGAGTTTCCTATTTTTGTGATTCTTATAACAGTAGAAGAGAAGTGATAAAAAAACTCGTGCTACAGTAGAACGATGAAATTAAAATGATCAACTAACGCAAAAGTTTTCAAAGAATTTACGAGAAGTAAAACTAAGAGAGTAGGCAAAGCACTTCTCGGGCGCCGAAGGTATTACCGAAGGGAATGGTGAATGGGAGAGATTGCTAAGGAAGACCTAAGTTGAAATGGCAAATTAAAGTCAAGAATAATGACGAGGTGAAGCAATCGACTAACTGACAGGGTAGAGGTAGGAAAAACAAATCAGTTATTGGTAAAAGTTGATGGTAAAACGAAAAACCTAATTTTTGATGGGTACGGCTGGGTTTACAACTTCCTGCAGTACTAACCATCAGAATTTTCGCTATCAAAAACTCAGGATAAGCGTACGCAAATTGTAACCATATAAAAAGTCCAATCAATCCATAAAAAATAATCATGCTTCCAAACATGTTCTTCTGTTAAACTATCGTAGATCTTCTACGAATATAGGACTTTTTTTAACTTTTATGAGCCACCAAGAATCTGAAGCTCGTGTTCGATTAACTTTTAGTTTCCAAAAATGCATAACTTGATTATTTTTTTATGCGGGATTTCAAGAAGAAGCAGTCACCAAAAATGTCACGCAAAAAGAAATAGAGAAAAAAATAAAAAATAATTGTTCCCATTTCGAAATCCCAGCGGAGCTTAGGTGAAAGAGCGTCTTTTAATTGCTGCCTCAAGTGGTGCATTTCCAAGGCGATGGGAACCACATGTTTCTCATCTCCAAGACGACTGAGAAGTAAAGCTTGAGTAACACGCTAATGCCAGTTTAAAATTTAATCCCTCCCTCGATATGGATACAGCTCGCTCTTGATGGTAAGAACTCGAAAAATCATTCCCTCGCCGCATTCATAGTGCCCTTGACCCGGAAACACCGAAATCCGCAAAGGGACACCCCTCTTGTATTCAATTAATCTAAGTGTTGACCGAATGAAGAGACACTGTTCGGAAGACTTTAGAATTATTCTGACACTCCTTTTTTCATGTTTGGTCACTTTTAGGGAGACATTGTCATATTTAAGAACTTGCATTTAATATATTTATAGGCTTTTTATTGATGGTGGTGAATGGGAAGCTAAAAATTATTCATAAACGTTATCCAATGAAGTAATTGTAAAACTGGATTTTCCCGACCTCAACTTGGCGGTAATACATTTTCAAAAAATAATAACGCAACGGTTCAAACTACAATGAACTTACAGAACTTTTACAGAATGATTTCAAGGCTTACAAGGCTTATCTTTCAGGTCATTATTAATCCTTCTTGTGTTGAAGTAAATTTTCAGTGTTTTTATAAATACATCGTCCTTTTTATTGCTGTGTATTTATTTATTGCAGTTGTATTATATTCTATTTCAGTAAATATAATTTTTTAACTGAAAATTTAGATATTTTTGATGGATAATGCCGAAAGAAAGGCATAATTTTAGTTCAGTAAATAGAAATCGCTTATTCCTTGACATAATTGTTTTCCCTAGTCTTTCAGTTCAATATAGAGATTAATGAATACGTTTTGGTATCACTAGGTTTTTTGTTTGGATTTAAAATAAACGCGCGTGGTTAAAACTTATGCACTTGCAAGTGTCTCGCTGAAATCTGTGATACTTCCACGTCAATAGCTTAACACGCACCACATCGATTCACCTGGTTCATGCACGAATTCAAAAACGCGTGAAAGAAACGGAAAGCAAAGCCTTTCGTTTTATTTGGAAAAGACAACATTCGATGGGTGTCACGGGTACAGCGACGACGAGAGGAAGTTTAATAAAAATGGAAGGAGTTTTTAGGGTGACAAAGAAGTGGCGAAACGTGCCACAGCTGAAAATCGGTTGGGTTACTCGTGCGAAAAACGAGTCGATTGTCTTTTTTTCCTTCTGCGATTCTCTTTTTCCTAAGTTTCCCCCGATTTTCCCCAAATGTTTGCTGTCGAAGTATTTCAGATTTCGTTTCCTTGGTGACGGATGTGTCGCCAGAACTAAGGGAAAAGGTTTTGCTCTAATGCTTTTAGTTAAAGGGGAAGCAATAGTTTAGATAGGGACCGTAGGCCTTTACCGAATGAGTAAAAATATTCTCTAGGAGAAACAGGGATGAAACATGTGTGACAGAGCCGGGGCTCAAACCCAACTCTCCCAATGTCGGACGGTTTAATCGTTAAGCCGGAGCGTTCATTTACGCCGTTGGGGGGAGTCAGTGGCAATGGGCGAATGGGTTCAGCCGAATGTGCGCCCACAAAGTGAAGACACCCCTTATTCATGGAGTAGAGTCGGCTTTGGAAGGCGTTTGTCGTGGAAAATTCTCAATAAGAAATGTTCAAGCTATTCTCAGTAAAAATATTGTTTGATATTCTCTCAAATAAATCAAACTTTGCCTCTGAAAAATGTTAAAAGATATTCATAATAATTCCCATTTATTAAAACAATCCCCGTCATATATGCATTTATCTATAATTGTCTACATTTATTTCAGTAACTTCAATAAGAGATATATGTTGAGTTCATTTTTCACTCTATGAGCGGACTTAAAAATTTAAAAAGTAGAATAAGAAATGATTCTTGTAAAAAATCGGTAGAGGTATCACGTAAAAAGTTTCATCAAATACTTCATTCATTGGAGATTTTTTCGATTTAACGATTTGCTGATTCCCATTTTTGGAGTTTTGATTGCTATCAAAATTGTACATCTACCGGAAAAATTCAATGACTCATTTTACAAACTTTAATAATTGCCCTATGAGTCAACCATCCTTAATATTTCCTGCGCGTGTTGCTTTCAAATCCCAATGAGAAGCAGATTAATTTCTTGAATTACATGCATATTGATATCATTATATATCGCCTTAATCTTCAATATACACTCATCACTCGGTGCTATAGCAATAGCTGAGCTAACGCAAGGTATGATTCCGAATTTTTCTGGCATTTTATTAAACGGGGTCTTTAGATCGAATACGAATTTAAAAATCTTTTGCGGCGAAAATGCGTGTTTGGGAATTTTTAATGAAGTAAAACTCTTTACCCTGTGTTATTCTAGCAGAATATAAATTTGATGCATATGTGTTTGCTTAGTAAAAATGTCGAGATATTATCAAATCATTCCGATGTGTACTATTTGAACAAATATAATTCCGCACAATTGAAATATATTCAAGAACAAGAAGGATAGTAATTATTCTGAATTTTGTATTTCCTTCAAAATCCTCCTTGACGTTGCGAATTAGACGGCCACGTTCCCTTCAATCCACTTCTTCTCTTCTATATTTTACACAGGAAACGTTTTTCTGCCATTTTTTCCTTTCATCCCCTGTGAACATAAGATCCCCTTTAATGCTTCTCCCGAAAGAATGCGATGCGCGAATTACGCCATATTTAATGGAGCGATTTAAATAACTTCCTCGCATTCGTTCCTTATCCTTTTCTCATCCCCGCAAAAGCATAAATGTATACGGAGATAGTAAATATACGAGAATGAGGGCGCTCACGCGTGGAGAACAGTTTATAGGGGATTGTGGGGGAAAATGAGAAAATAGAGGAATCTCCGGGTTTTTTGAAGAGAAAGGGGCCTAGGACGGCGCTGTGCGGGACTCGTGTAATAAAAAAGTCGGAGTCAGCGAAGGCGTCAAGTGGCGAGGGAAAGGGTTGAGGAACGCCATGGACGACGACGCGGTGTAATAGCAAACGTCGGAAATCATGATGTATAGGAAGAAGGGGTACATAAGAAGGGGATGGCCTCTCTCCCCTTTAATCTTCCCCACCCTTCGTCCCGCCCCACCAGTCCTGCTCCTGACAGTCCCGCCTTCATTTTCGATGATTTATCGACAAGGAGAAAGGCTGGAATAGGGCTTTTTGAATGCAAGGAAAATGGAGGAGGTAAGAAAAGGGAGAAGAATAGGAAGAGAGGGTGGTTTGCGGGGTTTAGAAGTGGTGGTATGCAGGAAGGTTTCAATGGCATGGAAATGAGTACAGTGTGGCGTTTAAAAGAGAAAGGAGGCTAATATGTTGAGAAAGGGTTGCGCTGAAATTTGAGGAATTGCATTGTGGGAGAGATTAAAGGAGGAACAGCTGCGGAATTCACCGAATGATGGCGCAGATTATCTTCTATAATATAAAATGGAGTGTGGGTTTGTGTGTGTGTGTGTATGTTCTCAAAAAACTCGAGAACCGAGAGACGCAAAACTTTGAATTTTTCTACATTATTAAAAGCCGACCCCACGCAGAGTATAGGCTACTTTTTATTTCCCTAAAGTCCACGGTTCGAACCCAGATGGGTCAAAACGTTTCCATAAGAAATACAGGTAGAGGTCATTTTTTTCGTTGCAGGGTTCATTTCTTTCGTAAAATTAAATTAGAAATAATGGTCCTAAAAAGTCGAATTAAGCACCGAAAGAAGGAAAATAGAATAAGAATTTTTAATTTGCCCGTGGAATATCGTTTTCGATTCGAAATTGCGCACATTTTGATAGAGTACGTGAATATTTTATCGAAATTTTGAGGTCGTAAACAACCCATTCCCCTGATGATCAAGGCGATTGTTGAGTCCCCAGCTCATGTATACACATTGAGAAGATATGCCTATTACAAACTAATGTTAAGAATAAGTGATAGATTATATGAAGAGTGGGAAATTTAAGGAGATATTAATAACTGCAGCTATGAACGTAATACTGTGAAGAATCGAGCGTACAAACATACGAATGCCAGTATTTAAGAAATATTTTTGATTTTATGGAAGTGTCTCTAGCAACCAAGTTTTATTTAAATCAACGTAATTGTTCACTGACTATTTCGTGGGATAAATGGGTTTATAGTAGTTTGTTAGATGGAATTGCTTTCTCTCCATCAATACAACTGAATGCGTATAAAAAACCTGTTAAGTTTTGTATATTTTTAATATAATCTTCTGCAAGAAGTATTACAACTTATCAATTTACATCGATAAATATTAGCGATTGACGAAAATGGATTCACTTAATATCGTAAAGATTTCCCAGATTCAGTTGGAGTTAAACGGCGATTTGTAAAGCTGTAGCAAATCTCCAACATCCTATCCCTCCATCGTAAAGGTAATGCAAGTCTATGTTTTCTTATACGCAGAATAAAAAAGTTATTCATTGTGGTTTCTTAAAGTGCTTCTAATTCTTAAACATTTACTGTCATTCTGTTATCGGTGTTTACTTTGGTTCTGTTTTGGCGTTGTGATTGCATTTGCGTTATTTGATGAGCTTCGTGTTTATGTTACGTATTTTAGTATTGGGGTACAAGTCAGCTCCATAATACACTTACTTTCTGCAAAGAATATTTATCGGTGGTTTTAGACTGATATAAAATATATTTCTGTAATTTGTGTTTAATCATCGTTTCCAAGAACCAATTTTTCCTTTCTAAAAATGTCTCCTAAAAGGTGGTTCTGCTTATCCTAATGTGATCTTCGAATATATTTTTTTATAATCTTTAAATGATTTTTGACATTTCGAAGAAAGTGTTCATTCAAAGGATATGAGATTGAATATTTAGGTGACTTAGTAGACTTAATTATAACTTCATTGTCTTTGTTTATTGGTTTGGAAATAATTATAGCCTGGCATTAGCTATCTACCAAAAATTGTGATGCACGTGTTACGACCGATAAGTTAGCAATGGTATTTATCAATTTAAATTTCCCCGTTGAGAATCAACGGGCTTTTCAGCTAGTAGTTTAATATCGCGATGAAGACAAATATGGAGCGAATCTGCATGAGAGATAATGTTGATACTACTAAATTGATTTGATTGATTCATGAATCAATAATTGAAAGGTAAAGTGAAAATATTTCAGCAAAAAGTGTTTTCCTCAAGTGACATTAAACGGTTATATTTTAAGTATTTATTTTTAGTGACAAGTAATTCGCCTTTTTAAAATTATTTTAGAAAATTGCAGTATTTTACTAAAATAATTGATAAAAATTTATATCTAATATTGGTCTGGCTAATTATCCTGCAAGAATTATATCTATGAATTTTTAGTAAAAATGTTAAGTTGTAAAGTTCTTTGTTGTTACTATTTATACGTTTACTCGTTGACTATTCGGTAATTAACTGATTGATTGTGGGTTAATTGATAGGTTTAATAAATTATTTATAATAAAATAGGCTAGAGATGAGATGATATTCAAGTAAGCTTCATTCCAATTAGAAAATGGTAGCATATTTTTGAATTAATCTACTGAATGTCATTTTTAGGAAATCGAATACAGTGGAATGATGACTTGATGTCATTCGGCTTACCATAGTCACTTTACATTAGAGATTAGATATTAGTTGTAAAAATACCTAAACCTCACTCCACTTATTCGGTTAAGATTCATCATTCGTGATAAATTCATGTACGGGGAGAGGAATCTTAAACCCTTGGGAACAAATTCCGGAAAAATTGGGAATTGATTTTGTTGACCTATTTAAATGGCCGGAATAATCTGTGCTCTATTTAATCATTAAGACCTCGAATATCTAGAGTAACACATTTTTATGGCTCGTTATGAATGACGTATTTAGTTGTTTGAAGAAAGAAAAACAACTATGTAAAACAAGTTTAACGACCAATGTCGAAGTTTCAAGCATGCTCGGTGTGGAGAATCCGACGAGACGAGAGTGACATTGCAGGAACGCTTCTATTATAACTTTTGATGTCTTATTTTTCTAGAGATTATAAGTTCTAAGTGAAGCTCGGCTACTGTTTCCTTCTCTCAGTTTTAATATCTCTGTCTTTGGCAGCTTTTGTTATCAAAATTTTTATGGAAATCCGCCTCTTCACATCCGTCTCAAGTTATTATGAAAAATTTTAAAATGGAACTCCTATTTCGCAGGATTATGGCGCGAGTAAAAATATCGTAAGAGAAGGCACTTTGAAATAAAAATAGATACGATGAATACCCTCCAAACTGTGGACTAGTTTTAATTAATTTTTGTTTGTGACGCATGAGTCGCAAAGACTCCATAGTTACAGTAAACAAGTATGAGGAGAGAAACTTATTTTAACAGCAATACTGCAGGTGCAGCCTGGAAGCTGGTTCGTGCTTCAATCCTCAAGGTTATGAGGTATACAAAGTAAGATGAGGATTGAGATAGTTCATTTCGCCAGCATGCGCTTTCATGTATAAGACGATTTTTCACTTAATTGTTGATCCCGAAAGCCAGTGGAACTTTCTCTGCCATGGACTGGGTGATGAGGCATACTAAGTAAGAAGAGGCCACCAGTGATTTCAACGGCAAACACTTCTTAATTGAAAAAATCTGCATCTTTTTAAACGAGAATTTTATAAAAAGCAGGGTTAGTGTAATGATGAGCTGGGTTATCCTCTTATTCTCGAAAGCAAAGAAAATTTAATTTTATCATCGAAGGTCTTGAAACAGGACATAGTCTTGATGTATAAATTAATGTATTTATAGCATCCAATAATTCGGAGTCAACTTTGTGGTAGTTTTCCATTACAAAAGGGGGTGGAAAGAATACTTTGACCCTTACAACGGAATATATATTTTTCTATACAACCATAGTTTCGAGTCCTTTGGTTACCATCATCACATTTTAAGTGATAGTGTGATAGTTGTGAAGTTATGAAGCTTAATTTTTGACTATATAATAGTTTTATGCCATTTTGCATCGAAGATTTGAACAGTAGATTGGAATTTATAGTTTTGATTTCGCCTCATATTGAGGTTTTTAAAAACGCATTCAAGTCCGAAAAGCGGCTATTATTATTACGTTATTTGTGCGTATGTAGGCGTGCACTGTTGAAGGGACAGAGGTGCCCATGTTAGCGATGTCTACACACAATAGGTGTCTTCCGTCGCAATTCGAGCACAAACAGATCGGAATCCATTGCGGCCTCAGAAAAAGAAGCCGAATATTGAAAATCAGTGAGGGTTTAATCGACGCCTAACACCGAATCAATGGTTGAGAAATGAAAGTGACGGCGGAATTCGATCCCACGCCTCCCTGATCAGGAAAATGGAATGATCCACGGGAGCACTCCTCGAAAGGGAAAAAACAAAAGAAAGACTGATTCCGAGGAGAATATAAAACGGAAAGGCGCAGGTGTGTGCAGAGGAAATAATAAAGGGAGTTGCAGCAGAAGGAAGTAACAGAGGGGAAATAAAGAAACAAATGACAGAGTGGAAAGGAAGAAAATTAAAGTATGCTTTGGAGTGAACAGAGAAATGATGACAGAATGAAAAGGGTGAACTAGACAAGGTCGCAGTGCAGCTAGCAAGCAAGTTCTAGGACGTGTCGCCCAAGGAATTTCTCCAAAAGGAGATTCATCCAAAAGATGGTTCGCCCAACGACAGTTTCTTCAGAGGACATTTCATCCATACCCTCTTAATAGTCTAAGGATACACTCTAAACTAAATTCTCTCTTACGGAGCTATCAAGCAAGTTCAAGCAGCGCAGAGAGAGGATGGATGAGAGAGAGCAAGAAGATGGAGAGCACAGAGGTGACGGAAGAAGAAGAGCTAGGATGGACAGATGGGAGGGGTAAAAAAACTAAGATAGGAAGGATCGAAGGAACAATGCGAGGGAGGATGACAAAGGATAAAAAGGGGAGGAAATAGGTGGAGATAAATTCATGGAGGCTCTAAAAGTTGGATATAATTTCCTCCCTTCGTCACCGCCGTGAAAAGGGCGTCCCGGAGTTTTTAACAAATGAGCTACGGATTGTTCTTATCTCCGACGCAATCCGAAATGTGTAACAACGTCTCCTCTACACCAAAGCGTCCCTTAGTCTTCCCTAAACGCGTAATTTATTACATAATTCAAAAGTTGGGTGGAAAGCGAGGTTTTCTCGCGTTAGCCAAGAGATATTCAGGGGTACACCTCTACAGGGTGGTGGAATCAAGGGCTCAGTAACAGAGTGCTGATGAAACGACTATTATTGGAGCGAGATTGATACTAAAGAGTCGCTTCTTACATACAACCCTTCGAAATTTTAAATGAAATCGACTTAATAAAAGTATTTGATGGTCACATAAATTATTTGACTACGTTTGTATTTAGTTTATAAAGTTCGTGGTGGCTTAATTATTACATAACAAGCAAGGAACTAATGTAGGGTAAACATCTATATTTTAATTAGTAGACTATTCCTTCTGTATTAGATCTGTATCGCCTATAACATGAACATTCAAATTTATTCATTCCAGTGAGAACTATTCGTAATTGTTCGCATTCCCAACATTAAATCCAGAATAACATTTCAATTCAATAGGAGAGGAAATAAACGATCCCAAGTTCCCAACGTGTGCACATCTATATCCTCCTTCTAATTTATTAATACTTTCTTCGAAGATGTCAGGTTTATAGATTTTTGATCTATGCAGTACATCTGATTTCTTTATCTTGCAACTATAAGACCTAATCACTGATTGCTGCACTGTTTCGCACTTTACAGTACCGAATATCACGCATGTGTTGGAACCCTGGTTCTTATACCCAGTGTTATATAACCTAACTAATCGAAGACTAACCCCAATGTAAACTGCAGAAAAATGTCCTCTACGAACGAATTAAGGTTAGGGCGTCCTTAAAGATAATTGATCCCGCTGAAAAAGGTGTTCAAAAACTGCTGAGGAAACGGATCCGGCATTGCTTCCTTCGTTTAATGAACGCTCCGTAAAAAAAATTGTTTCCTTTCATTTCCTCTTTTTGCGTTTTCATTTCTATGCAAAGCGGTCCTCGCAAAAACTTTTTTGCGGATGATTTCCTCTACTACCAGAAATCTGCATTTAGGAGTGTAATATACATGTAGATGTTCTCCGATCTTTATCAGAGGTAATCTTTGTTTGTTTGGAAGCGTCCTCTTAAATACATAAGTTTATCATGTTTCAGAATGGATTTTAACCATATTACGTCTTTGAATAGATTTTAAAGGTAACTTTTGTTAAAGTTATTCAAACTTCGTGCAACGAAGGTAATATGCTATAATTATTAAAATGAGATGGAAGGATCTAAGTAATGACGGGATAAAGGAATTCTTTTTCGACAGAGGAACTGCGAATAGTACAGAAGGGTATTAGATGCAACCTGGTTAGAGTGATCCTGCAGGGTAGCGTCATTGGACCGTTGCTATTTTTACTTCAGTTCAATGACCTTAGATTTTAATTTTCAGGGAAATATAAATTAAAGAGGATTGATTAACCCCTATCAAAAGTTTTATAACGAATAATAACGATATAATAACGGAATGTTACCATGGTGATTAAGTATAGCTTAATTTAGAGAAATGTTCTATAGTTAATTTTTTTATGAAAATCCACTGCAGTGATTATTTATACATCTTTCGATGTAAGAACTTATTAAAAGTAGAATCTGAAGTCTTTTATTATGATTATTACGATCAACGTCATCCTGATTCAATAAAACTGGGGGCCCAACCCGAGGCACTGGAAGAAAATTAGGTTCGGCTTTTATGATACCTATTATTATAATTAATAATTTTCTCAAGTTTTAAAAAATCTTCTTTCATAAAGCTCTATAGCAAAAGAAAAATATACGGATATCGGTCAATATTTGTTTTAAAACTTAAAATTACAATAGTATTGCAATATTCTGTATTGTTATTTCTAAGCCAACTTTTTTCGGCGATTCGCTTTATTTTTAGCTCGCGAATTTTTTTATGGGGTCGGCCCGGTGGATATAAAACCCACGAAACCTTTGGTGGAGATGAAAAGATCATTTCCTGGATCGCTAGATTGCGTGTTTTCGAAAGAAGTGATATTCTTAAATTAATTAATATTCCCTGGGGGTCTACTTTCGAAGCCATTCTTCGTGGAATTAACTCATCCGTCAGGCGGACGGTTGCATGGGCAGGCAAAGTATTAGAATTTTAATTGGACTCGATCCCCTTGGGAAGTTTTCTAAGGATTAGAAGACTAATGAGGGACTGTGCGGTTTTGCCTCCTGCAAAGCGTCCATAGGGCACGCTGGAAAGGTTCGTGATTTATTGTAAATCAGGGACGCCGAAACTCCCGAGTTCTGGTCGCCGTATATTTCATGAGCTATACTTGGAAAGAAAGGGAGCTATCGGCAGTTATGCCCGTGATATGACTTAAGGATGAAGTCTCGATGAAAAACAATTTTTATGTTAAAAGCTCTTTTTGGTAAAAGATAGATTTTCGCCGGTGTTAGGAATTCAGGGGCGACTGTTGGTGGGGGCTGGAGTAAGGATGGAATGTCCATCCTTCCTCTATGGGGCTAGCTGATGGCAGTCATTTGTGGACATGGGGTGAGTAAGAACTTACAACAATAATAAATACGTCATTGTTACTCAACATAATAGGTGTTGTTCAGGTTATCCAGACTATTGTTTATTTCTTAAATGGTACGGTTTAATTATTGTTTAAATTAACAAAAACATTTTGTTATATTATACTGCAAAATTAAATAACATTTCAATAGAATACCCTAACTTAACAAAAATAAATCCATTTAATCATCCATACATTTACAACATTTTTGTAACATATGATAATCTTCACTATGGGCCTCGAATTAACAATCTCAGACTCGCATGGTCTAAATCAGCTGCAAGTAATGAAATCTCACCTAGAAAGGAAACAACTACTATTACTACTGTTTCTTAACATGCGTGAATTTTTAGGTTTGGGATACGAGCGTTGATTTTGAAAATTAATAACTGTCAATGAATGGATGGATGTATCAACAATATCAATTGATTGACAATAATCAAAAATAATTATCAATGGATGCTTAAATGATTCATCAATCAATTGGGAAGAGGTATCTGTGTTTAACTTTCCAGGTGTTTTATTTTTTACACCATCCTAAGCCAATACATTGAACCACAGGTTCAGCGGCTCATTTACCTAACCTTGACATCATAGCAGACAATACGGAGTAAGATGAACTCAGCACCATCCACATATACTTCGGTATCATTTTTATCATCGCCGTTGTAAATTAGATTGATACCGATGAAAGATGAATTTCCCTCTCGTATCCAAAGGTAAATAGAAAATTTTCCATCGGTAGCTGGAGGAAATGAGAAATGCATGGGTTTTCCTGGATGTCATAGACGCCCGTCTGTCGCCTGAAAATCTGTCAAAGAGACGTAAATGAGGGAATCGCTAAATATAGAGGAACGCCAGGATCGCGGACGGAATTAAGCCACTGGGATTACGTCTGCAAGGTCAGGGGGAATAAGAGGAAGCATAAGGGACGCTCATTGAAAGATCTCGATTCTGGGAACACTTGCAAATGACGAAGAAAAAGTGGTTACGCGTAACAGGAGGAGGCGTGATTGAGCGATAGGTGACTCCTCTGGCTGGAGATTGAAAGAAATGAAGAATCGATTGACGCCATGATATGTAGCTCTCTTGAATTACTACAAACACGAGTCGTTTTCAATAAACTCTCCCTGGCAGGGCTTCAATCCTTCTTAGGATTCTCTCTTCAAGTACACATTTATCTGTAGCCGCCTTTCAGCGTGTGGCAGGGGGTGCAAGCACGATGACTCTACCTCTCTAATAGATTAATATTGCGTATCTATCACGGTAATAATGAATTTAGAATCATCTCGTTCTAGCAACTATTTCCCTGGTCATCCTCGCCATGGTCTATACAACAGGGAGGACGCATTATATCGTATCCTTTGAGAACTTACTTCTTTCCCCAACTCGTGTCTCGCGGTGTGCCGCAGGAAAGCTCTTTCGTTCCGATAGTTCATTATGCTCATGTGCATATGAATATATGATAAATTGGGTAAAAGCCTCTGATGGTTACAACAGTAAATATAAAGGGTAAAAACACTCCCTAAACCATCAAAAATACCTTACAGTCTTATACGCATTTCGCCTCCAAAGATGGCACCTTCAGGGACAGGGCATGAGAGGGCACCTTCAGGGACCGGGACCGAGTCTTCCCGGTCTCTATAGATGGGGGGCGAAATTGGGACTTTTTATTTGGTTTTTGGAGTCTTTTTGCCCTTTATATTTACTAATATGAATATATATTTAAAATTATTAGAATGTATTTTTAGAATATATTGTTAGAGAATATTTTTGGAATACATCCTTAGAATATATTTTGCAGACGGTAGCCCTTGCAGTAATAAGAATTCGGAAAATATTTTAAAATGTGGGTTTTTCTCTAAATTCCTTGTCATGGATTTCCAAATAGTCTAGCCTTCTTTGTTTGAAATTTTCAGCAAGAATGTCGTAAAACCATTTAAATTCGTTTCACAATAGCGTATTTATTCAATCCATTGCCTCGCATTTATTTACTCTTCTAAAATCAATCTTTAGATATAAATGCAAATTGTGACTGGAACTAGCACACGTACGGTTAAGTTTAGCCTTGAAGCTAGACTTTACCGCTTGAGTGGGCCAGGAAGCGATGCTTTAGCCACACCCGTGAATGGGTAACCGTATCTTGAGCAGCGTAATACGTAGGCGACTACTCTAACAACATGCTTCCACACCCCAAGATGCGGAGGCATTCCTGTTTTGATAAGGAGACATATTTTGGACTTACAAGAGGTCACTAACGCGTGGTGCTGCAAAGTGGGCGTAATCCGTATGCGCGTCCACTAATGGAGTGACTGATTAAATGCTGGACCAACCGAAGGAAAATTGGACTCGTTGTAATCAGCACTGGGCGGATGTTCAGCCATCTCTTATAACCCAATAAATCATTCGCAGAATTTAATTTTCTTCTCCTCTTTCCGATTGAGCCGTGCATTTTATTTCGGACTGTGGAGGCGTATAACTCGACGAAGCTTCAACGGAAGACCTTTTTCTCAATAAAAGAGGTAACTGATTGATAACTGCACGAATATTAGAAATAATAACCACACCAGAGGATATAATAAGAGGCCTACTCTATTAGTACAATAACCATCCCTTTGATTCATACTTATTGATTGGCATACGATTGGTTTAAAGTGAAACTTTCATACGTCTCCCAACTTCTTGTGTCACATTTTTCTCAATTTTACCATTCGCTATTTCTTTTAATCGCTAGTTTTTAATTGCTTCGAATGATTTGGTGAACACTGACTACGTAGCATACAAGACAATGTTTTTTTTTACCCCAGCATTAAGTATCCCAAATTTTTCAATTTAATTTACAGATGAGGTGAGAAGTTGAAATAGAATTTTGCTGCGAAATTTTGTGAAATGTTTAACAAATCTAAGGATAAACATCCCATACACAATTTTTGGGAATATTATAAAGTTGTTTGCTATTTTTTTATATCCTGATCTTACCCGTGCTCATGTGGATATTTATTTATATAATACATTAATAATCTGACTATATTATAATTATTCACTTATTTACACCCACATTAATGAATTAATTTAAATATATTTTCATAAATTCGGTACCACTGCATAAGTTACATACTGAAGCTAGTTGCACATTTTCACCAACCTTGTCAATTTACAAATCCTAAAATGAAATTAAGAATTAACCTTTTGTCGGTACTCCGTTATGCTAATACAAATTGCATAAATTCCTTGGTGTATTCTAAACCTCTTAATGGTAATGTATTTCATAATCAATAAATAATTCAAATACAGTGTCTTCCCGTATTCTGAATCTGTCGCCGAGTTGGCGTCGAAAAGCGAAAACGTCGAATAGCGAGACATCCAAATTTTAGGACACTATTCTCCGTACGAGTCTAAAAACAGATTTTTTCTTTTTAGCGTCAATCCCAAGCTCTTTTATTTTAGTTACCACACTATTCGCTGCAATGCATATTGCTTCATCCCGACTGTGCGAGAGAATGTTTATGTAAAAGAGCAAATTATAGTTCAATTACATTCATTTTTTCAACTCTAAATACATTGGACAATCCATATCACGCATTTCATCGAAACGGAAAAATTATAAAAATACCAAATGAAACCCTTCAGTTTCCCTAATGTACCTGAATTTTAGAGTCTTAAATTCGGTAGTGGAATTGTGCAACTGTCGGATTACTGGCCATCGAATTGCATAACTCTTTTTCGTAAAATAATGATAATTAACATGACATTAAAGTCTTTGGGAATGTTAAATGGCGAGTTCTTACCCTCAATTTTGATTCCATTCATAAAGGTACGGTAGTATGACGTAGATTGACGTATTCGGTCATCTTCATGGCATTTTCAACAAAATCAGAGAAAGGTTAACGACCCAAATGACGAGAAATGGACCCACCAGTCGCAGGAAATACTAAAACAAGTGACGGTAGCCTTCCGTTTTTCTTTCATTCCCTCCATGAATTATGCATTCCCGGAATTGAACCTCGCGTTAAATTACCATACGTGTTAACGCTACGTAATTCGCCTCCATAATTATTCGGTTTAAATAGAGACGTTGCCATTCGTAAATGAAGGGTTTATCGGATTACTCGGTTCCTAAAAATAATCCGGACTAGGTGGAGATATGCCGAAAAATTAGATGCAAATTTCCAATTTCATATTCCAACGGAGAGGAATTCTCAGCCGAACGACGAGGAAAGTAGCGGATGAATATTCACCGGAAAAGAGTTTTCATTCGGACAAAACCGAAATCGATTGGTTTGTTTTGGACGGCGAACGAATTGACGGTGGGGAAATTCGCCCATACAATAACATTAGGCAAGGAAATCAAATAAAACTGAAACTTGATTAACGGAGTTTGAATTCAATTGACCTTGACTGTTTCATCGTTAAAAGTAGAATCGAGTATACCGTGTAAAAAATAGACAAAAAATTCAATTCAGGTCAATATTTCCTCGATATATTTCCTATTTTTAAGGCATAATACTATTGCGCTAAAGTTGGAAGCCTGCGTGAATTTTATTTCTTGGAAATTCGTTTCATGGTTAAAGTAAGACGAATATTTCAATATTGCAATATGATTTAAAGTTTGAATTGGAAATGAAATTTGTCGACATAATAAAATAAATCGGAGATGATCGAAATATCTTACAGCTATCATAAAATATGCAATCTATAACTTTTAAAATTATAACTATCGTATTAAAAGCATTTCTCTCACTATTAGTAAACGTATTCCGTCTGAATTCAATTTACCGCTTTATTTAAATAATTCCCTTTGAGTGTATAGAAACATTATTCATTTAATATTCCTTTTGATGTGTTTGTGTGCCCCGAAATTCCCACTAAATTATGAATTCAATTTGTGTGGTAAAGAATTCCAAAAGCTGTTGATTATATAACTTTATTAGCGTGCTAAATAGACGAAGATGCTTCTTTAAGAGATTTTGCGCTTTTCCTTTACCAATCGGTGAAAGAAAACACACGTTAATTCGGTGAAAGAAATTTAACTCCACAAATTATGCATGTGGCGTAATTCTACCTGGAATAATAACGTATTTAATGATTAGCTTAGGATCATCCTGGGCATTATTAATGAATTTAATGGACTTTTAACTTGAATAATATCGAAATTTGGTGCGGTGGTACTTTTTAACCCTCGATGTAAGAGGATTACTTTAGAGTAATAATAATAATGCCGTCCTATTTTTTGGGCGAATTTTAGCCTTTGAAGGCTATTCCTCCAATTAACCCCTTTTCTTAATTTTATTCCTATTTTTTCATTTTATTTTTATTAATATCACACAAACACACACTCACACAACATACACAGACAACCATTCCCTAAAAAAATCCGATTGGCCGGGATTCGAACCCGGGACCGTGAGGTTGGAGCGTTAACGCGCTAGCACGTTACAATTTTTTCTAAATGTAAAATATTATTTCAATATTTCATTTGTGATGCTTTTTTCAGTTGAGGGAATGATACTTAGATTCTAATTCAATATATCTGAGAACTTTGAGGTACGTCTAGCAATATTGTGAAAAAGTATAATTACATTACTTTTATTAATATAATTATATTAGTTGTAGTCGTTGTGGATAGAGATATCACACTAAGTTTTAAGAAAGTACTCCTGAGTAATTCACAAAGTTAGAACAGACTTGGTTGTTTATAGTGTCATTCTTTGCAAGAACCGAATCATTCAGATGAAGTTCATTAATTTCCCTCAAGAATGAAATCCGACGCGCATGCGCCGAGAAAGAATGAAGCTGTTTCCGCGCAATTTACGCTCAGCCGTCGCATATTGCCGGCACCTTGAATGAAGTTACGCGCCAATCGATCGCATGAAATGCCTCGGAAGAATAGACCGGAATAGAAGATAAAGAGGGAATAAAGAATAGGAGAGCCGAAGCGAAAGGGTGGAGTGTAGCGAACGGAAAAAAGGCGAATGAAAGAAAACCATTCGTTAAGTTTAGCGTCGCAGCTGAAGAAGCCATTTTGTTTTTCGTTACGTTTTGTGCTCTCATAAAAGCTTATTTCCAAGATTTCCTTAGAAATAAAATAATAACGCGTGCAAAATAAACACCATATTTTAGCGATTCTAAAACATATTTTCGAATCTCTAAAGTTAAAGGGATTCGTCTTAAAAATACAATCGGAGTCCTCAACGGTTGTTTGCCGTAACTTCGACATTTATCGAAAAATCCTACATTATAATTCGAGTATTACAATGAAATAAATAAAATTGTGTATCAAGTACATATTAAATTATAATCATAGTTTCAAATGTTATCTTGTTGATCTTTCAATAGTTTTAAAACATAGCAGCGAATATTAAATGCATCTTAATCTCTTCAAATCTGAAATAGCTGAATTCTTTATTAATTTATTTTTATTCTATTCACTGATGATGGCTCAAAACTGATACATTTCCCTTTATTCCCTGAATTCCAAGGGAGTCCTTAGTTAATACTTAATCCAAGGATATGAGTTCGTCTTTGATATTCGGAAAAACTGTATACTTTATCTAAATGTTCTAAACATGCCCAAGGAAAAACGGACTTGAAAGAAGTTTGACAGGGCCGGGAAACCCGGGATCTTCCTCTATCCGGGAGGCTGCCTTAACCATCTAGGCTACCCGGCCAGAACATTTAAACAAGCCGTTTTGCAAGTCCGTTTTTCCTGGGTGCACGCCCTTATGTGCAAAGTCACCTCAACCCTTTCCTTATGTCCTAAACATGCTTACCATTAACAGTCAATAGCTCTCTAAAAACATGTTTCGAATAGCGAACTCATTAATCTCACAAGCACTAGTGACAGCGCAGGTTCTTTCGATCATTATCACAAATTTGAGGATATTCCAAATGAAAATAGATCGAGATTTTTAAATTTTTAATTCCGATTCCTTAAGCGAAAAAATTATCTTGAGTTTTATACATTCACTGAAATATCAAAAATGCATTCTTATCTCGAAGATCTTATGAGCTTTTGTATAAATCGGCCTAAGGAGGCCTTAGTATTAGATCTTAGGTTTTCTCTACGGATTTCCGAATTTGTATTTTTGATTTTGTCATTTCTCCTTTTAAAAATTTTTGTAATTTTTGCTAACATCTTTCGGTACGTTAAAACACTTTACGGCACGTTTTTATCAATTCGTTGCCTTAAATCGTTTCCAAGTACTGATTAAGAAGGATAAAAGACAAAATTGAAAATGAGGGAAATTATAGGAAAACAGATGATGTGGAACGAATAGTTCCTAAGGATGAGGGAGTGGAGAGGAAAAAGTGAAAGACTTCGAGAAAGTGAAAGGGAAATGTATAGTAAAGGAAGGTAAGCGAGGAAATGTTACGAAGAAAGGGAGAAAATGGTCGGAATGAGATAGGGAGGAAAGAAGGGAAATGAGAAAGAAGAGGAAATAAACGACTGGAGGATGAGAGGAAATCGGGAATCGAATCTGAGGTATTGAAGTATCGAGAAGGGTTGATTCCCTTATCTCCTTTAAGAGGACTATCGAAAGCAAGGCCACTGGGCCACCTTCTTGGAATCGCAAGCTTCCCTTTTATTGGGATTTTAGCCCAATTTCACATTTCAATCACGTTTAGACGTCATTTGGTATCGTCAAGTTGCCCCATTTTTTCGGATCGTTCGAAGAAACGTACGCGTACCCGGATGAAACGGCGGATTAACAATTCGACGCTTGTAATCATAAATTGTGATTAATAGAATAAGCTATCTCCAATTTACACTGCTGGAACAGAAAATTCGTTAAATGAAATCACCTTGACGTGTACTGGTGGGGTTTCCAAACTATTCGGCAGAAGAACTGCAAAAGAGAGCCTCTTTGACATTCATGAAACAGATGTATATGTAGAGGTGTCCTAACCTTAATCTTTAATCCTTTTAAATTTGTTTTCTTGGAATTGTCAGAGTGAAACAAATTCGTTTTCCTTAATCCTCCAGGGTGCTACTTCTATGCCTTCGTTTTCTCTGTAGTAATTTTTTAAAGATTACTTGAAAAATCAGTAAGTCTTCAGCTTAGAGTTAAAACGTGGATCATAATTTTTCTTACCTGCGATTATCGACCACAGAATATCCTGTGGTCTCAGTCTATGAAAGGTTTTTATTTATGCGAGATTGGGGCTAAAAAGTGAAGTTTTGTTTTCTTTCGACTGATAAAAGAAATGTGCCGTGAAGTGAAATTTTAGAGTTCACATGGACGACTCTAATTCCGGATATCGATAATCAATTGTTTGTTTGAATGATTACTTGATTATTTGCTATAGATTTCATTTATTGAGATTTTTGAAAATTCAAGAAATTGTCGTTGCAAATCTATATTCAGTCTCTTTAGGTTTTCTTTAATATCCTCCACTAAAAAGATGGTGGGAAAGTGTTTTAGTAGTAGTAGTATTGTTAAAAGTGCTTCGACAGCTTAGGCCATTTCGCACATTGGCTCCCTCCGGGAATCGAACCCGGGACCGCTTTCACCAAAGTGTTTTAGTTTATTTAATAAAATAGTAATGAAGATTCTTTTATTAGGTCGAGATTGATTCTATTAAGTCTCTTATTACATCCAACATTTATGCAGAGCTACTGACTCCTTTGGAATATTGATTAGCTTATTAAAAGAATACTGATTCTTACGCATAAAAGTAAAGGGAAAAGTAATTACAGATCGAAAGTTTTGTTTACATCGAATTATGTCAGAGTTATACTATGTATACAATATTTTAGATTTTATATTTATTATTGTTGTGAATTTGCAAGTAGGTGCGCGATCTAGTAGCAGTGGGAACTACTTTGTAAAAATATGGACATTTTGTATAAAGTTCATCATAACAGTAAATATACAGTTGATTTTATATGAAATTTGCAAACTATTAATTGCAAGGCATTTATGCCAAAATTATTGCGACAAATATAAACAAGAAAGGGATGAAGTAAGAATCGAGAGAAGGAGATGAGGAAGCTGAGAAGGGTTTCGCGGTGTTTGCGGAGGGAAAAAAGAAGTCTGCAGGAGGATTATACCGATAGAGGGGTGCCTTGTGGCTGTTGCGGGAAGATAGTGCCGGAATAGAAATTGGAATTCGAATGGATAATCTCCCGCGAGGATTCTTGAAGGGGCGATGCGTAACCGGGATTTAAAATGGAGGGAGGCCGTGAGCCACGTGGACGCCGACATTTCGATGACGTTCCTCCGAGGGCGATGAGGTGTCAAAGAGTGAAATGCGCATTGCGCAAGTGGAGCATCTTCTCAGCGACCTTCGACCATTTTTATGTTTGAAGCCAAATCAAATATGTCGTCTGGTGAGGTTTTCTTGTTATTAAAATTGACGGAGGGAACAGATATTTCGCTTCCAGTAGTTCCATTGCACGGATCTGGACCGAAAGGAGTTATGGAAGCACTTTTTGCTTTACTGTTAAATAAATCAATCGCGAACGTGATTTGCACTTTAGTTACGATATAGAGTATAGTAAGAAACAATTTCCATTGCAGTTAGAGCGTAATACTCTTATATATTAATCGAATAATTGTCTTCGAATGCAGTATAGAGGAAAATTTATCTCTCATTTACATTGGTCTCGGTTTCTTTTGTATGAACTCCAAAGACTTTAAAACATTTCGGTTTTGGAGTTGTTTTATTCTGATAATTTATGAAAACCTGCCCTGAAAGTGGGAGACCTGGGTTCGAGTCCCAGTCATGTCACAACTATTCACTCCTTGTTTAACCTTTAATATATATTTATGAATGAAGATATGATGGTATTGGGTTAGTGATGCTTCGATTGATTCATTCAGATCCTTCCTTATTGAATACTACGAAAATTTTTATTCACAGGATCATCACGTTGCACCCGAGTTGGGTTTATCAATATTTTGTAGATAAAATTATGTCGGACCCGTATGCTTTTCTTTTTCACCTAACTTATATTATTTTAATCACGCAGGTCATGAAAAGGAAAAAAAGACTTAGTTCCTAGAATGGAAATGTTCTTAGCTGATGGTAGAAATAAAAGATATCCACATTCCTTGGAAAAACAACAAAGTACTTAGAATCGACGAAACCAAAGATATAAGAAATTTTTTGCTCGTCTTGTTGCAAAATTGATATTAAACAGCTGAATGAATGACTCTTGTAATCTGGTTGGATTGAATAAAAATCAAAAACCCATCGTCCTTGAGAATGGCAGCAATGGCCGCTGCCGAAACGTCGGAACTTCCGATTATCTTCACCCAGCTGGAAACCCGTGAAGATTTCCTCAGTCAGATTCACCGGGAAAGCATAAAATCCTTCAAAATCACAAATCTATATTTATATATATAGTACATAGCAAGGCAAAATATTTTAGCCGGTGCTTATTAGGACGATTATAAATTTTTTCTGGATATATTTGTTGGAGAAGAAAGAGTTCCCTTAGAATATAAATAAATTAAATAAACTCTTTTGTATTTTTACGCAAATTAATTTTTTGGAAACTACAGGTCATAATGACTTTACGGTCATCATCCTGAAAATCGTTTCGAAAAATTCAATTAATGGAAAACTACGAAGTACTTTTTTGATTTATTTATTTTGATTGCTTTCCATAATGTTAGGCAAGGGCACCTCGAGTTTAAACTGCGCATTCTTTGCTTTCGTATCAATATGTGACGCTTCATTAATTTCATCTAGGTACACTTTTCGTTTTATCAAACTGCATTTCCGTTTATATTGAAATTTTCTATTCTTAATCCTAATGAAATGCAGCGGAACTCGCTATAGACAAGCGGTTTATGTCATTCTATTATTGATTCTTCTCTTCAAAGTCAGTTAATGTACAAAATATCATAGTCTGTCCTTGGCCATATTTATCTCCGATCTCACTTCTGAATATCGCCCTATTTTCCCAAAGGAGATCTCGACTTTAACCTCGGAAACTGTTTGTACGGAGAAACTAATAAAGTTTCGGAATTTCGGAACAATATTAGATGTTTGCGGAATTGCACTCGTGCCGGATTCAAAATTTGAGGAATCCGAGATCGATTCACAGTCGAGATTAAAACGATGGCGCGCGTGCAGTCGTGGTGCCAAAAAGCAAGTGATCTGCTGGTGGACCTCTTTCTCTATCCATTCCTCTGAGATCAAGGTTGTGCAGTCGTATTGCTCCGAAGGCTTTTAAAGGAGAAATATTTTCCTCATAGCTACGATTGAATCTTACAAATAAAAAATCTGATGTGGCCAGCACATGACTTTCTCCTTATGTAACATGTAAATATTTATCTGTGACAGTATTTTCGAACTCAATCTAAACTTGGAAGATATATACAAATACATTTTTTGTAATTTTTGTCGATAACTGTATATACCTAAATATCAGATTAATGGAGGAATTTTACAAAAACGGAAATGAGCTTCAAAAAGTAAGGCTCAACTTCCGGTTAACCGATTTACTCCAAAAACTGATGAACTCTAACGACACCAACCAAAGTTCTATATATGAAGTTTGGTATTGGTACGACTAATAGTTCTTACGTTTAAGCGCCCACAAGCACACACACATACATTCATCATTCCGAAAATGGTCAAAACGTGTTCTAGAGATTCTAAAACATGTATTTCCATCGAAATCTCGAAGTCGATTCTTTCATGAAAAGAATACTTTCTCTATTTCAAAATATGAAAAAAACTTGGTACCTTCCAAAGATTTTTTTTATATATATATAAAATACTAGCTGTACCCGTTCACACGTTGTTGTGTTTGAACAAAAAGGCAGTTTTGATATCTCAAACATAATTTAGTAATGATCAAATTTATGCAATACATCAAAATGAAAATTAACAATAAAATTATCCCTACATATATGTCATTTGAATATAACATATGTACAAAACATAGATATACATAGTTGATGGTAGAATAAACATGCTTCTTCACCTGTGATATTAAACAATATTGCAAACGAATTTAAATGGAACAATAATTTTGTAATTATTAAATATCATCATGAAATTAATGATATTTGATGATTGATGGTGAACTTTATCTTAGTAGTGCTTGTAAATATACAACATTTTTTGTTTTCCTATCTGGTGCAAGAACAAATAAATTTGATGGTTTTCTAACTCGTGAACACCCAACGTACAGCTGTCCATGTGAGAAGCATGGATTTATCAAATTCAATCCACATATTTGTAATGATTGTCCCTGTGCTTTGTTAATGGTCATTTCAAAGGCTAGTCGTACAGGAAACAGTAGAAGTTTGAATTAAAATGGAGTATCTGTTGGTATCATGGGAATGCGTGGTAGTAGTACATGTTCCCCTTGGTGTTTTCCATTTAAAATGGTTGCCTCAATTATGTTATTCATAAATGCACAAATGGGATCAATTAATGTATCGTACTTCTATTTTTCCCGTAGAAACTCCATTCGCAATTTGAATGGCAGGCAGCTATTCGCGTTGCAAGGCTATTATAATGAAATCATCCATACTATCTACATTACTTTCATTCGGTACATAAGAAAATATATCATCACAGTACCTTTTCAGTTCGGAGTAAGATATGCTAAATTATGTGCTACTCTACACTTCGCATCTCGCAAATCTCAAAAAGAACACATATTCAACTGAAGAAGACCTAAAAATGAAATTCAGTCAAAGACATAAAATAAATTGAAATGTTGAAAATAGATGACATTTGTAATCAAAGTCGGTAACGTCATCAACTCACCAAGTTGTGCAGTACATACAATCTCTTGAATTTATCAGAATATCATTTTCATTAAATATCAAGAACCGTTCACTCCACGATAATATACGTAAATATTTACGTTGCTATAAACAAACATCATTTGAATACTGGAGTAAATTCTCAATGTGTTCTTATGAGAAAATTCAACAATCGCATTCGTCGTAACTGAGAAATAGTTTGTTTATAGCCTAAAAATTCATCAAAATTATCATCTAATTATTCAAAGTCTCGTAATTTCCGATCGTAAACTATATTTCATGACCAAAATAAGAAACTTTATTCAATTTCCCTTCTTCTGGTGGTACTTCTAAATCCATACGTTGGTTATTTCTAATTTAATTTTGCGAAAGAAAGGAAGCATGCAAGTGATAAAATCGAAGTTTACATGTATTTCTTATGGAAACTGTTTTTCCTTCTGGAGTCGAACTGAGTACTCCGATTAAAATAAAAATTTACAAAAACCTTCCCGGGGATATATGTAATAATTTCCCAAATTTTTACGACGATTGGATGTATGGTTTTTGAATCTATCGAGTACAGACAGACAGACAGACAGACACACATTCATTTTTATATATATATAGATTTAACCTCTGTGGAAGATACCAAGATTTTCATTTTTTTGAATGTCTATTCCATTCCACGAAGTCACGCTTCAGCATATCAGTTAAGTACTTTCTCTATACTACGTGTATGGAGAAAGTAAAAATTGGAAGTAATAGTTGAATAATAATGAAATGAGATGATTTCTGAGCTTATTGTCCATCCATACAAGTAGCTTCGGTAATTACATGTCCCCTGGACGGATTTATACCAAATGAGGGTCATTCAGTTGACCAGCTCTAACTATAACCGCCGCTTCTTCTGTACAGTGCCTATGTCTGAATAATTCCTCGTCATTAAATATTATGGACTCCGGGTCACCGAGAAATGCATCTCATTTTTACAAGATTCTCATATTCATTAGCACTCTACATTTATCTCAGCGACCAATCCTACAGAATTAGAAAAGGAAAACTAAGCACTCGATCAATAAACCGAAAAGCTAGAATAATTGGAGTAAATTTACTTCGTATATAAATACAGTAGAACCTCAATTTTACGAAGTTGAAGGGACCCAAAAATTTGCACTTTGTAAAATTTGGGCTTTGTAAATTTGAGGTTTTCTTTCAAGCAATCGAAATCTCTACAATAACAATCCAAGTTCAGTAACACAGTGCATAATGTTAAATGGGATTGAAAGGAAGGTAGTATTTCAATAAAATGAATTATACATCCAGTTTAATATTTAATACAACAGAAAAAAAAATTCTAAACTTTTTACTTTTTAAAATAATCTTCAATTTTTATATTTTTGGAAGTTTCAATGAAAGATGAGGTGATTTTTCTCAATACCTGAAAGGTAATAATTGAATAAATCAGGTACACCATCAGTAAACATCTGAAAATTGTGAAGCACTTTTATAGAGTGTCTTAATTCATTCCTTGTAGGGGGGAAGGTGCTTCTGGTATCTTCGTAGCTTGTAGAAGAGCTATCTAAGTTCACTTCATCCTCATCTTCTTTGTCTTCTCTAAATTCACTGCAGTTATGCATCATCACATGAGAGTCACACTTGACATATAACTCAGCATGAGAGGATGCATCTAGAATGTATTGATTTAGTGGTGCCATTTCTTTACTAAGGAGGTCCTGTAGAGTGGGAACCTCCACTAACTCCTCTGTCTCTAGAATTAATGTGTCACCAAAACCAGCTGATCTCCTAAAGTTAGAAATAGTGTTTGCAGGGACACTGTCTCATGCTCTGGCAATTCCTCGCACAGCATGGAACAATGTCCATGGAGGCACATCAGAGGCTTGATCAGCAACAAATGTATGCGTACTAAAGCTCTGCTAGCAGAAAGCTAAACTATACAGGTGTCTAAACTTGTCAAATAATTATGAGGATGAAATCAAACTAATTTCTGTGTCAAATAAGAGTCACAAGCTCATTCTGAAAGAAAACAATAGATATCACATGCAATTCTCTGTGTGCACTATAGTAGTAGTAGTTTGTTAAAGGCACTTTGACAGCTTAGGTCATTTTGCCCATGTGCTCCCACCAGGATTTGAAATCAGAACTGATTCCTCATGAGTCACGAGCGTTACCCTCATGGCTCTCCAGGAGCCAATGTGCAGTATATCTGCATCAAATTGAAAGGATTTAAAAATTAGACTACGATTATACTGATTCCCTTTATAGCATAGACATTATTTCAAAGCCTAGGAGACTCACATAAGTCAAAGTGAATGAAACTGACAGCCATGAATTCCAAGAAACTAGCTCGTAAATATTTTGAGTCATTTTAGAACTTTACTTAAGTTAATTTGAAACTCCCTCTTTTTTTATATGCATTCAACTACGCTGACGTTTAGCGGTGATTTTCGAGAACTACTTACTCGCGGCTACTTTAAACGATCTTGTCGCGTCACAAATCACAAGTCGCGATCGCAAATTCTTACCAAACCACGTGAAACGCTTTTCATTAATAAATTACGTATTGAAAATGCATCAAAATTTGAGTAATAGTGACGTATTACAACAAATTTAGTATTCTTTAATTAAACTAATTTCCATGACAGCTGCAACGAAGAACTTCCACAGGAATGCTACTTTCAAGTAAAAGGTTCACCAAAGTTCTGCGATGGGGTTGCGGCGGCTATCATATTGCTAAAATTAAAGAATTCCAGAGAAAATATGGAGGTCGCAAAGGATAAATATATCCTTTGCGACGAGTAGGTATTTCTTATACACAAAATGATAGAAAAGAAATAGAATTTACCAAGCGTCCGAAGATAGTGCTGGACGAGAAATCTTCGGTAGTGAACTTTTTAGTTGTTAATTATTCCCATGTCCAGCGGTTGCATCTTACTGGTGCTATTTGGACTCAGAAAAAGTACGTTTGGTAGCACTAGTCCGCTTATTTTATGAACTGGGGCATTATCTGTACAAGAAGTAGTACATTGCGATTCTCGCATGCACTCATCCTCTGCAAGAAGATAATTTGCTTCTGAAAAATCTCCGTCGTCATTCATGCCTTTTTTATTACTTTCATACAACACAGGCAAATTTTTCACGTTCTTGAAGCAACGCGGAGCTCTTGATTTTGCAATCACAACTGGTTTAAACTTTTCAGATCGATCTTGGTTACATATTAGCATTACTGTAACCCTATCCTCAGATTTTTTACCTCCGCAACATTTTTCACCACGGGTCCCAAGGATGGAGTCAGGTAATGCCTTGAAAAACAAACCTGTTTCATCCAGGTTGTATATATCTCGAGGGTAATATTTAGACACAATGTCATCGTTTATTTCATGCCACTGCTCAACGTCTTTTGTGATGATGCTACCTTCTTCTCCACAGATTTTCATTGAAGTGATTCCGTATCTTTTCTATCAAGCCACCCATTTGAGGCTTTAATGTTGTCGCACTTCAGTTTAAGAGCCAAAACCTGAGCCTTCTCCTTCAGAATTTTTTGTCTGCCCGCGATCACGTACTTCCTTGATAATTGACCTTATGGTGACCAAACTCAGGGACTTCCTCTTTTTCTTGGTCAGCGATGTTTTATCCATTATTTCACTGATAGGCACACGGGATATCACAACACAGGCCACCTCGCGCAGAGAGAGATTCTGACTGTACGCGCGCGACTTTTCCTCGCTTGGAGACCAACATTTCTCAGGGTGTCCACCATCCAACCATTATTTTTCAAGCTTTTACTAACCAGTTAAAATCCAAAATCCCTGCAGCAGCCTTAAGCATTTTAAGATGTCGCACTCCAATTTAGTAGCCAAGACCTGAGCCCAAAACTCCGCAAGTCGAAAAAAAATTCTTATCATGCTCTATTCTCTCAATCTTTCGTCCAAATACAAAGCATATACTACTGGAAACTGCTCGTCTATACGATCCCACGTCGCGGATTTGCGATATTACCAGAAAGCGTAATGAAGAAAGAAAGAGCATGGCTTCGTCTTATAAGCTATCATTTTTGCTAAAACTGTAATCAAAATGTTTGTATCCCACGACATTTTCACATTTTCCCATCTAAAATACATGGGATGAGGGTCCTCCCAACATAGTCGATCTGGATTCAGCTGCTCCTGTTTACGGCGATCGTCATCCCGTTGTATTGAGCTCAATGAGACAAAACCATTTCAAATACTTCGTAAAACCGGGGTTCATTCACTCCTAGGGACCGGCTTCTCACTTCGTAAAACATGAAATCGAGGTTTTACGTAAAACCGAGGTCATTTTACATGTACAAAGATCGGGACCGGCGGAATGGTTCGTAAAACTGTGTCACTTCGTAAAATCGAGGTTCGTAAAAACGGGGTTCTACTGTACTTTGGAAAATCGGGACCTATTTTTAACAAATCTGTGGGATAGGCAGAAAATTTTCGTATTTTTCCACTTTATATTTTAAGATTGCGCTACAGAAAGTTTCGTATTCCCCCTCACAGTTATATATATATATGTACGTACATCGATCATCCTTCAACGACTTGATGAGTGGAGTCGAACATGTCGTCGTCTGATTGCAGATCTCCGTCTTCGATTGCCGAAGTTCTCGAAATTGGTAGAGACCAAGTAAATCTGGATTACTCACCTAAAAGAGAAAAAAAAGAAAATAATTAAAAATTGCTCCAGAAAAGACAGTTCAATTAATGCAAATAATTTCGATCGCAGTGAAGAATATTTTAAGACTAGCTGAGGCTTGGCATTTGAATATAGGCAATATCTGGAGTAAGAGTATTGTTTTCCCCCCCCTTTATAATGGTTTCTTCTGATCTTTAAACACATAAGAAATTATTTTTTACTTTCTCCATATACGAAGTATATAGAAAGTATTGTTTCATGAAAAAATTCGACTTCGAGATTTCAACGGAAATACATGTTTTGGGGTCCCTAGAACACGTTATGACTATTTTCGGAATGATGTCTGTGTGTGTGTGTGTGTGTGTGTGTGTGTATGTGTGTCTGTGCTTGTGGGCGCTCTAACGTGAAAACTATTGGACGTATCAATACCAAACTTCATATATAGTACTATGGTGTGTGCTGTCAGAGTTGATTAGTTTTTGGAGTAAATCGGTTGACCGGAAGTTGAGCTTCATTCATTAAAGCTCATTTCCGGTTTTCAAAATATCTCCATAAATAAGATATTTAGGTATATACTATTATTTACAAAAGTTTTAGAAAATGTATTTTACTATAACTTTTCTTTGAAACGTATTTTTGTATCACTGATTGTGTAGGAGTTATTCATGAAATACTGATAAACCGGAAGTTGCTGATTATGTACTTTGTGGGTGCTCTGGGCTCTATGGGCGAATGGCCAATTTCATCGCTTTTCATCGATCATGTCCCGAAAAACATTATTTATAATGTTTTTGGCGTCAAAGATAATAATATATATATATATATATATATATATATATATATTAATCACTCATCTTGCAAGTTTAGATGGAATATGGAGTTCGAAATTACTGCCGTAGATACATATTTACATCTTATGTATATATGGAGAAAGTCATGTGCTGGCCACATCAGATTTTTTATATAAGCCTCAGTATATGAAAAGTGACTGTTATTGACCATTTTATCTAGAATTCCAGGGGAAAATCAGGGAGCGATACTCGATCGCATAAAGACCGATTGTAGGGTAAAAGTAAACCAGAAAAGCGGTGTACGTAGATGCAGACATAAAATGGAAAAATATCTTCTTTACGTCCTGCTATTTTCTCGGCTCATTATGCATTCCTCCGTTGAGAAAAGATCCCCCAACTCCGACCGAATCTATCAGATTACAAAATAATTGTGTTTTCAGGCTACGGCCTCGAATTAATCAGTTGAGAAGGCATCACCGCAACGTTATTAACTCGTGAATCGCACGGACGACCTTGGCGGCAATGCGATCGTTACCCCAGGTACGTGGGAGGAACGAATTAGCGGGAAAACGCATTTCGCGTGTGTTTTGTTTGGCCCCGCCCATTCATCTGCAGAGCGTGCGTCACTCGCTAACGCCTACGGGCGAAAATAAACGGCGTGATTAATTAAAGCTTTTTTTTGTTTCGCTTTCGTTACGTCACTCATTCATGAAAGAGGAAAGGTTTCCATTGAGAGCTGCAGAAGTCAATGGAATTCGCTTTGTCCCCAACGTTCGCAGTTTGGAGATTGAACTAACTGAAGGGGAAGATTAATGTCAGTCTTAATTGATTAGCGCTCTGAGGAATAAAATAAACACCTTGAATACAATTCGGTTCTTTCTCTTTCCATTGAATGAGGACTTAAGCGGATTCGAAACCTTTATAGCGCGAAGATTGGAACCGGGGAGATTTACTCGAAGTACGAAACCCGAATAGCTGAGTTATCACGTTTTAGCGTAGGTCTAATCAAACGAAACTTCCAAAGAACACGGGGAAGTGAAAGAAGAATTAATAAGAATTCTTGTGAGAAGCAGTACACATATCGCAAATTATATAAATATTAATACGAGACCTAATGCAAATTATAAAATGTAAAAGCATGCTCACCGAGTGAAAAATAAATTCAGGGTTCCCACATGTAGGATTAATTTAACTTATTCAGGAATTTGGAATGCTTAAGAATTAATTCACCAGCAATTGACTTAATTTACTGCAACACGTAGCATCCAAACTTAATGCGGTAAACGTTGAAATAAATATTTTTATTTTATTTATTACAATTTTCGCCGCAGTTAGACAGCAGTCTGGTGGCAGCTAATCTCAATATATAAAATATACAATTAATAAATTAATATACAATCCATAAATAATACTATGAATTAATAATTCCAATAAAAGAAAAAAAAATCACATTACTGTAATTACCAATACCTTATAATTTTTTTTTTTATATAAATATGATTACACAATTCCACAATTATTTGAGCATATACTAGTAAGTTCACACTACAACAATACAGAACATTTCTTTTTAAATGATTTTGGATTTTTAGGAAGGGACTCAAAGAGCTCCCCAGGTAACTTGTTCCACTCTGCTATGCCTCTATTCAAGAAAGAATATTTAGCTATATTGGTTCTTTGCGGTCTAAGTTTTATTTTGTGATTATGACTTCTTCCTAAAAAGTTTGGTGTTTCTAATAAACTTTTGAAACTTTCCCATCCCTTACTACCTGCAACTATCTGGTAAATACAGCCTAGCCTGTTTATTTTCCTCCTCTTCTCCAGCGATTCCCATCCTAGAATCTTTAACATTTCTGACACGCTATCTGTTTTCTTAAATCTACCCATAACGTAACGAGCTGCTTTTCTTTGAACTTTTTCTAATTTCTTTATGCGACAATTCTCATGAGGATCCCACACCGTTGTAGCATATTCTAATATCGGCCTAACTAATGTTAGGTACCCCAATTCCTTTGCTTTCTTACTGCTACCTTTTAAGTTTCTCATGACGTGATGTAATATCCTATATGCCTTCGCTACCAAATAATCTATGTGTTCTTCCCAATTCAAGTTTCTGGTAAACGTTATTCCTAAGTATTTACAATGATCAGATGTTGGCATAATTTCTCCACTTAGATGATATCTATGGGATGAAATCGTTTTCTTGTTTGTAAATGTGATGTGCATACTTTTGCTCACGTTAATACTCATTTTATGTTTTTTAATCCATTTTTCTACCGAGTTTAAATCCCTCTGTAGCGCATCCCTATCCTCGTTATTTTTTATCTTTCTATAAATGATACACTCATCTGCAAATAAGCGGATATTTGAGTTGACGCAGTCAGGAAGGTCATTAATATAGAGTAGGAAAAGTAAAGGCCCGATGACACTTCCTTGAGGTACTCCCGAGGTTACATCGTCATCATCGGAGTATTCCTCATTCACCCTTACTTTTTGAGTTCTTTCAGTGAGAAAATTCTTTATCCATATGCGTACTCTTTTATCAATATTTAAATTTACTAGTTTGTACAAAAGTATCTCATGTGGAATTTTATCGAATGCCTTATCAAAGTCTATGATAATGCCATCTACCAAATCTCTACCATCTACCGCGCTTATTATATCCTGACATAGTCAGGATATAATAATCAATAAAGAAAACTTAATACATACTAGTTTTCGGTATACCAACTCATTTCCTTTGTTTTTGTTTTTTAAAAGTAAGTTATTAGACGAAATATCACACAAAATACAACAAAATAGTGAACATTGGATTAATCTTGAGCTTAACACAAATATCAAGATTAATTTAATCGAAACAATGCTTCGTTTATTCATAGAAACTGATGCATAAGGATCCACATCACAATCTGCAAATAAAAAAGCTATCTCGATCATAGGTATAACTTCAAGGCCTATCTTCGAATAGAAACAGCGAAACCGTGACATTTCCGTTTTCGAAATGCGAAAGTGAAATCTTCCCACTTTCATTCATCAATCTTTGGATTTGGCGTTCTGCTAATGAAATTATTCAACTGGAAGTATCTTTTTCGAGTATTTGTAGAATAATTATATTGGGAATCTCCATAGTCTAGATATTTTAGCTCCCTCAATGCATGATTATTTCCATTCGCCTATTTTAGCTCTCACCTCCAGTTCATCGTTGAAGGTTAATAAATAGTCTTCTTAAGAATAGTTAGCGAATTATAAACTACCATACATTTATGACATGCTATTATGAATTGCAGTTTAGCCAAGCACGGGAAGGCCCGCAAGGTTTATTTTTGCAGGTAATTCTTTAGTTAATGGATTGTTGAATAATGCAAGAATCTTATTTTATACTGCAAAATAGATAAATAAAGGAAAATGGACAGAAATATTTTTCAAGATTATCCCGATCCCTTTTAGGTAAGATAATTTATGAATGAACGTAATTCACTTGCAATCCATCAAGAAGGTATTATGATCTATGGAATGGATTCTTCTTATGCTTCCATAAAGACAGAGTGACAGTATACTAACGCAGTGGGAGACATAGAGGAGGCGTTCAGAAGAGAAATAAGAAAAAGAGGTTTAATTGATGAGCTTGTAACGTGTATAAAAAGTTGAATGTCCGAGATTATAAAGCTGTGAGGCATCGCAGAGAGAAAAAAAAACTCTCGCCAAAGAAGATGTGAAAGGCATTGAAAAGGAAATCTGGGCAGTATCAAAGAAAGGCAAGACAAGAAACGCCGGTGATTAATTGAAATCCAAAAATAGCCTTCGAAAGGGCAATTCTTTAAATTGAAATATTTTTCTATTATCGAGCACGATTTTTTACATGTAAGTCTAAAAAGTTCTCTAAATGTATTAAGGGTACGCATTGTTCAGGTTTGATACATGATTATTTTGAAATTTTCCTAGAAACTTAGAAATCTTCCGCAAAATCATGCTATCGTTTGAATTTGGTAAATTTCTAACTTTTATAGTCCCATTAATGAGACCAGTAATTATCGTAAATAGTGAAATTAATTTCTACAGAATTGATTAATAAAACGATTTCTCTTGTTACATATTGAAGTTTTAACTTTTACCATTGTACACTTCCAATTTTTTTGTTTTCTGTATGTAAATTTTATATTTTTACCAAGTTAAATACTTTTATTGTTTTTATTCCTCTGATAACGTCCTCGTATTGAATATATTAAAAGAAATTAATAAAATAAAATATGTCAATAAAGAATATATTAATAATTCCAACTGACTGGTTAATGGTAGTTAAGTGAGGTTTTTTAAAGGTCCATCCCTAGGCGCCTTTTTTGCGGCTTTATCACAGTTCTTTTACCACGACTCGAGCGCGGAGCTGATAAGGGACCTCGACTTATCAGCCTTTATTAATTGAGAGGTAAAGAAAGGCGTGCAGTACGATTTGAAAAATTATAAACAATTGCACTATACAACAATTTGATATCTTTGGCGTGTCCCTCGTCTTAAGACAAGTACATGCGTCTCTCGGTCTACGTTCTACGATGAAAATTAAGGTTTTTTATGTTTTCTATAGAAATTACCAGGTGAGTTATGGCAATGCTGCATTGCCAGGAGGGTTGGGATGGGTTGGGTTGGGTTGGGATGGGTTGGGTTGGATTGGATTGGTATGTAAAATGTAACAAACTATTAAAGGGATATGAATATCTTCCGCATTCAAATACATGAAATCCTCGCCTTTGGATCTCCTGGCAATTTCTATAGAAAACAAAAAACCTTGATTTTCATCGTAGAGCGTAGATCAAAAGACGCATATACTTGTCTTAAGACGAGGGACACGCCGAAGATATCAAATTGTTGTATATTGCAATTGTTTATAACTTTTCAAATCGTACTGTACGCCTTTCTTTACCTCTCAATTGATAAAGGGAGATATCTGCTGATAAGTCGAGATCCCTTATCACCTCCGAGCTCGAGTCGTGGGAAAAAAACTGTGATAAAGCTGCAAAAACGGCGCCTAGGGATGATCCTTTAAGAAACCTCACTTAACTACCATAAAGCTAGAAAACGCACTCACTACGATAAGCGGGGAGTTAGTAGCGGAAGTAACTCGTTATTTGTTGGCATAAAACGGAATAGCATAAGAATGAAAAATGATTGCAGGCCAAACGCTCTGCACATGCCACCGATAGTATCAGTTATTGAGGTGATGGAGACAGATATGTAATGAACACGCGTTGGAGAGATTTACTTCTTGAAATCAAGAGTCCATTTACCGACGCGTGCACCCAAGTGCTCTGTGCTCCGCGTCCTCATTCACGTCAATGAGAACCTATTCACGGAGTACTTCCACATAAATCACTAAATATACGCTCGTAAGAAAAAGAAACTGCTTTGCATTGCATTCTATAGGCGGCATTTATAGGAATCTTAGCAGCGATAAGATAATGGGGCAGGATCGCTTTAAAGCATTTATAGCTATTAAAAATCTTATGTAAAAATGAGTGATTAGGAATGCTTGAGTAAGACAAGGTTGGTAAGAAGACTGTTTGATTTTTAAATGAGGCTTGGATCACAATATTATGAGGCTGCGAAACGATTAGGAAGTGCTAAGGATTAAGTTTAATTAAGAAGGATGTCTCCAACTTCTCCTTCCCCTGCGTTCAATTAAGTTTCTGTTTAAAGTTTCTCTGGAATTTAATTAAAATTTATACTTTCTCCAATTAAATTAGATTCCTATTTATTAAAGTTTGTGGGTATAATGAAACTATAAGAATGATCGATATAAGGTTTGCAATTTTATAATATACTAGTAAATGGGTGCTTGCAAACTGCAAGCAAAGCAAATGATTAAGGGATGCTACCCTGAGTTATCGGTATATATGTTACATTTACGTTTCTTTTTAATTATACCACTGTCTATCGTATGCATAATTTTGAAATTCGAGATCGAGATTCATCAAATAATATAATAATAGAGTAATTATTTCGAAAGCCTTTAACGTTTATTTGGTACGGAAGTCCTTAATGAATACGCATGCGTAAAATTAAATTAAGGAAATATGCCAAACAAAGTAAAGTAAGAATAATAATAAACAAATAGACAGTAGGCAACGCTACTATTAAAATAATTTTGAAGAACGTAGAAAAGGAACATGATTCTAAAGCCCGTTTGCAGAAGATGGGAAAATAATTTGAGGTGAATTGGAGAGGCTGACAGAATGATTATATGCAATTAAAATAGGAAAGACGAAGCATATTAATGCAACGCCATAAATTAGGAATCGGAAAAGGTCATGACAAAGGTACTTTTTAGACATAATTCAGTATATGATAAATGCATTTGATTAAGTGAGAATGAAGTGAAATATCACTATACTGTAGTGGTCTTGATGCTAATGATTCGTATTGTTTGTATTAATATTATTTCTAAAGATTGTCGTTAAAACTATTAGTTTAGATTAATATTCAGAAATTAATATTTTAGGATTATGTAAATTTCAGTTGTACTTACTTTCACTCAGGTACTGGTAGACTTGATCCCGTATAATACTTAATTCGGCAGTTAATAATGAGAACTTATGAGCTAATTGCTTTCCTATTCCCTCTAAATAGATTCAGTGTAGATTTTTCAACTTCATCCTCGAATAATTTCACTACTTACATGACTTTTCCGATTATCTTCGTTGATACATGGTCTCCCATCCTCTACATAAACTTATGTTATCACAGTATGTATTCCCGAATAATTCATTGACCGTGCAGATTTTCGCTGTCCATTTTGATGAAAGTTACACTTTTCAACCTTTAGTAATAACATATATGGAAAGAAAAGGTTTTTAATTATACCACTGTCTATTCTATAACATAATTTTCAAATGAGTGAGATCGAGATTCAACAAATAATATGATAGTAAAATAATTATTTATAAAGCCTTTTACGTTTATGTGACACGGGAGCCTTTAATGAATACGCATTCGTAAAATTATATTTAGGAAATACGCCAAACATAGTAAAGTTAGAATAAAAATCAGCATAAGATAAAAATGCGGAAAATAAATAGACGATTACCTGTGTAGTATTCGGTTCAGTGCAAGGCATACTGCAATTGAATCCTATGTTCATTAAATCGTGTCTACCACAACAATGAGCTCCGTTTCTAATTAAATAAACAAATAGACAATATTCAACGTAGTTGTGTAAATAGTTCTAAAGAACGTAGAAAAAGAACTTTATTCTAAAGCCCATTTGGAGAAGATGGAAAAATAATATTCATACATTGATACATGCAGAAGTTGTTTATACTAACGAAAAAATATCCAGCGAACACGAAGAAAGACGTAATCAGAAGGTCTTTCAAGGAAATCAGTGTATTTAATGTGTAGCTTTTTGTTTTTCATTTTGATTAAAGTTGAATTACGTAATAAACTACGTACTAATTGTGAACTACGTATTAATTAAAAAATCGTAGAAAAAGAACTTAATTTTAAATTCTCTTTGGAGAGGATGATACAATAACTATATGTAATTAAAATAGGAAAGAAGAAATATAATAGGAATATAGTAAAAAGCACAGAAAAACACCCTCGAAAAGCAATCCACCATATACGTAGAACAACGATATCCTAACATCGTTCAATGATACCATGTAATTCCTGAGTAGATATTTGTTGTTCAATCAGATGAAAGTTACAATTTCTTGATATTCAATGATAACATGGTCCTTCATTAAAGGCGGGCAGCAATGGGTTTGATTGCCGGTATGAGCTTTACGGTGGCAATATATCACAATGTATGTAGTATGAAAGTGAAGTAAACATAAAACGTTTTAGTCTGAATTCAGTATATGATGAATGTATTTGGTTAAGTGAGCTATAAATAAAATATTACGAAACTATAGTGTTCATGAAACTAATGATTCGTAACGCGTGCAGTTATGTTATTTCTAAAGATTGTTGTTAAACCTTTTATTTTACATTAATATCACTATTTATTAATTTATATTAATATCTATGTACTTCGTTTTCGAATAATCTCACTACTTACATGACTTTTCAGATTATCTTCGTTGATACATGGTCTCGTATCCTCTACATAAACTTATGTTATCACAGTATGTATTCCCGAATAATTCATTGACCGTGCAGATATTCACTGTCTATTTTGATGAAATTTACATTTTTCAGCATTCAATATTAACATATATCGAAAGAAACATTTAAAATAATTAAAAATGCATCAAACCTTTATCATGGCGTATGAAAATAGGATCGTAAACAAACTTGTTTTCGATTCAAACAATGGTTGTTGCCATAGATTTAATTTTCAAAATGAGGAGAAAAAAACGTAAAAAATTGGCGTTCAAACTAAAATTTTGCAAATTTTGTGCAGGAATATTAAAATCGGTCGCAAGAAAAGTAAACTTTAATCTTTTAGACGTAATACAGACCAAGTCCCACTGCTTTACGATTACTTTTTCACATTTTAATTAACGAAAGAAATTTGCTCTGCATGGCCATTTTTCGTTTTTCCCGTTTAAATACATTGAAAAATATAATCTTCTCTAGGCTCAAACCTAGGACAAAATCTGTAGATTTTCGATTTTTTCCCAACTTGACTGTCAATTATAAATCTCTTCTGAAAATTTCAGCCTTCCAGCTCGATTAGAAATGCCCAGGAATTTGTATGAATGAGTCGGATTTGCAGCTTTATATATAGTAATATTTGAAATTTTCGTAAAATTCACTTATTTATCGAGTTAAGTGATTAAATACAATGGTAGGAGACTAGCTCGCTGATCATCCTGTCTATGAAGTCGGCATTAGAATTGTACGTAATTAGATATGCATGGGGATGCTTCCGATGAGAAAGTATAGGATTGTTAAAGCCAAAGAAATTCATAAATTTCATAAATAAATATTTAAAAGAAAAATCTCACGGATGTCATCGTGTGAAACTTTGAATTAATATCATTAAGCGTAGTAGTCTACTTGTCAAATTTTAACTCTTTGTCTTTTAATATAAACTTTCATTCTCTTTATCTCCGTCTTCCTCTGATTTTGTCTGTGAGTCCATGAAAGGGTTTCTGTAATTCCCTTTTTATTTTATATCATTATTTAATTTGTTGATTTTCCTTTTTACTATTTTTTATCCTCAGCTGTAATTGGCCTCATGTTGAAGATTTTTTAAATAAATATATAGATTCAAAGAAGGCCCAATTTCCGTTTACAAAAGGAAGGAATCTCGGTTAATATAATGGAACGAAAGTTATATTTTTCATTGTTTGTATTGGAAGAAACGAAATCGCCATGTTTTTTCGCCTAGATAACATTCCATAAGAACGACTCAATCTCTATGCAACCTTTTTCTCGCGCTTCAAAGTCCTTCTCATATCCAATGCATCGACTTTTTTGCCGCTAAGGTCAATAGCGAAGGCAACCCAAAGACGAGCCCTCAAAGCCCAAGTCAAACAAAAGTCTTTCTCGGGCGGAAAGAATGAATAGCTTCATCAAAAAACGTGAAAGGGGTTGTGTTGTTGATCAACTAACGAGCTGATAGAGATAAAACTTGGGCGGACGTTCAAGAACGTTTATTGCGCTGCTCTATTTGCAACGCTTTTTAGATGCCTCTACGATGTATTCGCTGCATTGGATTTCCTTCTCATCTTGCGATGACTGATTAAGATTTTATTCGCATTAAAGACCTTGAAAGGGTACTAATAATTCTCACCTCTCCACCAGTTGACACGTTAAACCTCTATGTGGAAGTATTATTAAAAGTGCTTCGACAGCTTAGCGCATTAGCGCAGAATAACTGCCTGGAGTGATTTGGTGTAGTTCGATGCATTAAACAAAGTCCCGCATACCTTCACATCTGCCGCATTATTCAGCTTAATAAATTAAAACGTGGCCGCAGATTCTTAATTTAGCTTGGCAGGAAAGAGATTTTTCTACGATTTGGGGGAATGTTTCTTTTGGAATCGCCTCGAAGATTGAATGGCATTTCTAAGGAGTATTTTCAGTTAGTAATAGAATACTATCAGATACCATCCTCTACCCTACAAATATTTCAATACTTGGATTCAAAATGTGCAATCTTTTCCTGAGTTATTTTGTTACCTTTTCTTATAAGCGATTGCTTTTTAAGGCATTGTTGAAATGCGCTAAGATTTATAAGTAAATAAGGCAGCACACATATTTTTTGCTTTTAATTCCAATGAAATAGTGTTGCATTTTGATGAGCATATGAAGAATCATTCATTCGATAACAATATCATCAGGAATAATATTTCAGATTTTGAAGTGTATTAATTGCTAAATGAATACGTACCTTCCAGCTCTAATGGTTCAGGAATTATTTTGAGGTAGAGATTCGTAGCCCAATTACTTAAGTATCCTCATGGATGAAATGTCCCTTTACATTAAAGTAGGTATACCGTGTTCATGCGAATCTAAGAGTCTTATTTCTCCTTTCAGAGGAAAAGTGGTTCAACCGTTAAGAAAATCTTCGACTTCCATTGTATAAACACATTTATCGGGTGAGTATTATTTTCAAATTATTTTTGTTAATCCGTGGAAACCTATTAATGACCTGAATGTTAATATAAACACCAAAGTACTGTACTTTACGATGTGTCTATACATCCTGAACTTTTTAACTTAACGCAAATGATTTTCACTGATACTCCTATTTCACCACTTTTCTTCCCACTTTTTCTTCCGTTTCTTTCATCAACACTCCACGGCCTCTCCATCTCTGTCTCACCCACTCCTTCTTCAATCAAAACCCTCCCGTTATCGCCAACACTTCCTCATTTGTTTTCCTGTCAACCCAACTTACTTTTTCAAGTTCACGCCATCTCGAGATTGACAATGCCTGAAAAGTTTTTGAAAAGATTCACGGCTGAAATATTTCTCCGAATTCCCTCTCGTAAGTTCTGAAGGATCACCAAAATGTTTTCTTAGCCCGTAAATAGAGTACCAATGTAGAGGATGTTTATATTTCCAAGTACACTCCTGGCCAAAATTAACGCAGCACCGGCCGTAAGGATCGCTAGGGAGGTGCTGCGTTAATTTTGGCCAGGAGTGTACATCGTGGATTTCAAGGCGCTGTTAGCACTTATGCCCGCCTTCCACTGCGAAAGGGAAATGAGCGAGAAATAGCTTAGCGGAACGGAGTAAAATAGTCCTGTCCTTCCACTAAGAAAGAGTTTCAAAGAAAAATGGTATTTGCCTTCCACTGCCAGCGGGGTTTGCGGAGTGAGCTAGGCGAGAAATGAGATGGGTCAGATCACAAGCGGACTGAGCGGAGTGGCACTCAAAGTTGCCATTTACAAAAATTTACAAATCGGTAGATAATAAAATCTTATGAGGGGTAAAATTTAAAGGCGGAATACATGGTGGAAATATTTTTTTCATATTAGTTAAAATAACATTTATAAAAAATATTTTCTAACATTTCCGCCTGGAAACGCTATTTTCCGACATTATCTTAATAACGCTGTATTAATCATGGCGTTGCTTTAATTGGCACCAAATTTACACAGAAAGTATCTCAGAGTTAACTTTCCGTAATGGTTAGCATAAAATTACGATATTCGTAATTTGAAAACTTTTATAACAAAAAAAGTACAGTTTGATCCTAAAATTTCGAATTATGCATTCCAAAAAGCGATCAGCGGCGAAGTCTCGTACCGTAAGAGATACCCCAATACATGATGCGTATGAAATTTAAAGAAATGTATAAGGCAGTTTTTGGTGAAAGACGGAATACTTTATCTTATTTCTAAAGGAAGTTATGAATTTTTTAATATGATGGTTTTTTCCGCGCGCCAAATTTCCACTGTCTTACCCATGCTGGCTACGACGA
This sequence comes from Sympetrum striolatum, assembly GCA_947579665.1. Lineage (NCBI taxonomy): Eukaryota > Metazoa > Arthropoda > Insecta > Odonata > Libellulidae > Sympetrum > Sympetrum striolatum. The sequence goes on from OX388351.1 coordinate 82,667,647, forward strand.
GCATATTGCAGAAGCGAATCGCTCCGCAAAGTACCGAAAGCATTTCATAATCTTTTAAAAGTTTGGTAAAAATTGCACTTACATGCATCACGAATACCTTTTTTGCCACAAACTATTCTTTTTACTGGATCATTATTTTTCCAACTTAAATTTTCGTGGGATTCAGTGAACGTAGGTCTTACAAGGGAACTTTTACCTCTGCGGGAAACGGATCTTAATGATACTTTAAGGATAGGTTCACCAGCATATGCTTATTACAATTCTGAAGCCGTTTTGACCAACTCTCTATAGTTATTTAATTATAACCTTTTAAAAACTAGCGTCTGATCACTTACAAGGCTGTGTAGAAGTTTACTATAGGCCAACGGCAGCCGTGGCGTAGCGACAGCGTGTCCGCCCGCGAGGTATTATTTTGCTGGTTCGAATCCGACATGTGATAGATTTTTTTGTTTCCTTTCTCTGCCTTTAAATTTTTATGTATTTCTAAAAATATCATACCAATTTTTATCCTTCATTCAGGAGCAACTCTTTGCTTTCTAATGCTCCTTTTACTAATTATAATACGTAGATTCTTATCAGGAAAATGAGAATTCTCCGAATTTTCTTTACTTACTAAAATCGCTTTCTCTAACCACCATTAATAACGATATATAGCGAGGAGAACGAAGAGAGGGAAGCGGGGAAAACCCGTGCACAGAGGAAATTGTGAAAGATCTTTACAAACTTAGACTGACATAACCGGCATCGAATATTATATTCTCTTCTTCAAACAGCAATTAAAAAAATACAATGACTTTATTTTCCTTTTTTAAAGTTAAATATCTAGTAATCAATCGCGAACTAATTCAATTCGAAAGTTTTGATAATTTTCTTTTTAGGACGACGATTAAATATATTAAACTTAAGCCGGGAATTACCCTGTTTGCACAACTACATCGACCTTTATCGGATACGTAATCATTATTTGTAGAATAAAAGGAAATTTATGCGTATTTATGTACAGAACACATTTTATTTAAATTTTTATTTTCCACATGTTTTTGGGTGATATTTGAAGTATAAACATTCAAAACAGATATATTTACGTCACCATGAACAACGTATAAAACTCATCAAATTTCACTCACATTTAAATTTTATATTATCAAGGAAGCAAACTTGGTTGACATTGTTAGTGAAGGGTTATTATTTCTGAAGTGAGAAAGTTAAACATCTGATAAATTAAGATTTTTAAATAGATTGAGGATATTTTAAGTTTTCACATTTACACTGCAAGTATTATTTCAATTGTTTTAAAGATTACTTCTTTCTGTTAATCATTAGAGACTGTTACGTTCACCTTCACGCTTAATTTGAACGTCGGAAACAAATGCAGTTCTCGTCGAACAACAACTATTTTGAAGGAACATGCTGTTATATCCTATTGTTCCTCAATTTTCCTCTCGTAGAGACAATTCCAGAAGACTATCGTTCATGTCAGAGAATTAGCCTCTGTTCAAGTTATCTCCATTGAAGTGTTTTTTCCCGAAGGAAATCTTTGGGTTTCGCTAGGGTCTATGGGTTGAGAAGGGTGTTAGTAAATATGAACGTGTTTGGGATTCAGCTTGGAAATTTTTTCCCTAAGGTTTGAGAAATATCTATTTTTGTTGCGTCTGAATAAACGACGTTGTTCTTACCATAGCATTTCGAGCTGCATCAAATGAACAGAGACACTGCGACGGTAAAATATTACTTTATATTGGAATTAACAAACTTAAAAATTCTATGCGTAGTTTTAGTTTTGCCCCGATTTCAGGAAAAAATTCCGCAAATTGGGGGAATGTCATGAACCTCAGTTAAAACGTTAAATAAACCAGCTGCATACAGGGCATTTACAACCCCCATGTCGCGTAGGTCAAGTCATAAAACATCTGGGGAAATTTTGACGCTAAAGGAAACAGAAAGTAAAGTTCTGAACGGATAACGTTTAGAATTTACTTTTTCCCCGCATCTCTACGAATACAGTTACAAATACATCTTACGAATACGAAAAAAACGTTTTTTACGATAATCCACATTATTACTAATTGAAATGCTGTTTATGTTTATTACTTGTAACATCTTTTATGTAAATTTTATTACTTATAATGATGATAGTGATATTTATGCTTAAAATCCAATAATTTGTGATATTAATTTCCATATTTGTGATATTTTATACTTATAAATCCTATTGTTTATTGTATTTTATACTTTTAAATTCTGCTATGTGATATTGGTGCTGTGATATTGTTTGTAACAAAAGGGTACATCCCGTTGAATAAATAAATAATGATCATGATTATATATAATTCATCCTCTCCATTCTCAACAGCAGGAACGTATGGAGGGGCGGGAGTGCCAGCGGAGTCCGTTCAAAACTAGCGTTCGGCACCATGACGCAGCGGACTCCTTTTAACTCTCTCGGTCCGCTCCGCTCACTCGTTTTCAGTGGAAGCACTTGCATGAAATTTGGTGTTGCTAGTCGAGCGGAGTCCGTACGGAATCCGTTGGAAATCCGCTCAACTCCGCGACCACTTTTGTGACTCTTTATACTCTTTTAGTCCGCTCCGCTCATTTTCTTACACTTCCATTGTGTTTACCGTTGCGAGTTGAACGGAGTCCGTACGGAGCCCGCTCCGCTCGCAGTGGAAGGCGGGCATTAAGGTGGCCTCATTTTCATACTAAAATGAATTTCTTTTTATGCGAGTCACCTTAAAATATTCTGCACTAAACTATAGAAAAAAATGTGAATTATATTCTACAATCTACAGAAATACGCTGATAAAGATTTTCATCAACATACCAGAAACGAATTAATTCAGTTCAGTTAGTTATGCGACCATTTTAGCTTAAATTGTGGAAATAGCTCTCTGAGGACAAAAGGATTTGTAGTCAGTCTATCAGCTCAAGTGCAAGATTCAGAATCCTCGAATAAGATAAGTATTACGGGGAAGTAAAGATCTGGAAGACTAATAAACTGCATGCATCTTAGATAAAGATGGTGAGATTGAAAATGGCGAGCTTTCACTCTAAATTAAAATAAGAGTCGATTACGCTAAAACGCACAGTAAAACACTTAAAGAGTGACTGTTACCTTACAGTTGCGATGTTTTCGTGAATGTCAATTCAGGTTTATCCTTGAATCCGACTGTCTTTCCTTTTATTCCATCCGTTAATGGACATCCACTGTAATTCCATCTGTCCTGCAGTTCGTCAACCTGCTCCACTCCAAATGCCAAGTGAATTTCGCCCACCGAATGCTATCGTCCTCCGTGGATAAGTGTCACCCCGCTGCTGGTGGTCCGGCTAAAATTAGCGCCGATTCTTCCGGAGTATCTATCCTAGAGCCATCGGATAAGCCAGAAAAAGTGGCGAGGTCATCAGCGGAAACCTATTAATGGCTTAAAATCGATCCAAACGCGGCGTAGGCGGTCATTGAGTGAGAAGGCTTTTAAAAGCGAACAGAGAAGGCACAAAAAGTAGCAGGACCATGTTTTTGAGGGTTTGACGTGTTTCTGGCATTAGCGTGAGAAGAAAATAGATAAAGAAGGGTTAGATAAGGAGAGAGGGATAAAAGGGACGGTGAAAATGTTCGGAAGTTTGGGAAGAGGGAAATAATGTTAAAAGGCTGTGAAAATGAATGGAAAAAGAGATATGGAAATGAAGAGAGGAGCGTGTTTTTCGTCACTTCCGCTGATAATTATCGAAAGGTTTCACTTGGACCGAATGAAAAGTTGACGTCACCCCATCATCTGTTCTAAACCCTGTAGAAATTGAATGTCAGTGTAATTTATGAAATACTATAGTTATTTAGTTGTTTTACAGCAGTTTTTTGATGATTTGTTTGGTTTCCCGGTTATCCTAGTTGGTGGTGTATCCGTCTATGGATTGAAGCGGTCTCCGGTTTAGAAACATTCAAGGGATATCGTTGACCACAAACTTAATTAATTAATTACTTATTTAAATAACGATCTTTAACAGCAAAATGCTAGTATATTTCTAAAAACAGCAGAATCACTACTTTGAATCGTATGATTAACGCTACAGAGCAAATATTTTGTACGAGATGGAACAACAATTTCCACTCGTTCGTTTAGGGGATTTTGTAGATCGTTACCCTATAAAATGCCTCAGTGAGTTTTTCCCATCAGATTGAGTTATTTTAAGTAAAATGACTTCATTTTCTTAACTGACGCATTCATTTACTATCTTCGTACCTAAGAGTAGAAGTCCTCTCCTCGATATTTGTAGTTTTCCCTGTTTCTGATTTTTTTATTATTAATTTGTAATTTAGTTATAGTACTATTGCTTTTGTAATCTCCATTATACACAGCTATTTTTAACATCTTTTAGCTTGTACTATCAGTAGATTTGCGCAGGTTTTTCACTCCCCCTTCTCTGTGGGTGTTTTCCTGCTGGGGATATTTCTTCCTAAGATATCACCTTAGGTTTTTTTTTACTTCCACTCCTTCTAAAGTCTTCCTCTCTATTTCTATTCACATACACACAAGTTTTTATGTATATAATACCATTGACGAAAGGTTAGATGGAAGAAGAGACCTTTCTGTATCAATCTCGCCTTTAATATAGACCTTAATAATAATAATAATAATATTTTCTCCTTGATTTTCATAAAGTTGAACTCTTTTTAATCCACCTATATTTCGTGTAATTGCAGGCTGCCGAAAACGTATATACACGCTTTATAATGCCAACGTTTGATTGGATGCCTTCCTTTTGAATAAGATGACTACTCAAAAACTAGGGTTTAAGCTCTTTTTTTATTATCTGGGTAATCGATTTTACGAATAGCATTCGCTTCGGATATAGTTTCTTGACCATCGCATTAATGTAAGGTTTGTTTGTAATTCGGAAAGTATATAATTATAAACCTGGAAGATTATTAATTACGTATTTATGCTATCAGATAAAAGTTTTCTTACTCTTATTCATTTTAAACTCTTTTATGAGTATAGTCGAGAATTTGGGAACGATTTGAAACCAAACTAGTGACTCGTACGTCTCTAACTTAAATATACTTTGCTTATGTATGACGCATTACTCATAATTGCTATTGCGTAAATGATGGCAATATTTCCGAGGTTTGTCATATGAATGGGAAGTAGTAGACCAAATGGAGCTCCAACATTGAGATTCGTGAGATGATTCAACGGAAATGACAGACCTGATTTCTCAATGAGCGACTGATCTTATGTACATGTAATTCGATCGTCACTCGAAGGCGACTCTCCTAAAAAACCTCTTAACTCGCCATTTCGAAAGGCCATATTCAGCACGACATTTTTGAGATGGGGTATAATGTCAGCGCACATCGAATGGGAAAAGAGCATTAGTGTGTGCAAATAGCAGTCACGGGGCGGAAGATGCGGTGGAGAAGCAGAGGGGCGTATTTAAGAAATAGAATTTAAGTTGGATGGAAATTAAAGCGGGGAAGTGATGGATGGGGGAGAGATGGGAGTGATTGCGGGTGAAGATGGAATTCTTGGGAGGGCTGAGTCACAATGAGGAGTGACGGAATTGCTTCTCCGATTGCACTGCCACCTAGCGAGATCCTCGCTCCGGGGGTTTACAAATTTGAGAGATAAAAATCCGCGTGCCCTGTGGCGGGTTATCCCTGATGTCTATTTGTCATCGCTAAACAAAATACTGAGACTGGGAATGAATTGCTGAGGTTCTGGAGGCCATGGTTCCTCCTCTTTTGCTTAATAGTCTCAAATTAATTGTCTTCGAGGTGAAGGACTTCCGAGGTGCCGTGAGTATATGTACATCCACATCACTTTAGGTATCAGTGTGTGTCGGCACTCCTTCCTTAAACATCATAACGAAATTTGAAGTCGAAAGTACTGCGTAGCTTTCTAAATGAGCGTTATTCCTCATTAACACTATATTTACTCTTAGCTTTCACAATAATTGTAATTCTAAACTCATAATACTATTTTAGAAGTCACGAAGTACTCCTCTTTGCAAATTTTAGCTATTACTAGCGTACCGTTCAAGCCACGTTAAGAAATGTGGCAGATGGTGAATGTATGATAGGTGGTCTATTTCCATAGACGGACCTCCCTTTCACGCAGATATGATTTTTATGCGATTGTTTCTAGTATCGATCTTACTGATATCTCATTGCATTACCTGATCTCCCCATGTAGTAGGCTAGAAGCATAAGTTTACAAATCATAGAGTTATCCAACATAAATAATTATTACACGCTTACTTTCAGCCGAAGACACTAAATAGATTATGCACAGTGACGTCGATTTTCTGAAAATGGATCAATTACTCATGTGATTAATAAAATTACCTTCTCCTTATTTAGTCCATCGATCCAAAAGATTTGGGCCACCGAGTTTGGGATCCGCTGCTCTAGATTCATAGATAAATGTGCTCTATAAAGGGGCTGATCTATAAATTATCCTAGGGGTTTGTTTTTGGGTAAACCTCATTAATTCATCTTAAAGTGAAAAACTGTGATTTAATTCTCTTCGATTAATTGAAAAAGTTCCGTATCCTCACCAGATACTAGATTGTCGTTCTTATACTTATAGTGAAAATTATCATGTTCTTTTATCAGGGATAAATTGCAGAATACCAAGTTTTAAGTGCCTAAGCGACGATTTTCATTATATATCGGCTTCAACATAAATGTATAATCAGTTGTCTTAAATAGAGATAAATATAGCAGGGATGATAAATATAGAATCGCTTTAATATCCACACATTCGGCAAATTCTTCATTCACATTCAAGGAAGATGAGAGAAGCGCTGAAATATTTTCCAACCTCGCTCTAGACGTCTGCTATTTCGGATTGAAATCGCAGACAGCAATAAATTTCCAAACTTAAGGACAGTAAATATAGACGAGACTCATCTGCCTTCTGAAGTTCCGTGAGGTTTTGACATTTCGAGGACCCATCCTTAAATCCATAAGTGTTTAATTTATTTCGTGAGTCAGTTGGCATTTTATGCCTGATTTCTTTCGTTATGCCGTTGACATGAGTCCCTACAGCTAAATTTTTGCATTCATTTTATAAATCAAGATGATCATTTCTTTATTAAGCTTTGCTGTATTGGAAGGGTTAAATTTATACTACAAACGCGGTTAATTCTTCCCGAAATTTTAACTGATAAAATAAAATAATAACAGTATTCTTTCTAACATCAATAAATAATGAAAAGCAAATCATATAAATTAAAAATTTATGGCCACATAAAACAGAGATTCATGATTTTACTACTTTGATCAAAATATTTCAATACTTTAAGTAATTGAAACTGGGGTTCATCTTATCCTTTCAAATGGAATTACACAATGAGTTACAACGAAATCGACTTTGTAATATCTTCTGAGATGAATACTTCATCAAGGAACCCCTTTGTGTAATACCACTTGAGTTCATTAATTTTTCTTCGTTCTCCTACGATTGTGTTATTGTTTGGATTACGCGTCTCCCTTTCTCGTATCTTTCTTCACTTCTCCTGCATTTCTTTCTCTCCCGTCCATTCCTCCCTTTCTCTGCCTTTATTTGTTACCCCGTTGTTTCATCTGGAGAAGGCTCTCGATAGAGCTATTTAAACCAAACTCTGCTCGAGTTTGCCCTCCTGCGGAAGATCAAGGAGTATTTTTATCTCATATTGTTTTTCCGTATTGAGAAACGGTTTCAGATCAATTTCTAGCCGAACAGTTTATCGCTGGCATATTCCTCGTCGAAAAATATTAACAAAAATTAAATTGTATTAAAAATTAATTCTTCTTTAAAATATAGATTTATGAAATTAATATTTAAATTATCTTTTACATATTATACCCATAATATATTAAATACATCATATTTATTTATTAATTGGAAAAAACAATGAATACGTATTTTACAGACAATTCCACGGCACGGTCATTTTATATCCGAAAATGTTTTCGTTGCAAAGATTCTCAAATAACGAGAATTTAAATTCCACTCCAAACTCAGTTAAACCTTACCCAACTCAAGCATATACATAATATAATACGAGTAAAATGTAGCTTGCATACTACAAGCAGATCGGCAATACTAATTTCATATCGGCATCATATCGGGACGGTCCTCAAAAGAAAAAAAGAAAATTGAAATATTTCTTAAAACTCGCTGACATTTCATCGTCTGGCATCGAACCCGGGTCTTCACTGTGAACTTACTATGCAGCACAATAGAAGATCACCTTCTCTATGTGTGAAAATTCAAGCATAAATATTGGCTACAACTGCCTCAAAAGACGTTCTAATTTTCACGAATGTAAATGGCTCTCTGGATTCGAACCAAGGACGATCCTGGAAATCTAAAACATGTCTCTAAAAGTTATTTATGATCTCTATCTATATGCCGAATTTTAAGTTTCTATATTATTGGCAAAGGTTTCAAAATAATTCCTAAAAATCGGATCAACTTCTGATTGCAGAGACACCTGGTGTCGAACCCAGGACATATTGTAAGCTGTGAATGCACTGATTGATTTGTAAAGACTTGCTCTTGTATCATGCAAAGTTTGAAGTCGATAGCATGCCGGGAAGTACCTAAATTTTGTTTCCGTTATCTCCGTAAGAAATGCATTGAGAAGTGCAAATGGTCCTCTGGGATCGAACCAAGGACCATCAGCGAACATGCAAAATTTGATTATGAAATATATTCATGATATCTATCCACGTGCCGAGTTTCAAGTATCCATGTTATCGGGAAAGGATCCAAAAAAAATCTTCAAAATCGCCGCAATGCATTTTAAACGGCCGATTTTTGCCCCGACCTAGCATCGAACTATGGACCATATTCCGCAATGTCTTTCTGATTTACAGTGGAGTTGCACGGCTCCTAGCGACCCCTTGAATTTCAACTTAATCCTTTTCCGGGAAATGCGTCAAAAAAATTTTCGAAAATCCCCGCCATGCATTCTTATGGAGAAAATCGCGACTTTGGGGCCTTCTGGAATCGAACCCATGACACCGAGGTTCAAAGTCGGCTTTTTCCTGGAGGTTGCACGTTACGGCCATAACGTCGTAAAAATTTCAAGTCGGTGGCACTTGTGGAACATGGTTAGAATTTTGATCCCCAGTGAGTGAGTGAGTGAATGAATGAGTGTATATCTAGGTATATCCGGAGAAGCGTCTATATATAATAGATATAATAATATACTCTCTTATTCGGGAGGTAGCCGTAAGTAATGTGCCCTGAAAAAAAAAATTTGGCAAACAACTTTACCGATGAGCAAGTGTTCGTCGAGTAATCGTTGGCGAGCAATTGTTCGAACAGGCTTGAGATATTTTAAACAATTGCTCGCCAAACCACGAAAATATACTGTTCTTAGAAATTCAGTACTATTCTGCTATTAAATTATGTGAAGCAGCAAATCCTATTTAGCAGCTATTCTATATTCTATAATTGCTATAATTCTATTCTTCTAAAGCAGCTAATTCTATATGTAGCGACAAGCAATTGTCCGTGGAGGAACTGTTAGTCGAGAAAGTGTGCGTGGAATTGGGCGATCCGGGTTGTGGAGTCCGAATGCGATCTGGAAACACTTTCTCTGGAGGCTTCCTCTTTTATTCAGGACGGAGGAGATAGAAACAAAGTCTCCGGCCCTTTAAATGAAAAGAAAACGACTGACGTCGGCGCGTATTTTTAAATGAGTGTCGGGGAGACCGTTTTTTCAACCGGCGAGGCCCATTTATAATTCTGTCTAAGTTTTTATCTCGATTGGGTTCGCTTGCGGCGAATTAAGATTTAATTTTTCGTCGAAATCAACTCGGAGTCGGGATTTTCGGACAGCAGAGGAAGGGATTGAATCTCCTTGCTGTTCAGAGTACACATTTCTTGTATTTACGCAATAAACTGTAATACCCCCATACATAGAATGAAATGTATGCACCCAAATAATTTTCGAGTTTTTCAGTCAAGTCTGAATTTTAGAGGTCGACTTTTATCTCGACTAAATTCATATATAATCGTCGTCGAAATTTTCATTACAAAAAGTCAGATTTATGCATAAAAAATATAGAAAATAAGCAAAACATACTGTGAGATCAAATATGTTAATAAAGATGAAAGAATTCGTATCCCTGAAAGGGCTAAACATCCTAAAGCGAAAATAACATGGGGCAGTACGTTCTATATCTGTGTAATTACGAATTTCCATTATTTATATATTTTTATTCTTTAGATATGGCAAATGAAAAGTCTGGGCAATCAGAAAATGTTGGTTAAGACGATTTAATGATATGTTATACTTGGCTGCCCAATGTCAAAAGATGCACATAACATCTATGGTTGATTTTTATATTAAGGGAAAAATTCGATTTTTATGCCACGAACGTTGTCGTTTAATTGATATCTGACTTGCTTTTATTTGGTGATTTCAATTCTAGCTATACTATTTTGTAGCATTACGTAATTTTTCAGAAATCTTTAACTCGGCAGTTTTCTTATTTCATTCACTGCAGGTGACTATCAATTATCTCGAAGGCTGTAATTCCCTGCTGGTGGTCCGTAAACCCCTGAAGGGCCGTAAATTATTCGATGAGGTTCCTGGTTTTCGCCTTCTATAATATTCATATGATATTTATAAAAAAAATCAACCAAGGATATAACAGAAGCAAATAAATTGAATGAAAAATCCTACAGCAATTACAGTTCTACACCAAAATATGTTATAAGTAATGACGTATTTTTTTAAGTCTAACAAATACGCCAACCGTGAGAAATTGATTTGCATGATCTCATACACATTGTGAATTATATTTCGAATCTCACTCTTTTGTCTTTTGACCGAGCATGTAATGCGTCATTCATACAGTCATTCGTGGTTTATTTTTCTATAGAAACTGTTTCTCCATTGTAAGAGTAGAGTTGTAAACTACGTGAATTCCAAATCGGTCGCCTGTTGATGGCATTGCACGAAAGTGGATGTCTGATATTTATGCGGGAAGTGTTTTCATATGCAATATCGCCATTCAGTTGTTTGGATGCACTCTCGTTACGTAAACCGAGCGATTCGATTGAACCGAAATTAAACAACGAGCCGAAATTAAACGTCGGAGGTCATGAAGTCAATTGCAATTCACTCCTACGCTTCATTTCCATAATTAACGATATTTTTAGATACTTCGCGAACTAGTCTGCTTCCGATCGTCGCTTGCATAATAACATGGGTCACGGGCCTACATTTTATCCCCAGGCTTTGATGAGTTTCCTATGTTATCAGCGAGCTCATAAATCTACGCCGTTCTAGGAAGGAAAGTGTTGGAGGCCGCTCCCATAAATTTGGTTAGAAAAGATTCATGGTGCCCTTATCTAGCAATTAAACCTTACTCTCTCTTCCTGGGGTCTGCTCTGAAGCCCACAAAAACCGCGACTAAGGTTAAATTAGGATGTATGCTGATTTAGTGGTGCTTTAAGAATTCAACAGCACGTATTAAGGCACCTTTATTTCTTGTCTTCGGAGATTTTTATCTACAACGATATCTCCACGGCGATGGAGAAGTTAGACAAGTTTGCGTTCACACCCACATCCATTGTCTACGTGTATAGAACACATTTCCAGGTATTGAGTTAACTGTCAGGTTACCCTTAAGCGTAACTTAGAGGTTTAAAATCTCCAAATCCGTCTTTGTTCCTCCTCTTACTTCCCGGTATTCGGATGGAGCAAGAAAGTAATGCAGCACTGTAATTGCACCCAACAATTATAGTATCATGAACAGCCGTGTTCCAATATTTCTTTCTTTACACCTTAAGCGTAACCTATTTGTTTGAGTCGTATCTTCTTCAAAGGAAATAAACCATCTCCAATGATTGATTCATTTGAACAATTTTGCATTCTTAAAGGGCATTTCAATTAATGTACATGAAATTGCTAGAAAATTCCATTAAAACCTCTATCTGAAATAAATTAATTGAATTTGCAGAGCCTACAGGTTTCTTTTTTATAAATGTGCCATTCATACATCTGAATACAATTATTTCTTTCCTTTTTCACATACCTATATGATTCTTTCTTCGTATACTATAAAGTAGGGAAGAAAACTTATACCAGTTAATTCGGTATTTGCTTCCAAAAGCTTACAGTGGGGAAATATGTATTTTACCCACTCCTGCTTACCTTGAATTCAGGAATTTGAAATATAAATCTTGGTCACGATAGTACGAGATAGTGTTATATTTGTATTTCTCTCATTTCTGAAAGGCCCTCGATTTGGGTTCGAGCCATGATATCGTCAGTATTTTCATCTTCCTCGTATCCTTGGAAATATACTACTGCCTTCATTCGTCGGTAAATTAAAGCCTATCTGCATCGATGCTATCCTTCGAAGTATATTTTTGGGAAAATCCCACATGTTTCTCATTCTCTTCTCTGCTAATAATATTATGAAGCCAGTGCATAACATACAAATGATTATATTCCGCATTTACCCTTAAATAAGAAAATTCGAGGTTTAAATCAAGCCCCTGGAAGTTACATTCGGTTAAATTAACAAATTTTTGATTTTCTACGATTTAAGTTATCATTTAGCTTGAATATTATTGCCATCAGCATATAATTGAACGGGAAAAAGTTGCTATGTTAATATATTAGAAAATTCTTGACTCATTACCTAACAATTTTGCCGTCTCTATGCGTTATATTTCAATGGTATCACTACCCCTAATATATTTCAGATGTGATACTTGTATTGTAGGCCTATAGTGAGTGAACTAATTACGCAATTTAATAATATTTTAATTCATAATTTAACTCATTGACACACTGGGGAGCACAATTGAAACAGTGCAGGATGTTCCTCAAGATCGTTCACGGAAGGCATTGAACAGAAGGCTGTCTCATATCAGTTCGTAGAAATAGCTCAGAGAGCGATCTGTTATCCATCGCCATTGAAGTCCATCTTCAGTTAACATCCGCCCCTAAATTGGCATCATTTTTTCATCGATTCTGAACCGCTTAACCGTGCATTTTTTCCGCGAGATTAATTCTTAAAGCGACACCTACCGCCCGAGGACCAAAGCCCGAACTAATGGGAGGAAAAATGCCTTCACTTACATCTCTCCTTTAGCAGGAGATAAATCCAACGCCTGTTTGAGCGGCAGTAAATCTCTCGTAGGGACGATTATAGGGGTGGAATTGATGAAGGCCATATGTAACGGCTAATCGATGGGCAAACCCAAGGAAAAGTTCTATTTTCTTCCACCCTCCGTCTGTGAAATATTTCCCGCTTTAATCTCCACTCGGAGACGACGCTCTGCTGTATCTCCAAAAAATGATTGCCGGGTGAGAAATAATCGGGAGAGTCCGATGTATGATTTTTCTCACATTTAGGATAAGTATCCAAACCGTTTTACAAGAAAAGGTTCTTTTGGGAACAGGCCGGTTTTTTTAATCGCCTGATAGCTGAAAACTGTAGCTAAAATGTCTGTGATTATTATTTTATTTTATTTTCGACTTTATATATTTTTATTTTTTTTTCTGTAAATTTATTAATTTATGTATATTTAATATACGAAATTTTATAATCGTCATTACTGTATTGTTAATTTTTACTGTGCTTTCGCGTTTTTTTACACCCCTTCTCTGTGTGTTTTTTCTTTGTCAGTTTTCAAAGATTTTTCCCCACGCTATACTCTGTGTTTTTGTGTTAATTTATAAGTGTACATATTCTAACGACACACGAGGTTAGGTGGAAGAGAGGCCTAACCTCGCCAATAAAGGGTCTAACTAAACTTAAATCTTATAATGTAAACAATACACAGTTATTTCAATAGCCAGGCCATAAACCGCTACACAATAACGACGACCTGGAGAGAGTATAGAGTTCTTAAAGTAAGGATAAATATGATTTCATTCCCATATGATCCTAACCCTGGACCCCTTCAACTAAGGTGCTTGCCTTTTGTCAGTCCAGCCCGCTAATAAAATCAGTGCGATGCGTTATACAGTTTTAACACAAGTTAATCTTTTTCCAGTTTTGTTTTAAAAATCTACGGTTTAGCTATTTGATTTTATTTCCACTAACACTATTAGATGTATATCCATTAAAACTACTAGGGGTATTTTTACAAATACATGCAAAATAATGAAATGGTCTAAAACTTATAGTTTCGATTTTAATCTAAAGATACAATAGAGTTATAAAATTGGAAATTTCAAAATGGTTGAGGGACGATTGAAGAAAAGAAAGCCAGTATTGGTGATATACTGGAACAAGAATTTATGTATGAATAAGATATTTCCGGGTTTCTCAGCTTTGTACCAAACAACTTGCAATGATTTGCCGAAACTACCGACTACGGTTACCATAGCATTCAGTTATAGGTAAAATGAGACTAGATAATCTAAATTCGAAAATATTGTGACGTTAATGGTACATCCAATGACATACAGCACTGAAACTAAAGTATTCCACTGAATCATCTAAAATTTCAGCTTAATCGCATGACAAGAAATTTCGTATGAGATATAAACAGTGTCAAAGTCCTTGCAATTCACTGTTATTCGCAAGGCTCGTAACCTTTCATTTGCCAGCGTAATTGCTCTTTACCAATTTATGGCATCGTATGGAAGGATGAGCCGGAGTCTGTGCAGTGTTCAGCCCAGAGGCCGGTTTGGACCTATTACGGAATGCGGTGAAGATGAAATGAGGCGGCGTAGGAAAATCCTCACTAAGCCAGAATGTCATAAAATGAAAAAATGCATGTACATGCAGGGATACGACTCTGAGGATAACATTTTCATAGTATCCAAAATAAGAAGAAAATTAATAAGTGCTGTTCGTCATATCTCAACAGCTTACTATATATCATCGTGGCCATGAATAAAAATAACACGGGCTAAAAGTATAATATTTTTTTCTCTATCCTGTACCAAACTATCAATGAATAAATATCCCTTGTGGTAGTAGGAACACTGAAAAATGTGTGAGATACATAAGGTAGGTCGGGAGATATTAACCTTTTTACGCAATACTAATCATCTCAGGCAAAAATGCATCGTAGATATAGAGAGGGTCGGAGTAAGGAAAGAGGAAGGGTTCGTATGAGTGGTCATACGGGAAAGGGTTTCAAAAAACGTTGTTCGGACGCAGCCGGAGGAGGCCAGATGGGTTACCAACTTAGAATATGCTCCTAAATGGAACCTTTCAATATGGCCGTTTGAGATCCAACATTTTCTCGGGAAAGAGGGGTTGCAAGCGA
This sequence comes from Sympetrum striolatum, assembly GCA_947579665.1. Taxonomy (NCBI): domain Eukaryota; kingdom Metazoa; phylum Arthropoda; class Insecta; order Odonata; family Libellulidae; genus Sympetrum; species Sympetrum striolatum. The sequence goes on from OX388351.1 coordinate 82,682,889, forward strand.
CGGGCAATCAATCATCGGGGATAAGACTCTAATATAACATGCTGTACTGTTCATGTTTGGGGGATTGGTCGTAAATTGCAACGCCCCTTAGCGACGAATAAATGATGAGTTGGGGGTTGGATGAGTGCCTTCGAGTCTTGAGTATAACGTTCCTTAGCGGGCATCTTATCTTACTCTAATACACAACTTTTATTCAAAAACTTGTTTGAGTGATAACGGAAAGATTTAGGTTTTCATAATAATAACAATAGTCGTCTTCATTTGGGAGGGATTGAGGCGTCTTCCATCTAACCCATAAATGAATGACGGAACATTAAAGAGAGTATTGTAAATCTGATGTATTCAAACTTTGTAAAACTTTGCCGTATCAGAGAGAAAAATAAAACCGACATAAAAGAATGCTTTTCTTTATGTTAAAGGATAGCAAGGATAGAATAGTCGGTAAAAGGTACTTTCTGTTCTTTTTATGACATAAATCGGAGATTTATATCAGGTGTGGTGACTAGAAGGTAGTTACAAAAAGGGGTAACCAAAATGGAACAAATCTGACGTATACTGGATTCGAACCAGGATCTTCCACTTACGGGGTTGCTCTTTCCAATCCATCTGCCAAAAAAGAACTATCTCTCATTTGATTCTCAGGCTATCGATGGCAAACAATGTGTTACTAAGGTAGAAACTTAACAATGTGATGAACCCAAATATTGCATAGAATTAGCTTACCTTATTATATTTATTACTCGTGAATGAATGAAAGTAGACAGATGTTTATGTTTATTATGGATGTTTATTACTCGTATAAGGAGGGGTTAGCAAATTACGTTTCATAATGTGCAGTTATCCCGTCGAAGTTTGCACAAGAAACTTGCAAACCAAAGAATTGCATTTAAATTGACCATATTATTTAAAAAATGTATTACCGAATGATCACGCCTTACAAATGAGTTTGTTCCAGCAGTTCAAGAAGTGAGGTCGTAAAATGAGAATCTTTTCACTTAGAAAACTGTGCATTGAATGTTGTTAATGAAATAAATAATGAATATTGATAGATTCAAGGGTAAAAATGTTTCAGAAAGTCTATCAAATAAAAAGATAAATTAGAAAATAATCATATTAATAAACTTCTAACTGAAAAATACAATATTTATTAGAAATTTAAATCGTTTAGATTCAGTAATGCCGGTTATTGCTGATACTCACAATCTGTGGCAAGTAAGGCAGCTCTAAGGGCGTATGTGTTGATGAAGATGTTTCTCACGAGAAGTATGAATGGTTTTCGCGGAATAGAGCGATCAGTCATAGGCGATCTCCAGTGGAGATTCTCCACGTCTTACATGAGACATAGATTTCCGCGATGATCACAACTTTTCGTGAAAGCATCATTTTCCGGCAGCGTCTGGTTATCATAAGAGAGCGTGTTGATGGAATGGATGCAGGAATAGATGCATCCATCGTCCGATTTGTTTTCCTTCTGTCTCGAAGATCCTTGAAACCAAAACTGGAACGGGTCTTCAGAAGAAGCAGAATGTTTACCAAGACTATTTGTTGCCCCCGTCTTTCCGCCAATTCCTCAATCAAATCCAAACGTGAAACTGCTTTGATATTCACCGAAGACGTTTGAACTTGACTCCCGCTGGGATCCAGAGTTTGACACAGCAGATCGATGGACATCGAATGTTTTCCTCGTAAATACGGAGTCTATGAATTCGCATGAAACATATGCAATGTGTTCTCTACAAAAAACATCCACTATCATATTTTTATATTTGCCCATGCAAGAACCATGCCTATGCTATTAATTTCGCTGTCGCTGCAAAGATTCCTAGGTTAAAAGCCAGGATTATATTCTAACTACAAGGATTTATTATGTTTACTGACGCAAGGTTTAATATTTTTACTGAAGCTAACATATTGTATATGTGATTTACGAATATGATTCTCAAAGTGTGCTTTTAAAAGAAGGGATGATTAATATTATGAATTATAACTTGATACAGCAATTTATCATATTTTGGAAGGTGGAGAAGGAAATGTTATGTCAAAATGTCTGTGGTACACGGACAAAATATACTATTTCTGATGGCTAATTATATTTTTTCAAACTTAATTTCCATATTTGTATTCTAGAATCCAATCAGATTTCTTAAAGTGAATGTTGTTGCCTTTATAAAATATCTCAGAGCGCAAGGTTTGGAAACCAGGAGATGATTATTCATTACTACCCGATCTCTACCATCTCCCAACTTCTGAATTGTTCCGTCGACTTAATTTTATCGATATCCAATAGTCTTCACCATGTTTCACGCAAGGGAAGATTAATAATTTCGAATTTTACCTCGACATTTACAATCATTAGTATGCATTGTTTCCATTTTGCTATTATTAGTACTAATCGATAGCCTACTACCGGCTTTGAATTTCAAGCATAAAATTATCAATCGCGAAATATTTACTCATTTTTCGAATCGACGATGCGGGGCTCTCTGAAATTATTTTTTCAATACCCTGCAATCATGGTACATTTCAACGAAATAAGCGGAAAATTCACTCTATTCCTCCCAGCATCCCTCGCTCTATCGAGAAGAATCTAGCTCGTCGAATCCGATAAAATCCCCGAATTGAATTGAGGTGTACTAGAATGTTTCCTGTCGAGAAGAATGTGTCCCCGTGGAGGCAACCTTGGCCTTCCTGCGTGGGCATCCAATTTAAGTCCAATAGAATCATTCCATAACAATGCAACATCGCAGTCGAAATGGGTAAGTCGAGGGTAATTGGTGGCGTCCTCACCAGGTGGCGTTCGCGCTTAGCATAATCTAATGGGACTCGATAGAGGAACACAATGGAAATGGAGTCGACGCCAATTACGCCGGCGGTTTCGGAAATATCAGGATGATTATACCCGGAATAGAGTCGGGTACTTGCAGATGACGGAGCCCGATGGATGCGTAATGCTTTGGAAGACCCGAATGGTAGATTATGAGTCGAAGATTCCGAGAACTGAATTCAGGAATGGGCACGTCGTTTTTCTGTCTTGTAAAAAACTGTTTTATGCACCAAGTGGTGTATTAGCATACAGCTTTTGTGTTGTCTCGGAGGAAATATGAGGCAAAGAAGAAGTCGTCCATTTAATAAACGGTTGCGTTCTTTCTGCCAGAGTATGGGTGGCAAATTGCGGCTCGCGAGCTGCTTGTGGCTCTTACGTCAAGCAACACATGTGGCTCTGACATTTAATTTAAAATTACTATTTATGTATTTTCGCAACTTTTTACTTCCTAACATGAATTTCATTAAATATAAAATGAAAAACTGAATATTGCCCACCTGGATTTAGGCATATTTTACGAGCGATAGCAATGATTGCTTTCAAATTTATCGTCATAAACTTTCTGAGAGTATCGAAACACATACATACATATAAAATTCATAGGTTATCTACTTTTCGATAAGTTCATGAGCGTTAAACATCCCTATTCCACGCCATCTCCTTCACTGCTTGGTATCTTACCCCTCTTATGTCACCTGGCTTCTTCTGCCTCTTTTTCCCTTGCATTCTATCTTCAATTACTTTCTTTGTCTGTAAATAGCTAAAATAATTTAAATCTATCGAGAATATTTCATTATATTTTTGTCCTGGTAAGCCTTCTTTTAGGAATATGTTGATTTCTTAGCTTGATAGCTAGTTTAATATTATTTCATATGTAAAACCATATTTGTAGCTATCAAGTGTTTTCTTTATGGGAAAGGTTTAGGATATTCTGTATCAATTCTTTCCCGACGTCTGCTCTAGAGATTTGGGAAAAGAATTGATTTCTTGATGCATTCACCAAAACAGGGATTAAAAATTGTTTATTTTACGTGGAGACTGATAATTTTATTCTAGTTAAAGTTAGGAGTTATTGATTCAACGATTGGTAACCCTCGATAATATATATTGTAAAGTATATTATGTACCGTAAACAGTTTGTCTTTGCTCAATAAATTTGAAGATGGAGCTACAGCATAAGAAGAGTCTACAAAAAAAAGTTTTAACATTTGATTCACACCGAGATCGTCCCTTGAAAATTTTGAGAATTTATCGTTTTAGTGATATCTGCAAGTTCAGAGCACCGAAGGTCTTTGTAACTTATAGTGTAAGGTTTGCAATAAGTCTACATCAGTATATTTCTCCAACTCTTACATAATCACGTTTCTCCCATACATACCTTATAACCTTCTTGCTTACAAATATAAATGAGGTTTAAACGAATGAAGACAGTCTCGCTACGTTTGAAATAGTCTACGAATTCCATCTTTACTTCGGCTATTTTTCATTGTGCATAGTTTATATTTAAACTATTTCTAACATGATTGGAATGCGTTAGGTGTTAATACCTTATGTTAAAGTGCCTTCTACTAATTGAATTTTATATTACATTGAGCATATATTGTCTGCATTAGGCGATATCAGTATTCAGCTACATCAGAGTACACCGATGTGTATTCACTGATTCTTTTTGTCGGTATGTTTCACAAAAATGCACATCGCTTCATAACATAATGCATATTGCTTCATAACATAGTGATGACAATAAGCTTTCAATCGTTAACCCAAGTAATACATGCGCCCCGGTCTGGATGTTTTTTGGTCGTGTCTTAAATCATTCTACATAATTAAAAAAAAATGATTTTTTACATTTGGAGCAATCTAGACTTATGTTAGTCAGAGATTATGATATTATCTTTTAGATTTACATAAAGAGAGATAATTAACATGCTACGTTAATTTTACGGTGGCAGATATATTGAACATCCTTTCTGCGTGGAAACTCTACTCGGTCTTCCTTTATGGTTAGTTCCTACACTTCTATGACTAATGCTTTAGATGATAGAGCTGTTAACTCTCCGGACGAACGGTGCCCTCCGGAGGTGGCCATTCAATGCGTTCAATGCAACCAAATAAGAATTGCTTCGCCTCGGAGGAAATTTACGTTTTTAAGGTCTGCGTGTTTCGTTTTGGAATTCGGCTGATCCTGTAAAGGGCTACGAAATGAAATGATCAGAACTCTCGTAAGTCGTTCTTTCAGTCGAAGAAAAAGCGGGTACAGAAGCTCAGCGAAATTTTTGAGTAGCGATGTGCATGACGAAATTCGCGACGTCGATTTTGCGATATCGCGATTTTCGCTGTCAAAAGTCAAAATGAATTCTTGAAATGAAGACAGCGAAATTAGTCTCTCTTTTGGGAGGATCGCGTGATCTTTTCAGAGGATTTGTACATCTGGAGTTTCACCCGCTTGTCATACCCTAAAACGCTTCTTTGAGAAGATTGCAATGGAAATGGTTTACCTCTAACACACTACTACTATTGATTCTAGGATTTCTCACACTTAGCGGAAAAGATTGTAAAAGTTACTGTGTTGTTTTTAAAACCTTGTTCTATTCAACAATTTTTCGAAAAGATCGTCTCAAAGTATATTTAGAAAAGATTCGCAGAAAATTCGTTTAGTTGAAATTTTTGTCATGGTAGAAAAAATCAACGAGGTACTCTGTCCAGAGTTCATGTAATTCTACAACACATTCTAATGAAAAAGGAGAGGAAGTTTAGAATAAGTGTATTTAAGGATTTAATTTTATTTTTCAAACCCTTTTTTCATTTTATTTCACGTTTCACGTTATTTTCGTGTATTCCTTTCTTTAAAAGTGTCCGTGCCGTAAGTGTCCAGTTACACGAAATAAATGTTTTAATGAAACAAAATTATCTAAGAAATTAATGTCAGTACTACTGTTGCTTATCTTTTTCCTTTTACGGAATTTCAGTTTTATTTGGCGATCGTTAAAGCGGATTTCTGACACGCAGGTCTTCGATAACAGAGGAATATCAATACCTCGAAAATTAGGAATACTAAGCTCGATAAGAATATTATGGATAGCCAATTCTCCAAGTTCGAATCCTGGCGGTAGCCCTTGTGTGAAATGACCTGAGCATATTTAACAACACTGCTCCAGTGTACCAAGTCATGAATACGTCAATAGGAAGTCATAAAAATACGATGTGGAAAAACAACGGCTATTTGGCGATAAGCTGCAAACCAATACAGGGACTGAAATGTGAAGATGTAATTGTCCACAGCGTCGAAAAATTCCAACGGGAAGGGCAATAAAAGTATCTGTCCACAAGGTCCATAAGCAATTCTCGAAACCTGCGTGAAAACAAGAAATATTTGGCTTCATAAACATCGCTGAGTGACTAACGAACCTTCGAACGCTTGGAAACTATTTGTCTCGCAGTGGTAACTAACTCTTCGCTATCAGAGGGTTTTGGTCCGTCTCGCCGTGGGCGTGTAACTTATTCCGTCGGAGTGGAACCAAGCGATGCCAACTGGAATGGGGGCGTTAAAGACGCCAGAATGGCTAAGCGTTGATTTGAGCCGACAGTTTTTACTCAAACACAATTAGTCGCCCGCCATTGTTTCTTCAGATGCCTTCTAAGAACTTTCCAATGGGCAATGCCAAAGTTTCACTCCACCGAAATTCTACGAAAATTATGTTCTTATGATAATCGATAAGGAAACTCATTTGCAGTAAATTATTTGAGCTGTATAGTTCGCATCTGGTAGATTAAAGATTTAGGAGATATAGGAATTATGTCCGGATGCCGTGAAATGATTTAGCTTTAGTCCTTCTCCATTTCACCTCTAGACAATTTAGAAATTAACTTGAATTCCTAACAACAGTTCATTATTTCCGTGTGAGATGTCGAAATGAAATGTTGCCTCGGATATTCACTAGTTAGATCCATCTTTTATTTTTAATTAGTCTCATTTTGTTTTCGAGATTCAACAGGTTGGATTTACAATTATCAAAATTATTATGTAATCAGCTTTACTATCATTACTATTAATTAAATAACTATTTAAAATTGGTTTGTTTCATTTATTGTATTAATGTGAGCATTTCTGCATAGATTTGCCGATGTTGGTGAAGCCCATCCATTCCTGACTTTATCTGTTGTTATGTTTTATGAGATTTGTTGAAGAGAAAAGTTATTCAAACATTCAAACAGCCACTTCTTTAACCTTTATAAACGGGATTATTGTTAATATTAATCATTATTTAGCATTCACTTCATAGCCAATTCCACTAGTCATGTTACAGGAAATTATTTTCTTCCGAAAAGAATTTACGCTCCTACTACACGTACATCGATATAAGTTGTTTATTGCTGTATCTATTACATATAATTCCTTCCCCAGATTAATTCATATATATAGGTGTATATATAGAAAGGATACTAATTCACAGGCTAAACCACAAGCGTCATTGACTTGAAATTTTTACAGCGCATAGGCCCTAACGTGAAACCAGATGCCAGAGCACATTAAAATTTCTCACATAAGGAATATATGTGAAAAGTAGGACGTCCTTTGAGGCAGTTGCAGCCAATATTCCTGCTTGAATTTTCACACATAGTTAGAGATGGTGATCTTCTATTGTGCTGCATAGGAAGTTTCACCAGAAAGACCCGGGTTCAATGCCGGGCGGTAAATATATCTCCCTTATAAAACACATAGGGTTAGTTTTTCATTATTTTTTTCATTCACTTATCGAAACGATAGGAAGTTCTTGCTTAGATAGAAGATGTATATTAAGACTTGTTTTAAGATAAAAAATTAGATAAGACCATGCTGTTCCTGGGTTCGATGCTAGAGCACATTACAATTTCTCACATAAGGAATAGGTATATGTGAAAAGTAGGACGTCGTTTGAGGCAGTTGCAGCCAATATTTCAGCTTGATTTTCACACATTATTAGAAACGGTGATCTTCTGTTGTGCTGCATAGTAATTATCACCAGGAAGACCCGGGTTCAATGCCGGACGGATAAATTGCAGCGAATTTTAATAATATTTTCAATCCTTTTTTTATTGAGGACCGTCTCGATATGATGCCGACATGAAATTTGTGTTATCAATATGCTTGTAGTATGCAAGCAACACTTTACTCCTTTATCTATATAATTGCCCTGTTTATAGCAGAAAAGGGCAAAACAATTTTGCCAGTTATGGAAATTGTTATCACTTGCTGATTGTTAAAAAAGGAGGAGTATCCATAGCCCCATTTTTACTTTTCATCAATTTGATGAATTGAGACTATGAAACGAAGTGCATTTCTGATTAATTGTAGCTATAGACTGATCAACTCGAATTAATCGAAGTTTGAGCGAGGCTGTACCAAAAGAATAAAACTTCCTCTTTCAAAACTCAATATTTGCGAGGTGATGATTTTTCTGAACGGAAAATAAACTCAAGGAGGTATTTTTCAGGTGATTAAAATAGTCGAGGGAATTGAAAAGAAATCGGAAATCTTTGATAATCGAGGAATTAAAGAATCGGAGTAAAGGAAGTATCGATAACTATACGTTCGATTGCCGCCGATATTTTCATTTGATCCTTTCGGTGATTAAGGCTTTTAAAATTTCGGTCCATTACTAGCGAAAGATGCTACAATTTGAGATTACAATTTTCCTCTTCTCTTTTATATATTTATCAGTGATTTTTCTAAAAGTAGTCATTCATGCCACCTACTTTAAATCTTATCCAGAAGCCATAAGTTTTTATGCTTTATCACGAGAATATCATCTAAAGCACAGGCTGTATATCTATATAAATAAAGCACAGATCTGTATTAGCGATTTTTGCTATTCGGCTGTAAGACAGTGAGGAGCAGTATTGTTTGTCATGGTCCAATGGTTCGATTCGAGACGAAACCTTGGTCGTTTTGAAGTAAATAGTGATTGATAAAAGTTCGTCTTTTCCTTTAATGGTTTCTCCTCGAGCAATTAGTGAATATTGATTGGATTTTTGCAAATAATTTTAAGCTTATTCCTTTGTTATATATTATATATCATTTTTATTCTTTATATTATTATTATGATGTTTTTGTATTCTTGAATGATATTAGTTTATAATCGGTTTATATATCATTACATACTCTACTAATTTGCAATATTAAGTCGCTTTAGATGTATTTATATATGTTATGTAAAATTTAGAGGGCAATTTTGAAAAAAAAAAGATTATTATTATCATTATTATTGCTCTCACTATCTCCCTTATTTAATTTTGATGTTCAACTATTCCGGAGTAGGAACATTTCGATTCACTCAGTTATTCTGTATTTTTAAAGGTAGACTCAAGTTTATCAAACTTTTGTTCTCGGATTACTGCAATGCGAAATAACAGCTGTCGAGGACAGGGACTTTGTTGAGTCAAAATTCAAATTGCTATTTTTTCTTAAGAGCTCGAGTGTTCGCGTGCGAGGCAATTGCTTCGGCGCGCTCCCAAAAACGTAGTCTTTTCGTGTAAGGAGAAGTCTCTTTTAAGACGTTTTTATGAGGAATGAGTTCCCCACGTAACCATCCTAGGCCCTCTTCGGTTACCTCTTTGCTTGTCTCTTAAGTCTTTCCGCTCCCCCAAAAGATAAAAGGCTTAATGCCACATAAATTAGGGAGGTTGTTTTCGACTGTGTCCGAGATGACTTCTTAAAACACCCACGCAACCCATCCCTCTTCCCCCATCCGACTCTATCTAACAAAATCGCTAAAAATAATCCATTTTAAATTAGAAGAATATTAAGGCGTCCTCTGGAAGGACACGTGCCCTCTGTCTGTTTGCTACTCTGTCAGTATGAGGCCACTATTACCTACGATTATTGTAATCAACCCCCTTGTTTGGCAATGAATAGGCATTTGATTGCGTTGATACCCGTAGAATAAGAGACAAATTAAATTTGGTCTACTAAACGTAGTTATGAGGGACAGTAATGTTATGAGGGAACAACTCATGAATAAGCCATTGGTTCTCCAAACGATCGATCGAAAGAAATACAATGTTGATAATGAACGACTCGGTAGCAGCAGCGAATAAAATTTCATTCATATTGAAGAACGCTCTTCTATAAAATACAGATGAAAGTGAAAACCCTTCACAACTCGAAAATATTTAGGATGCTCTTCAATATTTACGTTTTTACTCTACATAAATTTGTACGTTTTGTGTATAAATACATTTATTATTTCTGCAAATAAATTATTTATTATTTGCATTATTTTGTACAGAATAATTATTCCATACATTTATATACTTGCGTTTTAAACATTCAGTATATTCTGTAGAAAATGTTCTTTACTATCACTATGGTGACCTTATAATTACCACCATCTTTTTAGTATATAATTTTACTAACGAGATACCCATTTCCCGACATAATTCGTAGTCAGTTTGGTTCATTTCTACTTAGTTTGCGCTGAAAGTAGTTCTTACTTCGCCTTTCTTATTTAAATCAGCTGACTTTATATTAGAATTAACTCCACACCACTGCAAACAGCTGAGAAAGGGAGGAAGATGCTGCGCTGGCTCAAACCAATATAGGTCAGATTAAATTGAAAAGAATCATTAATATCATTCTCGTAAGGGACAAAAACGAACGGCCTTTTTTCGCTGTTTCCGTTCATTTATTCAGTTCATTAATACAACTCCTCTCCCTTAACCTTTCGACTTCTGTCCTTTTCTCTTCTCCTCCAGCAATGTCGTCTGAGACCCGTTCCCTAATCGCTTTAAAACCTTTAAAGATTCTTTTCCGTCAAACTAAACGTCAGCGCACCAGCGAGAGAAAGAGACCTTCATAGCGAAGGAATTACCAACTCACAGCGGTTATCTACTTCATTCTTTTATGTTGACAGTCCTGGATTCAGAGATAATCCTAAATTAGCTTGTACAAGAAGTGAAAAATAGTGACTTGGCTGGGACTGAACCCAGGTCTCCCACTTTCCGGGCAGATATCCTAACCACTGAACTACCGAGCCACGTCCTATTCAGTTCTGTAATTAGGGGCTGGATCCTTAGATTACATTTGGCAAAACCTAACTCGCAGTTCTTAAGAAACCTATACCCTGATGAAGACTGTAATTGAGGGTAGAATTCAGGGGAAAAATCAGAGAAGAAGACAAAAACAGAAAATGTTGGATGGCTTAAAGGGTCTGGGGGGTGTTTCAGAGTCTCTCGTTCCGAACGGAAAGTGTGACGTCCTCCGGATTTTACGTCATTTACGATCGAAAAGCCTTTTCACCTGTTTCAGAGCGCTTCCTATCGGAAAATCTGGGACTTTTTGTTCGAAAAGTTTACGAGTGCACTAGACTCAAGTCTTTCCGTGCGTTCCGTTTGTTTTGGTTATTCAGAGGTGAATACACTTAAAATGATTTTTAATGTTAATATTTGGCTATAGTAAGATTATACTGCTGTATTTCATGAATGCACATTTATATGAATGTTCTACAAGTAAAATAAAGGTGTAATACAAGCTAATTAGAATGTAAACGGATAGATATATGAGTATATGCAATCATTGCTGCGCAAATTTTGTTGACAAATCATTTTAACGTTCTATTCAGCTGCAGGGAGATGAAATCAATTGAAATGCATAGCGTAATAACTGAGAAATATCAAACCTAGTTTATTATATGGTAAACGTATCCTTCGATCCGTAAATATATTACTTTTGTTAGTTTAGCGATGACTGTGTACGTGCTTTAGCTTCATATTTACATCAATGCGTATAATAGACATGTTTATTAATGTCATCTGTTTATGCCCATATTGTATAACATAAATACTATTTTTCTACGTGAATATTAGTTACAAGTGACGTTTCTCCAGCGTTTTTCACTGTTATTTCTACTTCCCATCGATCAGCTGATTTTCGATTTGGTAAATTAACTAGAAATAATTTACCTTCGATTTCACCAATGAATTTCGATTGTCTTGAATTTGTTTCACTTTTAATTCATGATGAATCAAAAAAGATGCTGAAATTGGCTGTTATACGTAAGCTCGTTGTCAATAGTATATACCATGAACGCTTTGAGGAATCAGGTTTGTGCAGATGAGAGAGAAAAGCTAGTTTTAAGAAGACAACGCCTGAGGTACTTGAGAGATAACTCAGACCACTTCATTGTCATAGATGTAGTTTTCCAGGGCTTATATCGCCTTAATAAATGCATGGAAAGGGCTGTAACAGAGGAGCTGCGACTATTCCTAGACACTTTGAAGCTTTCTACAGCATTGGCTATTGAAATAAAGGTATGTGGTATTGTATTTAATGCATTAAAGTGAAATGTCCCATTTGCAAAACTAGAAAACTCTTTAATAAAAATAACATCTGTTTAGGTTACTTCTGATACAGTTAGTTTCCTTAATTTAAAATGTGAATTATAAAAAGTATCAACCACATCCAAGAATCTACTTGTAATTTCAAAATTAGATAAGATAGATTAGATAATAGTTTTGTGTAAAATGAAAACTACTTCTCTTAATTTTAGTAAATCCCAACTCAACTGTTGGAGACCCAAGTAACTTATATCAATATAGTTGATGCTTCTCTTTTTTGCTTTATCCCTTATGAACTTGTGGTGAGTACATTCTAAAATTGCCATATCTTAAGGAAATTGTGAAATACTTTGATTATAATGGAATATTATTATTTTTGTGTTAGAATTAAAATAATGAATACTTCCAGATTATTGTAAAACCTATATATTACCTCATCAATATGATAGTAATAGCTGGAAGATTTTTCTTTGGGCACCTAGGTCCTTAGTGCATTGGATTTTTAGGCACAAAGCTGCTTAAAGTCATTGGGAAGCAGTGCCAATGGCAGCCTCAGCCATGCCAATGTCAGCAGGACTATAGAGGATGATCTTTGCGACTTTGATCCTCAGTGTCATGGGTTCGATTCCAGAGGGCCCCAAAATCCCGATTTTTCCCGTTTAAATGCATTGCTTTGATTTTCGGGAATTTTTAAGAAATACTTTCCGGATAGGTAGAGAATCAAAACTCAAGGAGCCTATATATATGATCAAGATCTATCGGAAACATAAATGAGTTTTACGGAAAATATCCTGGGTTCGATGCTAGGTCGAGGCAAAAATCGGCCGTTTAAAATGCATTGTGGCGATTTTTAAGATTTTTTTTGGACCCTTTTCATATGACATGGAAACTTGAAATTCGGCACGAAGTTGGAGACCATAAATATATTTCATAATCAAATTTTAAGTATTCGCTGATGGTCCTTCGTTCGATCCCAGAGGGCCATTTACATTCCTCAATGCATTTCTTATGGAGATAACAGAAAAAAATTTTAGGTACTTCCCGGCATGAGATCGACTTCAAAATTTGTATGAAATAAAATGATGTTCTATTAGGTCATACTGTGCATTCACAGCTACCAATATTTCCTGGGTTCGACACCAGGCGTCTCTACAATCAGTAAATTATCCGATTTTTAAGAATTAATTTAAACCCCTTCCCAATAATATTAAAACATGAAATTGGGCATATAGATAGAGAACATAGATACATTTCAAAAACATGTTTTAGATTTCCTATATCGTCCTTGGTTCGAATCCAGAGAGCCATTTACCTTATTGAAAAGTAGGACGTCGTTTGAGGCAGTTGGAGCCAATATTTCTGCTTGAATTTCCACACATAGTAAGAGATGGTGATTTTCTGTTGTGCTACATAGTAGATTCACTATGAAGGCCTAGGTTCGATGCCAGACGATGAAATTGCTGCGAATTTGAAGAATATTTTCGATCCCTTTTTTTTTCTTTTGTGGGCCGTCCCGATGTGATGCCGATATGAAATTAGTGTTGTCGATCTGCTTGCAGTATGCAAGCTAAATTTTACTCGTATACATATATATATATATATATATATATATATATATATATATATATATATATATATATATATATATATATTCATACTCATAACATATATTAACAGAGCACCTCTATGTGAATAGAAAATAATTTTACTCAATTAATGCCCAAATTGTAAGTCTCAATCCAAAATAACTCTTCCCTTGTCATGAATCTTATTTTGTGAGTTTTCAGGTATGTGACTCAACCAAAAATATTAAATGCACTGGCCATCTCCTGTTAAAATATTTGAGAAGCCTATCCTGAAAATATTGTGCCATCCCTCAGTATGACCAATTTATGGAATGGCAACTAAGCATGACACAATATGACAACTAAGAGCATGATTTTAAAGTTTATGCATGAAAAGTATGTTTCTATGTATGTATGTTTTATATAAGGTATGCATGTATTTTATATCCATGTTTTATTTCATATGTATTGCCTTCCTGAGTCTATTTGTGAGTCACAGCACATGTAGAAATGACTGTAATGGTAAATAAAAACAGAATCGAACTGAAAAATGAGATATTTTTAAATTTACTTTCCTTCTCAGCCTTAAATAATGTACTACTATCCTTAGATATTATCAAAGCATTCCAAAAAAATCAATTGCAATTTCTTTTCCTCAATACTTAAATTAGCATGAAGGTTTATCTCCAATCTTTACTAGAGAAACTTTATAAAATCTTGTCTAAACTCTTGATAAAAAGAATTGTTGTGATCAAGTCAAGTTATCTGTAGTAATATAAGCGTAGGATGCAATTCTATTTTAGTGCAGCTATTTATCTTTTTGTGTGCACCTTCTCTTGTGAGGTGGTGGAGTAGGAGAAGGGGTTGCCTGCAGTTCAGAAAGAGGTGCACTCTCACTGGAAGTGGACACATCATTGGATATAGAAGAAACAACTTCCAAAGGGTACACCTCTACTACCCCAAAGATATCAGAATCGAGCTGGAATTGATATAGTGTGACGTTGAGTTAAATATACTATTCAAAATTTGATAAAAAAGTACTTGAAATCATCAATATATGAGAAAGTCTGGCCAGATACTCGTATGCTAAGAGCTTAGAAACGGGAAATTACAAATCATTAATAAGATTCGACTGCAACATAAATGCACTTAAAATGTTTTAAGCAAGATATTAATAAAAACCTCAGTAAATGAAGTGATAATTTTCAATGGTACAATATAATTTAAAACTGGTGCATAGGTGGGGTTATTCGAATTTATTCTTCTACATGTGGCCCAAAGTCGACTGCGTACTGTTTCACTTACGAGTTTGAACGAACAAAATCGTGTAAAATGTATACGTTTCCGTCTCTAACATTCAAAACGGCACGAGATTTCATTACAAAAATTACAAACGGACAATTCTAAAATAATTTTAATTCACGATTACTTCAATTCGGTATATGACAACGTATCATAACAGCCTTAGCATAAATTTAATATGTACATAAATTTTTCCTCCGTTGTGAAATTGGCGCAAAGGGGCTCGAATCTGTTTTTCTCTGCTCACTTGTCTCCTCGAAACGTGGTGACCGCTTATAATTTTCATAGTTTCTGGAAAATCGCTTTCCGTTCGAGTCTCTGAAACGCGTGGGAGACCGCAGACGGAAGACTTTACGATCGAAAAGTAAAGTTTCCGTTTCCGTTCGAGAAGACTCTGAAACACCCCCCTGGTTATCTATCAGGGAAATGAAGGAGATGGGATTTAACAGGGATTTCTGAATGCTCATGAACCTACCGAAAGGTAGAGTGGCGATACCCTGGATTAAAGTCCTTTAAAAATTCAAGTAAATTGAAAGTATTAAGTGAATTTTAACTTCTTAATTTGGAAAGAGTATTCCGATTCAAGCTAGGATAAGGTACGATTTTCTTCTGATGCAAAGTGATCGAAGTCGGATGAAGAGATTCTAAGAGATATGCTATACTCAGCGCAAAGTTCTTCCAAAATTCCCCTTTAAAACTAACATGTTACTGCGGGATATGCAATATATTTTATTTATGAAACCACTTGCTTCGAGGTGAATTTGATATTTTTACTTTCTCCATATACGAAGTATAGAGAAAGTATTGTTTTCATGAAAAAATTCGACTTCGAGATTTCAGCGGAAATACATGTTTTGGGGTCCCTAGATCACGTTATGACCATTTTCGGAATGATGTCTGTGTGTATGTGTGTGTGTGTGTGTCTGTATGTGTGCTAGTGGGCGCTCTAACGTGAAAACTAGTGGTCGTATCAACACCAAACTTCATATATAGTACTGTGGTGTATGCTGTCAGAGTTGATTAGTTTTTGGAGTAAATCGGTTCCCCGGAAGTCGAGCTTTAATCATCAAAGCTCATTTCCGGTTTTCAAAATATCTCCATAAATATGATATATACGTATGTTGTATTACTTATAAATGTTTTAGATAATGTTATTTACTATTACTTTCGTATTTAACATTTTTTTGTATCACCGGATGATTAGGAGTTATTCGTGAAATACCGATAAACCGTAAGTAGCTGTTATGTACTTTGTGGGCGCTCTGGGCTCAATGGGCGAATGACCAATTTCATCGCTTTTCATCGATCATGTCCCGAAAAACATTATTTATAATGTTTGTGACGTCAAAGATAATAATATATAAATTAATCACTCATCTTCCAAGTTTAGATGGAATATTGAGTTCGAAATTACTGTCGTAGATAATAATTTACATCTTATATATGGAGAAAGTCATGTGCTGGCCACATCAGATTTTTTATTTCCATTTTTAAGTATGATGGGGAAAACGTTCTTTTCCCTTAATTATGTCACACATTAGTACAAGACGGTATAATATTGTATGAAAGCTACTTAGGAACGATTAATCCTCAGTAATGAGTCAAACCTCGATGAATGCAATGCAAATTGTCATTGTATTATTAGGGTCGTTATACTGTAATTACATGGACTTGTTCCACTCATCGTATTCAGGCTCATTTTTGAGGGCTTGAGGTTCAAATCAGCCTCTGGTCTTAGGAATAGACACAGAACATCGAAACGGGTGAGGAAAGCAAACTACCTCACTCCTCATTCCTTCGATTAAACTCGTTCCCTCATTCCATAGCTTTTGGTAAATGTATCGATAGTGTCCCAGAATCAAACATGACATCCGAGCTGAATCCGGCGCAGACGTATGAATTTGCTCCGAATGTCGGCAGAAGTACACTTTTCAATGGAAAATAGATTAATGAGAGAATCAAGAAAATATTTCCCTCAAAAGCCGCATGAGGAATGGCTGTTATGATTCTCATTAGCAAAGACGAAATGGCATAAGTAGGCTTCCAAAGGACTTTATTATTATACCGCGAAGATCGTGACAGTCGCAGGACATAAATAATGCCTAGTTTATGTTTCCTGCATCCATTCAGCTATAAATCTCGCCTCTAGTTTTCTCTCTGGAATTTCTTTCTGTTTTCCGCCTATTAATCTGATCATCACCCGAGAAGAAACCGCACCTCCGCGTTCCCCGTGCATTTCTTCCAGACTCTTCGCTATTAATCATTCCGTAGACATTATGTCTGGATTAGGATCGTTGGGTCTATTTCTCTGTGGGTCTTTTCATTGTCAGTGTATTCGCGTATTTCGGAATACAAACAACAGAAACCGATAAGCTAGATGGGATTCATCTTCAAAAGTCTACACGGGAACGCGATCATTTCGTGTATTGGGAGTTTGATTCCAATGATGGTATTAGCTCTCAAAGGGCATGTTTCTATACGTATGTAATTTCTCAAAGGAGTCTTAAAGCCTTCTTAAGATATTGGTCTCTATAGACTCCTTTGAGCAGCATCCGAGTGGAAATGCCATGTGGCTCGATTTATAGCTGACTGAGTAAGGTATAATGAGAGATTATATTACTGTTTACCTTTAACACAAATAACAGATTTGTTCGGAAATCTGTAAAGAATTTTACGTGCACCACAGTACGGAAAATTGAGAATTATGTACAGAGGATGGGGAAAGAGAGAGGGGATGAATAAAGATGTAATATATTTGAGGAAAGGAGTGACTTTGCACATAAGGGCGTGCACCCAGGAAAAATCCCAAGGAAAAATGGACTTGAAAAAAGCCTGACACAGCCGGGAATGGAACCCGGAATCTTCCTCTACTCTTCCTCTCTCTAAGGTCCCGGGTTCGATTTCCGGCCCTGTCAGACTCTTTTCAAGTCCGTTTTTCTGTATAAACTGTTGTTATTAAATATAAAAAGGCAAACAATAATACAATGTAGAAAAGGAAGGATATGCCGTCCAGCGCTATAGACACAAGCTGAGGTCCTCGCCGTTAAAAAAAGGAACTTTTGTTGTTTCTTGAGATGGATAATATCTTGGTTGGGCCTAAAAGTGCCACATTGGGCCACTGTTCGCTCGTTCGTTGACATACATAGCGGTAACAATCTTATTTTCAAATTTGTCGCAAAGATTTGGAGACATCTTTACGGTAAATTTGAACTTTACTTATCGATAAGTTTAAAGTTATTTCCTAAGTGCTACAACAGAAAATTCGTTTAAATCTTCATCTTTCGGTGTACTTTGTGTCATGAGCACCTTTGGATTCTGTCGAAGTAAACTTGGGCTGCGTGTAATGGTGCAGTCGTAGAGATAAGTGGAGCGCATCAAACTCGAAATCAGTGTTCCCGAGTAGGAAATTAAACCGCGGCACGCAAAGCAGACAAACCAACCCCACACGGAATGTATCTAGGTGTTGATGGAAAATTTAATATCCGAAGTTAATTAATCGTTAATGATTCCTCGAATATGAAAACTTTCTCAATTTAAACTTTGAGCTTTCACGGTCGCTAGTAAATTAAAACTCTAACCTCTTCTACTAACGCCGACTTTTTATTGCCTTTCCCTAATATCGTTCTGGCCTTCTTCCAAGTGCTGTACTTACGAGTGCCATTAATTTACGTTTTTATTTAATGACCACCTTCTATTCCCTTTCTCCCGTTCTTCTCAAAGATTTCCGACAGTCTTTTATTTGGATATTTTTCTCCCAAGAAAAGAAAATTCCCGAGAAAAGAAGACAACATTTAAGTAACTCTACAGAGTTACAATGTGAATTTAATTAGTATAACTTAATAATAATTGAATTAATAGAAATTCTAGTAATATAAATGCATGTCCTCAAGAATAGGTGTAGGTTTATTCAGCTGTTTAACCTTTAAAGGTCCAACCTTTACTCCGTGGACCAAGGGAGGGTCAAAAATTGTCCACTTTTGTTTTTTCGATAAAATAATAATGAAATATAATATCCCTTCAGCAATTGCCTTCTTGGATTAAAAAAAAAAAATACAATGATTTTTGTTGCTAAAAATTGTACTACTGCGATAAAAATAATTAAATTTTTAATTAAAAAAAAACTCATCAAAGACGAGGATATGATAAAGCTTCTTCTCTAATTCGGAAAATAAGTTCGTAAATCACCGTTAGTTATGTTTATAAATCACCAACAAGTCATAATTAAAAAAATTAAATTAAATTTTTAAAATTAATTAAAAACTATTTGTCGAAATATATGATTCCATTTGGATATGTCGCAGGTTGGACCAAGGGGGGGTCATTTTGTGTCCACCGCCTCTCTTTCCGCTCTCATTAAATTGCTTAAAAAACATACAAAATCTTTAACTAACTATATTTGACAATGTAATGAAGTTATAACACGATTAAGTTCTATATTGAAAAAATATATAAATAAATAAATATATTGAAAAAGAAAAAAAGGTGGACATTTTTTAACCCTCCATCGGTCCTTTAAGGGTTAAGTTATGCGGTCATTTAGTTTTGCAATCCAAGTTAATGAATTATGGAGAATTTAAGAAATATTAGGAATTTGAGGAAGACGGAAATTTTTTTTGTTTCACATTATAGATCAACAGTTGCAATTTACTCATTTATTCTTTTTGTACAGGATGAGAATATCTTGCAGAAAGGAGGTTAAATTAAGAGTTAAACTCATGTCTCCCGCATAGCCATTGCGTCGGCTTCGGTCCCAGATTCAATTGGGAGACCACAATCACCTTGATAAAGGCTAAAAAGATACTAATGGTTCCTTCCACATGCCGGAAGACGGCTCGTGCGTAATACCTGAAGATACAGAAGAATACTATTCATTAAATTCAACGACTCAATAGGAGTGCTTTAATGGCTGCACTTTTATTTCCCATCTCCTTTTGTAGATGAGAAATCTCATATAAATTGTAAAAGCAACCGGAAAAAGCATATCCCTGAAAGAATAACATTGATTCCTCCGCAACCTTGATGCAGCCTGTCTCCCGATTCCATAACTCTATTTTTATATTTAGTTCGACCGGATGTTTATTATTTTGGCTTTCGCCTCTCTCTGTACTCCCTTTCGGGATTTGATCCGCCTCCGTCTAGTCTCGGCCCATTGATTCCAGCGAGCCGTTGATTCTCGCCTGAATGCGTTGCCTTGGGAACCGAGAGGAGCCCTAATGGCTCCCACGCGCACTGCCTGAGATTCGGGAAAAAGGAGTTTTGATTGGTCCAATTTTCCGTGGACGGACGTTGGATCGCGCAACGCGTGCTTTGTACGAGCAATTAATTAGTATTGGGTCCCTTGAGGCACTGATGGAAATATACCACTGAAGATCGACTGCATCTGAGGAATTATGGACAAATCTAAATACGTGACACGAATCTAATTAGTGTACTTGAACAAATAAGATTTTTTGCTGTAAGGTAACATTATATCATTGAAATTATAGTAGGTATATCAATCGGCAATATTTCTCAAACGAAATCGCATCACATAATATCTTAGTTTACCTTTTAATTGTGATGTTCGTGTCAGGTGAACTTTAAATATAAGGAAGAAAGAACGTCTGGTTCATTATTATAATGAAAGTAGATGGAGTTTCTTCCTTCCACTTAACTATTGTTTATTAAGTAGACCATTTCTCCATTGAACCGATAATGGTTGCATTTCTTGAAAGGAAAACTTGTTAGTCATTATATGCTCTAATATGCTTTGTTAGATGCCGTTGATGACGTTTGTTAGGGTAATGATAATTAAATTACGAAAAAATCATTTTTGATTAATGCGTTTATCCGCGAAGATACATTGTTGGAATATTTTCGTTCATATATTTAAATAATGAAATTAAACTAAGTTAAATACTAAATAAAATAAAAACACTAAGTAGTTAACTAATTACTTAGTGATGCTACTTGCGTTAACTAATAAGTTAATGCAAGTAAATTTTACGCAGGAACCAAGTTCGTCACGTGTGATCAGTCTTTGGCAAAATGGAAATCACTTGTTATTTACTACATTGAATGTGTTTAGTTACCCTTAGAGACTACGGCAAATCTCCGACATCGTCAATCGATTTATTCCATCGTGAGTTTCTGATAACACTAATATTCTTTTAGGCCGTTCCCATGGAATGCATCGATAGGCCCCTGACACGGCTCAGACTCTTTTGATTAATAGCTATTTCCCAGACCTCTTCCAATCGTCCTCAAGTTGGTAAATAACTCGAGTGCGCTGCCCGCTTCCTCCCTTCTCAGGAAACCGACCGTCATCCTCCCCTTCGTCCTGTTACCCATCCCTCTGCAGACAACCCTCGCATTTTTTTGGAGTATTCCATTAGCCCTCCCATGCAACATCTCCTTATGCTTTTTTCCCCCATTCCGGGTTATGGAAGCGCCGTCTAGGGGAATGGGGTGCTTCCGAGGGGGGATCTCCTCTTTGGCGCCATCGGTGAGTTACACATCCAGAGGTGCGTGAAAATATGGAGGAGTGCGACGTTTTTATGAATTCCAATGAGTTATCGGAGGATCTCCATATGAGACTAGTATGCAATGACTGCAGAAATAAAGTCATGATCAATATTTTCAAGGAAACAAGATCCTGTGTCAACAACACTACTACTACAAAACTACGACATTAAATAGACTAGTATAGACGCACCCACGGCATGTTAAACTGAGGAAGCCTTCAAAAACGTAGTTACTATGAAATGATGGAAATGAAGATCGGTAGTTTAGTGGTTAGAACACCTGCCCGGAAAGTGGGAGACCTGGGTTCTAGTCCCAGCCAAGTCACTATTTTTCTCTTCTTGTACAACCTTGTAGTTACTATGTTTAAACCAAAGGAAGACGGGAGTTTTGGAGGCTTTCTCAATTAAAGATGACGCCTATACGTCAAAACTAGTCTAGTCAGGATGAAGAAAAACAATTTTCACTTTTTCCACCATATTTTATTAAAAACAATAAATGGAAACAAAACACGACTCGTTTCAGAGATTGATCTCCATCATCTCCAAGATCAATCTCTGAAACTAGTCGTGTTTTGTATCCTTTTATTGTTTTTAATAAATACTGTCGAAAAAGTGCAAATTGTTCTTCTTGACGTATTTCCATAAGACATCGCCTGAGACTGTGAATTTTATTTTTTAGTCAGTTTTGTAGTTTTGAGGTCTTTTTGCAAAGTTGAGAATAGACATGATCTTGTTTCTTTTAAAAAGCATTCCTGCCTTATTTCTCTTAAATCAGTTATGTCCAAGTGAGATCGCAAGTTTCGTACCACCAAACTTGCATTTGCCTCGTGCAAATAGGAGCGACGGAAAATTCTTTTGGTCCAGCTCCGTTCAATTTTCAAACGCGACAGCCATTCGTAGTTGTATTAGTTATGGTTTGTTGTGAATGGAGATACAATCCTTGCAAATAGGGCTTACGTTCGTGAATTCTGCGGGAAGTGGATCAAATTCCAAGAGCATCCTTGCTGCGTCGAAATCGTAGAAGCTCTTCATGTTGGGATTCCCAACCGATCTATTAA
Organism: Sympetrum striolatum; assembly: GCA_947579665.1. Classification (NCBI taxonomy): domain Eukaryota; kingdom Metazoa; phylum Arthropoda; class Insecta; order Odonata; family Libellulidae; genus Sympetrum; species Sympetrum striolatum. The sequence goes on from OX388351.1 coordinate 82,705,456, forward strand.
GACGAATTTCCTCCGCCTAAATGTGCACGATTCGGTGAATAGCAGTTATTCTCTTCAAATTGATTTTCGAAAACAAATGCCGCGGACAGCATCCCTTTACAGATTCGATGGAAGGAGGAAATAAACGGAAATCCTCGTAAAAACAGTTAGCCACCGCGAGGCGCTTCCCATTCACATATATCTTGAGAAAATCGAAAAAAAATATGGACCATTTTAAGTTCCATTTGCTGATACTTGAAATAAATTTTGTTACCATAGTTTCCATCATTCCCATCGAAAGTATACAAGTAAATATATATTTTCAATCCACTTCTTCGAAGAAACCACCGAAGGGAACAAGTGGTGCGCTTTAGTATTTCTTATAAATAAACCAGACAAAAAAATCACTCGTATTTCCGCCGTAAATTCAACCTGGGTCTTCATATCTTTCAAAAATCCAAATCGCCGATATCTATAAATTTAGATTTATCGAGACAGGGATTATCACATAAAGAAGCCTGTGAATTATTTAACGGAAATTTACAAAGGTTTAAATTCAAATTTATTATTTAATTATATTATTTATATTTATCCGTAACGCTATAATTCTGATGCTTTTAATCATTAGTATATGAATTTAGGTGTGTGTCGGAAATTCTCTCTCAAATATTATTGAATATTCTAGTTGAAAATATTAAATAGAAAACCAACTATTTCATTAAGAATTATTTGATGAAGATGTGCTCGCATTAGTGATAACTGTGCTTATTGAATGATCTTAAAATAGTTTGGGTAAGAGCGAAAATTATGCATCATGATAATAGTTGGATAATAGATGCATCGAGCTTAACTTCCGAGTTTTATGTTGTTTCAGTGAAAACATTTTTTAAGCTCCATTTCGGCGATTTTATTATGAGTTTAATGAATTTTACAAAACGTCTACCATCTGCGTAATTAGATTAGATCATATTCATGCGCGATTTTTGAAGTTTTGACTTTTTATGTCTCTCTAATTCAGGTTTGCCGAGGTTCCGCTTCGCGTTTGCTTCTAAAACTTGCAGACCGCAGATCATGTATTTTATGTCATTTTTAATACTTCTAATTCGTCGAAAATTATTATTCCATTTGGCTTGAGATAATGGTAGTTTTAGTAAGAATAGAGTTTTAATTTTAAGGTAGATTTAATCTGAACCTTGCATTTAAATAGACAAAGTTTAGGATGGAAAATAGAACGAAACTTTCAAGAAGGAGTTAGGAGTTGAACCATTGGTTTTGACCCGAATACTGCAGATTGGATATCCCAGCTCTCGAGTTTTGAATATTCTCACTCGAGGCTCGTAAAAACACGAGATCTTCCGTCACGACGGATACTTTCAAGGAATGGTTAGAAAGGGACGGCAGTATTTTTCCTCGGGCAAAACTCCATCGCAACCTAGGCGAATATTCTTCTCCCTTCTCGGCTTTTTTTGCTTCCTTCTCCATGTCTGAAGCCTCGGTTTTTATGAGGCGGGAGAAGACGGATACGGCGCGGCCGTAAATTTGACGCCGCGTCGTCAATTTGGTTGCCGCGACGACGGACAAATGACGGTAGGAATGGTGATTTAGCCGGGGAACCGGGGCGTGAGTTTTCGCGCGCTGACGGAAATGGCGGGAAAAGGCCGCGGGAAATGGGCGCGCGGCTATTGTTATCCGCCCTCCGTTTGTTTGGCGCGCTTATCGAGTTATGGCAGTGGAGAGGAGACGATACCCTTTTGTTTTTCCCTTTATCGCCGCCATTGCGCGCTAAATGGCCATAATTCATGGTCAAATTCGAGGGATAATGCGATCCGTTCAGCAGCGCGTAATTAGAAAGTAAGGAGATTTGGGGAAGGATTAATTGCCCGCCATTTTTAATGTTTTTATTCCACGAACTCTCGTTAAAGTGAAAGACGACTCGGAGTTGAATATTTTCTTTAGGGGTGCATTTGGTAATGCAGTTCATACAGTTAATGAGATAGCATTAAAATAGTTTTTTATCGAGATCACTTGGAAGCAAATTAATCGCCAAAGATGCTGAGAAAGTAAACGGCAATTTGATCATTTTGTTTTCGAACTTCTCTTTGATTATGAATGTTATACAGCTAATTTGATCGTTTCTGTTTTTATCTTTGTAGCACTCGAGATAACCTGAATCAAGATAAAATAATTATATTCTGCTGTTTAAACTATCATTACGCAGTAATATTTAAAATCAATATAAAATTACCTCCAAACTTCGTAGAAGAGGTCTAAAACATTAGAAGATATGGCGGATAAATTGGCTGAAAGTTCCACAAAATAATTTACTTTAAGTTTTTAGTGCATTAAAAATATACAGAAAACGTGCGATTAAAGCAAGTCTCACCTACCCTTTCTCTATTTTCAGATAAAAGAAGACATCCAAAATGATGCTTGCAGAGAGTTTGCAGTTTTTAATTAAACACAAAAAGTAAGACTTTTTAGTAAGATAAGAAAAGTAAGAAGTTTTTACTACTATCTTTCATCGATAGCGTTAACATGATTTTGTCATAGTTATTATTTGACTGATTTTAGATGACGCCATCTCATTATTTATGTCTGTTTTACTATTATAAAGAAAGACATTTTTAGCTCCTATAATTTAATTACAGTTCCTAAAATAAAAACACTTACATCGGTTGTTTGTTATCAAATTATGTCTCATGAGTTTCGTATAAAGAGCATATCTGTTATTTAAGAATTTGAGTTGATACGTATTAATTGTTAATGTTGATTTCCTAAATGGTCTTCCAAGAAAAAAGGTTTAAAATTATATCAGAATAAATAATGGAAGAGATAACATCTACAATAAGATATCATGCAATTGTGTTACCGCAGATTTTCAACATTTAAATTTTGGAAAATGTATCGACTTTACTTCTGAAAAAAATAGAGATGCGGTTCATTCGCATAAGTGATGGACACAAGTGGGTAGCCTTGGCCTTTTAACAGCAAGAAATCGTCAACGTACATTGCATCTAAATTGACGAGCAAATGAGGTGTCTCCAAGGAGTAAAAAAAGCTCTCTAGCGACAAACAAGGCCAGTTGCTTTCAAGTGGAATGGACACGTTGAAAATCAGTGGGGTCTTTTACATCAGTCTTCCGCCGTAAAACCTCGCTTCCGGTTTCCCGGCATTATCTTCGCTCCTCCCCGCTCAAGAATAACATTTTCCATTAAGTAGAAAAGCAGGCGAGACCAAGCTGACGGCATATGGTACACCAAAGGGAAGATGCCCTTATGGTTTTATCATTAAAGATATGCGGAATGACTTTTAGAGGAAATATGAGGAAACGTTTCAGGCCGAGGACTACGCAGCTGGGATGTGAAGTTGCATTTTCTCGAAATAATTTCATCTTTTAAAAATCATATAAAAGTACCTGTAAAAGATGTGTAGCTGGAAACAATGCCGTTTTCAAGGGTCCCGATTTTAAATTATGAGAATTCTTAATCCGTTAGTTAAGTCAGATCTTCACCAAGTTGCAATCACCGTAAAGTGAAAGAGATAATCAAACTTCGAGGCATATTTATTAATCTCGCAGAATGAAAACACTTCGTACTTTTCCACAGAAAATTTATTTACTTAATAAATTTTATTTGGCAAAGTACGAAGTGTGTTCATTCTGCAAATGGCTTTCCACTAAGTCACGCCTTCTCATATCGATTATACTTATTAATCTCAGTCTAAACTGTACTTGATGTGTAGGGATGCAGATATAAAAATTTTTTAGCATTGGTTATTCTGCGACACACTAGCAGCTTACCGCGTACAAGTGTGCCTCGGCACGCCTATTTAAAAAAATATGACTAGATTCCTTAGAGGATGGTACACAAACCAAAAAGAAAGATATTTCTCCGTATTACCAATATATTTATTACCATCCCAAGATATTACCAATTTGAGATAATTATCTTGATATTTTATAATTTCTCATTGCCAATTGTTTATGATCATATAACCTTGAGGTGAGTTCTTGGTTTAATAAAAAATATCACAGTAGTAGCTTATAATTAGACTAACTTTATTTACCCTAGCGATCAGCTGTGGACGCAACACCAGTTGTGAGAGACCGTGGCCATTGAGGATTTTCCCATGGCGGCATGAGTGAATACAAAGTTGGTATCGCTCCAACCGCTTGTCTCGAGCCTGGAAACCGTATTTTTTTCTCAGCACGTTTTCCGCCGATTTCAGATATTCGGAAGACATGTCGCGGGAAGTTTAATTTTACCCACCGGGTTAAGCATGAATCTCGCCTTTTGGACGCGATCCAGTTGAGAAAAGTGCGGATTTGTAAATTTAAGGCTGCCGAAATGTTCCATAAGAAATGATAGATTTATATCGTGGATGAATGAAAAAAAATTCAATTCTAAAAAGATTTTGAGTTAGCCTAGTGAGGGATATAACCGGAAAGGAATTTTATCGTCGGTGTTTGCCAGTCTTATCATAATGCTGGATGGACAAAAGGACCGTTAAAATCTTGCTCCATATTGCACAATATCTTTTTTGGGGACTATATTTCTCGGATGTTCTCAAAGGCTCTCCAGCATCCGGAGGGCTCCTTGCCTCTTCAACAAGCTCTGATAGTGACGTTCAGAATTTCATGTCAGTCCGATTGGGATGAGAGCCGAATTAAGTTTAATGTATATCCGCAATATAAGCGTTACTTCAAGAAATTTACACCTTAAATGAAGGCTAAATTGTATCATTTTATAATGCAAACCGTTCAGTTGCAGACAAAAGAATGCGGTGATTAAACGGCAATGCATGATTGTTGACTTTTAATGCCAAGTTCTAAGAAAACCTGAACCATAAGCGAATATGTATTTACTGGACCAAATCTAAATGCTTGCAACTCGTCTGTTGGCTGCAATCATTCTCTCGCTTCCCTTCCAATCACTCCTGAAGTATCACTGCTTCCCTTCTCGATAACAATTGAAGGATGCCAGGCGCGTTCGCTCAGCAGAGCGCCCCCTAGATAAGTTACCGAAATACAGTTCCATTAGTACTCTACAGACTCCGCCTTTTCGCCACGGCCCCTGACTTCGGGACTTTCCATAAGAAAATGAACATACTTCGCATTTGTTCAATAGAGTAATAAATGTTGACTCAAATTGTATAAATTTAATCAAATCGACCTTAATTAATTGCAAAGGATGCTTAAACGTGGTTAATTGAGAATGTGTTTACGATCTAAGAAAGATAAACGTTACGCTTAGGCGCTTTTGTGGACTATTTGTATTACTTTTTACATTCCAATGAAGGGATTCGAATTTTATAAATCGTATTATATAAATTAAGTTATTTTAAATACTGGAGAAAGGTTAATAATTTCTCATTGTGAGGGTTAACTGAAATTCTGCACTTTAACGTTTTAATTCATGATTTGAATTATATTTACCTATTTATCTAACCACTGATGCATCGAAAGCCAAGTAATTTGAACGCTTGCAAGGAGGAAAAATTACAAGAAAATCTTTTTAGGATTTAAAGCTAATTAGAAGTGCCAATTTTTCAATTAAAATGTCCATTTTCAACGGAAAAAATGAATTTCTTTGAGGCGCATGCAGGATATCATATTCTCATGAGTTGAGAGCGAAGCCCTTTCAAAGGGTAGTTTGCCTCCTAAAGACTTTTTTCCTATGGTTGCCATAAATCAACTTCGTCTCTGCAACGGCAATATCCTGCTAATAGCACGTGGGTGATCTTTCCTTTCATTTGCTAGGTAAATACATTATCTGAGAGACGCAGGAAAATTGATGAATACTTAAAAAAACTCAATCGCATTTCCACGTGCCCATTGTGAGTTTTTATCAAATAATTTGGCTCGCAAAGGTGGTGTCTAATGGAAAAGATTAAAGGTCACCCAGGAAAAATCCCAAGGCAAACTAATGCTGTGGAAGACTATTGACCTTCGTATCCATAGGAATGGAACACGTTTGGTATTCCTTACCGTATTAAAGATAATTTCTTAGTATATTAACAAATTAAATGTGGATTGCTTAAGTTCATCAATCGTGATATAAAATACTTTAATTAATTAATTAATATAAAATAATAAACAAGCATAAACATCTAATATCCTTAATCTCTTTTTGGCGCTACAATTTGCTAATAGTTGAAAAAGTCTCCCTGTTTACTTTAAATAAAATTTTACCATTCACCATGAAATTATTCGACATTTGTTTTGTGGGAATCTTCTGAAAGTACAGGCTTAAAAATTAATAAATATACGAAATGACAAAGCGGTCGAAACGAGTAAGCCTATATTAACTTAAAACAGTGTGGTTTAACTAACGTATTGTAAGATGCAGGTTCGTTGCACCTGATATTGGCGATCCTCGTAAGGGAAGAGTTGGGTTAAATGAGGAGAAAGGTGTAGGTTTTAATAGGTTTATTATCCGTGATAATAAACACGAGAATCTCTAATTTCTGACGGTCGTCCTTCCTCCTTCGCGTACGCAGCCCGACTCCCCGAAAAAGGACGCTCTTCAGTCCACCCTGCCCATAGGTCACATATGGTCATCCCCTCCCATAGACCACCAGCTCTGCAACGGTCATTATGCCTATGCCGGGCTAAGGAAAGAGGGAGAGACATAGACAAAGAAAAGGCGAGGTCCTTGGAATGTGACACACCCATATCTCAGACCCTTACACCACCCCCCCTTCAAAACTGAGTTAAAATACGGATTTTAACTCACCAATATGCAATATGTACATACACAAAACCTCGTCACACAATCACATCTCTATGGTAACCATCTTACATTATTTGACATAACAGAATAACCTAACAGAACACCACCTTGTATACTCCCTGAATCACTATTCTTCTCAATACAAAAAGTTAATAAATTTTCCAACATTATTCCCTTTTCACAACATTACTTCAAAACTAATAATTTCCCTGAAATTAAAGAACGGGTTAGTAGGATATCATCTCAAACCAATAAATGCAATACACTATCATTACAATATTAAAACAAAACAAACATTTTTTTTTTCAAACCAAGAGCCTTCAAACAATAATTATTCATTCTTCTTGTACACATACTAAGTTCGAAGTTATAACAAACGACCACTAAACACTATGGTGAACTTTAGAATCTTTTGTTCGTGGCCGCAACAAATAGGGAGATCGCTGAGGGAGTGGGGGGAGGGGAGAGGGATCTTCTTCTTCCGTAGAAAGGTTCACAAGTCCTGTTCCTTCGCTGGATATATCGGTGTCCTCGACTCTTCCCGGAACACCACGGTCCACGGGTGGCCCTCGCGACCTCAGGAAATACGGACAAAAGGAAGATGGTCCTCGCTTGTCCGCCTGTTCACACGCACTTTCCTCAACGTCCCTTTGCGAACTTCCGGTACTCACCGAGTCGGGACTTATTGGGGCCTGGCTGGAAACTAAGTCTTGGTTTGAATTATGGGTGGTAGAGCTTGGGAATACCTCTGACAGAGGAGGGTCTTCGGGAAGGAGGGGGGAATAGCTAAACTCTTCTGTGTCCGAGTGAGGTTTTGTCCCATCCCTAACCCCCCGTGGCCTGCCTCGCCTTCGCTCATCATGCCTAATCTTTGAGGGTAAATTTTTACCCAAGTGCGGTTTAAGCCGATCCTTATGAACAACTACCGATCGAAAGGGAAGTTGTAATCGAACATTACTTGTGGACAACGTCTCGAGCACTTTATATGGCCCCCTCCAATTATTCGAAAACTTCTTCACCCGCCCTACTTTACGTGTCGGTTCGCTCAGATACACATATTGGCCTGGTCTATATACCACATTTTGCGTCTTTTTATTATAGGCTGCCGCTCTCCTTTTCTGTGCCAATGCGTCGTTCGCCTTGCATTTCCTTCTCATTTTTCTCAATTCCTCCTTCAGTTCTACGAGATAATCCTCCTTAAATCCCTTTAACGTCAAATCTACGCTGATAAAAGGAGACCGCATCGGATTTCCAAATATTATCTCATGCGGAGAATAACCCGTGCTCGCATGCACATTAGTATTGTAGCAACAAACGGCATAAGATGAAAGGGCATCCCAATTGTTGTGCTTACAATTGATGTAGTGGCTAATTATCTGAGCGATGGTACGGTGAACCCTTTCAACCCTTCCATTCCCTTGTGGATGATATGGTGACGTATGCAATTTGTCTATTTTCAGTAAACGACATACATTGGAAAACAACTCCGACATAAAGTTTGTTCCCATGTCGCTCAATAGTATTGCTGGAACGCCAAATCTTAAAACCCATCTATTAACGAAAGCATCGGCTACAGTCTCCGCGGTTTGGTCAGGCAATGGAACCATTATTAAATACCTGGAGAAATGGTCTAAAATGGAGAGAATGTACCGATTCCCGGATTCACTCTTAGGCAATGGTCCCACGATATCTAAGGCCACAAACTCAAATGGCTTGTCACTTGAAGGCAATTCCTGTAATGGAGCCTTCGTTCTTCCGTAAGGACTCCTGCGATGGCACGATATACAATCCTTAAGGGCTTCCTTCACATCTCGAACAAGATTTGGCCACCAATAGTGCAGTCTTAACCTATTCACGGTTGAACGTTCTCCCATATGGCCCGAAAGAATATGACCATGCAGCTGATTAATCAATAGCCCCCTCAACGACTGAGGAACAACGACTTTTTCTCCAGTTTTCGTTATTCTAACCAATACTCCATCCTTCTTATTAAACCCCCGTAGTGACCGCCAACTTTTGCACTCCGGATCATTTGCCTGCACCTGGCAAAGTTCATTCTCCGTTATTACGTGTACGCGTCGCACCTTTCGACTTAACGCGTCGGCATTACAATGGGTCTTTCCAGGCTTATGCTCAACTTCGTAATCGTATTCGCTTAACTTAAGTGACCATCGCATCAACCGGGAAGACGGATCCTTCAAACCCAATAACCACTTTAATGCGCCATGGTCGGTAACTATCTTAAATTTCCGCCCATACACATAACAACGAAAATATTTAACTGCCCATACCACCGCCAGTAACTCTTTCTCGGTCACCGTGTAATTAATTTCTGCGGAATTCATTTGTCGCGAAGCATAGGCTATCGGATGTTCAACCCCATCTATCTGCTGCGACAATACTGCTCCCAAGGCAAAATTACTTGCATCCGTAGAAATTATAAACGATTTTGAAAAATCTGGATAAATTAGTACGGGACTGCGCGTTAAAGCTTCCGTCAACTTCGCCATGGCATTTTCGCAATCAGGAGACCAAATAAAAGATGCGCCCTTCTTAAGGAGACGCGTAAGCGGTCTCGCTATTTCCGCATAACCCTCCACGAACCTCCGATAGTAATTAGCGAGGCCTAAAAAGGACTGTAATTCTTTCGTTGTGGTGGGTGTGGGAAAATTTCTCACTGCCTCGATTTTCTCTTCATCTGGGTGAACCCCATCGCTACTTATCCGATGACCCAAATACTTCACCTCGGACTGAAAAAAATGACATTTATCCAGCTGTAAGGACAAATTTGCCTCTCTTAATTTTTCAAAAACTCGGCGCAATCTCTCTCCGTGCTCCTCCAAAGTTTCGCTAAAAACAATTACATCATCGATGTAAACCATGCATTGGGTTGGTGTTAACCCCCTCAATACTAGGTCCATTAATCGTTGAAAACTCGCCGGTGCGTTTTTCAATCCAAATGGCATGCGAGTATACTCGTAATGCCCACTCTCTACGTTAAATGCCGTTTTTGGTTGGGATTCGGGGTCCATAGGTATCTGATGATACCCGCTCGTCATGTCTAAGGTGGTGAAATATTTACATCGACCCAAATTATCCAATGTCTCGATAATTTGAGGTATTGGATAAACATCTGACGTCGTCACGGCATTGAGTTCCCGAAAATCAACGCAAAATCGGAATTTGGGCGTTCCGTCTACAGATTTTTTAGGGACAACTACAATGGGCGAGGCCCACGGACTTGCACTTGGTGTAATGATCCCTGCCTCCAATTGTTCTCTCACTAAATGCTCCACAATAGGTTTTTGGTGGTGGGGAATACGGAAAGGCCTCCTATAAATAGGTTTTGCTTCACCTGTGGGGATGTTATGAGACATCACATTAGTCATTGGCAGATTCCCTCTGTCATTGAATACATCGCGAAACTCTTCTAAAATCGGGCACAAAATAATCCTTTCATATGCAGTTAGGTGACCTAATTTCCCGTCGAAACATAACCCTATCGCCTCTCGTCTCGCCATCCTTACTCGAGGCGCAATTTTCAGGTCCGCAGACTCACTATCAGTACGAATCGCCTCCGCTTCGCCTAAAATCGTGCCTTTTAGCAGAGTAACATCTTCTCCGCCGAAATTCGTGATCTGCACATATATGTCACTTCCAGCCGTCGCTCGACTCAACCCTCTCGCCACAAAACATTCATCACATATATCGAATCTCGGCTCTAATATTACATCGCTCCCTTGCACAAAACACTGAGGGGGAAGTGCGATATTAATTACCTTCATACTGCGAGCGGGAATTGTTTCAGCCTTCAATAACCTAACGGCCACACGAACATCGTCTTTAATATGATGGTGTTGTCTTTGGGAAGCACGTACTGTCATTTTATCCCCACACGGGCCCCCTAAACACCCTTCGTCACGGTCTGTCCCTTCTTTTGCAGTCTCCTTAGATTTGGGGATTTCTTCGACGGCCCGTCTCACACGCTCTTTTACTGCCGGTTTCCGTTCCGCTCGATTTTCCTCTTTCTCCTCCTTCCGGGGTCGTGCCGTTGACCTCATCTGATGGACATGCTGGGCTCCTACTGCTGGGCTCCTACGCAAAGGGGTTTCCCCGTTTCCATTTAGGCACCATTTCTCTTGTGCTATTTCCATAACACCTAAATTTACATTTACTACACATTCGTTTTTTAATAAAAAATCCATCCCCAATATACCGTCAAACTCCTCCAATGTATTTACAACTTGCATTAACGTGGTGTATTCCTTTCTATTTACAGTAAACACCACCAATTTTTCTCCCACACTACGCAATCTATCTCCCGTGATTCCCCTAACCCGGTAACTCGATCGCCTAATCCCTCGCCAGTCACACACGTCTCTGGAAATTAAAGAGATCTGGGCACCCGTGTCAATCAGAAATCTCCTATTTACACCATTCAAAGTCACAACAACAACTAAATCATTGGTGTTACCCGGCAATCTCACTCGCGGAAGCACCACGTCAATTTGGGGCCGACTCCACCGGTCACGCCAACCCCTTATCCGTTTAAATTACCGTTTAATTCGCGCCTTCTGGGACAATCGCGAGCCAAATGACCAGCGGCGTTGCACTCGTAACACCGTCGAGCCTCCGTACACCACCTCGCTAGATGTCCCTGCATTCCGCAACGGAAACATTTCGGCTCACCAGGTGCGCGAAACACTCTTCGGGATACAGGTCCATTTTCCACTCGCGGGCCAGGTCTCCTCTCCACCTCTTGAATTCTGATGGCGGACTCCACGCCATCATCAAATGTTTTAGGCATTGACAAACGGCACAACTTCCCCAACTCACCGGACAATCCATTTAAAAAGGAATCCAATGCCCTTTGGTCTGCTTCGTACCGCAACGCACTCACGTATTCTGGCGTCCCCGTCGCCTCATACGTTTTAGCGTTCACTTTTCTCACTCTATCGGCGAAAGTCTCCACGTCCTCTCCCGCACTAATTCGCAAGGTAGAGAGCAGCTCGCGGTGAAAACGATGACTACTCTTCGATTCGTACCTTTTCACCAGAAGGGCCTTCAGTTGTCCGTACGTCGCAGCTTCGCGGCACTCATGCTTCGACCTCACGAACTCTGCCGCTTCCCCGCCGAGGCATAACTTTGCAGTCCTCAAAGTCTCCTCTTCGTCCCAACCGCTCAGCTCCGCAGCTAATTCTAGCTGTTCGCAGAAAGCCCCAACACTGTCTTCAGGCCTCCCGTGAAACTTCGCTACCGTACTGATCAGCGCGAAACTTTTCTTGTGAGGTACCTCGTTCATAACTCGCGATCGCAGCCGTTGGTTCTCCTCGGCGAGACGACTGATTTTCTCATCAAACTCGAGCATGATCTCCTCGAGTTCCCTTTCCCTTCCTCCGAAGCTAACCCGGCTCGCCATCTTCCCTTATTAATGAGGATCCCACTTCTGACACCAGATGTAAGATGCAGGTTCGTTGCACCTGATATTGGCGATCCTCGTAAGGGAAGAGTTGGGTTAAATGAGGAGAAAGGTGTAGGTTTTAATAGGTTTATTATCCGTGATAATAAACACGAGAATCTCTAATTTCTGACGGTCGTCCTTCCTCCTTCGCGTACGCAGCCCGACTCCCCGAAAAAGGACGCTCTTCAGTCCACCCTGCCCATAGGTCACATATGGTCATCCCCTCCCATAGACCACCAGCTCTGCAACGGTCATTATGCCTATGCCGGGCTAAGGAAAGAGGGAGAGACATAGACAAAGAAAAGGCGAGGTCCTTGGAATGTGACACACCCATATCTCAGACCCTTACAGTATTATGAATTTAGTTTAAATTTCAGAGCGTTAATCAGTGTATAAATTTTAATTAAAATTATTATTTGATAATGTGAAATTTCTGTTCCATAAAACAGTTTCATTAAATGTACTCGCGAAATTCTCATATTAAAATTTACCTTAATATGCAGCGAAAGAGATACTACGACATATTTATCTCGCCTCTCGAAAAATATTCTCATTTTGAAATGCACCTCGCACGTTTTTTCCCTCGCTTTCAAGGATTTACTTTTGTAGAAGTAACGTTTACCTGAAGGCACGTATATACACATCGTGATTCTCCTTCACTCGTACCTCTGACATTTTTCCCCCGCTTTTTCGTGAAGTTAATTGCGCGGAGCATGGAATGGTTTCGCCCCAGAAGCCAGCTCAATACACTAAAAGGAAAGTTTCTTACTCCTACATGAGGCAAGATTTAATTTTCCTCGTGTTACTGAAGCATTCTAAAAGAAATTACTCTCCGCTTCTTTTTTCCTGTTTCGTAGTATAGAGCAGGAGGCCATACGTACGATTAGTTTTTTGGTCATTATCCCGCAGCGGAACGTTCTAGGCACCGCCTAGTTTGCCCGCTAGAGGAGAGAGTTATTTTACACGCTATAACCTTGTTAATGTTTAATCATCCTGCCGAGTATTTGTTTCTATTTATTGCTAGGCCTTCGGAGATTACAAGACTGTATTTTAGGGATAACCGTGTCGAGGGTATTAATACGTAGTACAGGAGGCAAAAACAGTCCTAAAATATGGCACATCCTCGCTTAAAAGTAGTGGCGATGGTGCCATGATTTTTAGGGTAAATACAGGTCAGGGATACTATTATATGAGATTTATTAAGTCTTTTATATACTTAATAGATTACTTTCCCTAATTCCTATTTGTTATTTAAAAATAATTATACGTTGATCACAAATTAGTAATTCAAGCAAATCTTAGGTTGAAATAATTTTGCTTTTTTTCACATTCGAAGACCTAGTGCATTAACGTTTCTACGTTACATCTTTCAGATATCAGCAGATCATTTACCCTAAATTTAATGTATCAGCGATTAGTGCTTCGTTTTAATCAGAAACGTTTCGAATCGAAATAGGACTTGATGAAGATTCATGCTCTTGCTCAACACTTCGATTCACAATGGACCTCCTGTGTGAATCCATTTCCCTTTTGTGACTTAAATGAAGCGTGAAAACATTTTTTTCGATATTGGTAAGGTTTCCCTGCCCATAGACGCATCGGCTTCCTTTAGTAATCAACGGCTTGAGTTAAGCATGGCACAATCCAAAAGGAGTCTAGATAAAGCTAGAACCAGATTTAATGTTCTTTAATTAGAAAATATACCTTCATCCTTGAGCGGACTGATTTTGTAAGTCGTAATTATGTGATTTATTGTAAATTGTTAAAGATGATATATAATGATGTATTCCACAGGCTTGTTTCTGCAATTGCAAGCACACTAGCCTCCCGACTTCCCTGGTTCGACGCTGTCCTGGTTATGTCATATATGCTCGCACATCGTAAAAGGAGTGATTGTGTGCGATAGTTCATAAGCATATGGGAATAAAATAAAAAATGAAATAAAAATGCATATAAATGAAAGACCAAAACATCGATAAAATGTGCAAAATTACCATGAACATCTCTTCCGTGAATTCAATATTTCTTGTTATGGGTCCATAATAGGTTGCCTTCAAACGTTTAGATATCATCCTTATTAATTATCTTAAAGATGAAAAATCACACGAATCAAGTAATGGAAGCGATTATAACCAATCAGCATTTTTTTTCTACGAGTTTTTCCATTCTCGAGTACGGGTAACGTAAAAATAAACTAACGGTTCTCAGGAAATGAACAGTGACTGAATTCCACGAAAGCAGAACCTCCAATTTATGCGTCTCACTTAAAGAAGAGGTCGGAGCACTTCTTTCCTCCTTCCATTAATTATTTTTGAACCCTTCGATGCGTTGAATTATAGCTTCTTATGCTTTACTAACATGCTTGAATTAATGCTTCGTTTCCGATTCTTACAACCAGACGCCTTAAAAGTGATTTAAGATATCTAAACTCACAAATTACCAAATGCTCTTCGCTCGGTGAATCGTAAATTTGCTAAAAGGTGCTGTTAACTCGGAACCTACGCGAAAGTAAGTCGTGCGTAATGATGATTAACTGGCAGTTAAAATTGATTTATGGCGAATTGCTTTCTAAGGTTTGATTTCCTTGAATCGAAAATGAACCTTCTAACTCCCGGTATTTATCGATGGCTGGACTTCCGGTAGGAGTTCTGTCCAGTCAATAAAGTTTCGGATTTTGAGGAACTAATATTACTTCTAGTCGTTGGAAGCTACGGATATTACTGTTGATTTGAGTATATTTTGAATTGTTCCAGGAGATCAACCTGTATAATTTATTTGGAATCATTGTTTTACTTTTGCGTCATTCAAGAACTAAAAATTAGTTTTTTTTCCGCAGTTCATTAAAATATTACACAGCCCAACAGCTGATGATGGAGATCATTGGCATAAAACGATCCATCTCTGAATAAATGTCAAAAAGAAACGGAAAAGTAAGACGTGTTATTTCTCGATCCTTAGGTATGAGGAATTATTACAAAACTACGCCTTCCTCTGTGAATTTCATGCCACACTGTCTTGATTCTGTTGGAAAATATCATTATATTATCAAGTGATAGAACGCCCATGTTCTCCATTTCCTAACGCCAGAGATCAATTCTATTTTACAGCATCAATGTAGTTAGTGGTTATGCCGCTACTGAAATGCTTATAAAAATAATACATTTCCAATTAAATTAATTTATAAAAAGAATATTAAAATACTTATATTGTGAAAACATTAAAAATACTCAGTACTTAAATCAATCGAATGATCTGTTACTTTAACTGAACTTAAAATAACTTTGTTTAGTAGTAGTAGTGCTTAGTCGCAGTAGTACTTAGTAGTATAGTACTTAGTAGTTTCCACGTGAATTTTAGTAACGATCGGTTTTTAGTAAAATTTACTAGGAAACTATCAAGTATTTTATTTCTTTTTCTATGGAATTCCACCAAGATAAGACTTGAGCACATCGATTATATTTATGTCACGATTTTCACCTTTTTTAGATTTTACAAATCTATTATAAAATTATATTCAAACGCGCTACACTATTTTAAATAAATTCCATTAAAGAGATAGTAATTTTTTAATAAAATATTTTCTTGGCAAAATTATCTTCGCCGTGCATAATACTTTACTTTTATCCGAATAGCCTGGATAATTGTATTTAATAACATGACATTAATGGATTTAGTGACAAGCGTGTTACAAAAATGATAGTGTGAATATTATAAAATATCAAATAAAACTCGCAGTTTCACTAAAAACGTATTTTCTAATATCATAATCATTTATCGCTATTGCAATGCAAGTGAATTCATAGAAAACCTATTGCATATAATTTAGGCAATGGTTCTATTCAAAAGTTCGTGATTCCGTATCATTCGGACCGATCTGAAAATGCTCGAAATAATTTCAATTCCGGATTCGGTTCGAAATGTGCAAGTGAATACACAGCGATGGGAAGTCACACCGGGAATCCTCCATTTTTTATTTCTAGGTCACTCAGAAATGAAATAACTCACCGCATTTCGGCCCTGACCCACCTAACGGGAATTGTCAAGGGACATATCGATTTAAAGGGATACAAATTTATTATAGGTTTAAACGCTGCTTTCCATTAATCCGTTTTCGGACGGCATCGTTCTTCCCGTGTGTCAGTCGGAAGAATGTGATGAGGAATTCTGCCAAGAGTCTGTCGAAAAAATATCGCTTTTTGCTACGTCGGTTTCACTGTCCGTGAAACTCGAGATATTTTTAGATTGTTCCCGAATATTTTTAGATTTAAGCTTTTTTTGGTTAAAAAGCTACATTACCTGGTGCAACGAATTATGACATTTTCTTTTTCGTAGCAGTATTTCTGCTTCCATGATTTATTGTTAAATTGGATCTTACGTAGTTATATTTTATGAAATTAAAAATTTAATATAGTATATTTTATAACCTTCAATTTCTCAAATTCACTCTTTTGTTAGTGGAAAGAATCTACGAAAGGTTCCAAGCCGAAGCGGATGTGAAGTTAATCGCCTCCATTTCAACTGTGAAATTAAATGAATGACAATCGCTGAAAGAACTGATAATTACTTTTCATAGCTTATAGGATATATTATACAAGATTTTATATTCATTTGGTTAAATATAATTGTCGGCAACAAATAATGAGAGAATAATTTATTTTTTGAAAACCCATTCCATTGAATGAAGCAAGGTTGAGAGATGTTGAATTCTATTGTGAGTAAATAGAACAAATTTATTCAAAAGTATTTAATGAACTACCTTATTCCTCGATGAGAATCAACGGGCACTTCAGCTAGTAAACTATATACAGAAACTATACAGACACGTATTGTTGCTCCCTATAATAAAGTCTTCAACTTTAGGAATCTCCTTAGATAGTTTCGTAGTCAAACAGTTTTCGGTGAGGAGTTGACGGACGGGGCTTATTAAAGCGGAGGACCGCATCCCTTTCCTCAATCCCAACGCTCCACCTGCCCCCCACGTGCTCTCAAAACACGCACCTCTTGCCTTCCGGATTGATTTTGGTATCCCCGCATTTCTCCTCCTTGCGTGGTAGCGCAAATATTTATGGTTTTAATATATGGTACGGCTTCGGCACTCCCCCACGGTCCTAAAACAGCGTCCCCTCGGATTTGTGTACGCGGATGGAACGCTAAGAATCTTACGTGGCTGTAAACGGATTGCTTTTAATGTGGTGGATGCCGGAAGAGAGGGGAATGCAAGAGGTTCTCCCTTTATTCCTATTTCTGTCCCATTCTCTCTCTTCTTTTTGTTCCTCTCTCTCCCACGTTCTTGCCCTCCAGAAACATGTTTAAGGATTGATATTCGCTCTTATAGGCGTTTTTTTCCATTTCCGTTCCTCACACTCGTAAGCAAGCTCTTCCGCACAATATCCATATAAACTCAACGGATTGGCGAGTTAACTTGTATGTACAGCTAACAGCAAAAAAAAGTTACCACCCCTGACCCACCAAGATATTCTAAGTCCAAATTTCGGGCCGGCGAGCCTTTCTCTCGAAAAGGGAGGGAGAGAAAAGAAAGATGGAGGACATGGTCCGTTACGCTAGCTCGGCTCTCGCGTTTGGATGGAGAATTTTCGTTATATATATAAAAATCATTTACTACTATCCATTATCTGCCGCAACATTTGATGTGGTAACGCGTACGATTGAATTTGACGACGATCAACTGGAAGATAACTAAAGAAATGAATCGAATTGAATGCAGCATTCAAAGTCACTCTCACTTTAATTTTCGATAACAGATTATTAAATCATTTCCAAAACGATACAAATGAATTTAACTGAATACAACACTCGGTATCAAATTAACTCACATTTCGTTTTTCGAAAATCGATCGTTTAAATCACTTCCAACGATTGATTATGCTCATCAATGTGAACGAAACCAGCAACTATTCTCTTCTTCTTAATTTCAAATAGGCCAAAAAGCAGGATCTCGGTTTCAACAATGGCATTTGTCGTCAGGGGGACCGGCTGTTTATACTCACAAAACATTTCGTGTATTCCGTAAAAAATCTCGAAAATTCAATTCGGAAACAACGATAAACGACCAAAATAAGGTTTTCTATTCATTTACTCTGCTATTGGTTCTTGTCTCAATCTCGTATGACTATTATTTTTAATTTAATTTTGCAAAATAAATGAAGCATGCAGCGACAAAAATGAACTTTACGTGCATTTCTTACGGAAATGCTTTGACTCGTCTGGGATCGAAGCAAGGACGAAGTGTCGCCATTTTTTACAATATAAACACTTTCGTATATATATATTTGAATTCAATGTTCTATAAAAATTTCAAGTCAATCGACCTAGTGATTTTTGAGTTTTGCGGGCACAAGCATATGCAGGCTGAATTTTCATACATAAGATATGTGCATAATTCGGTGGATTATTATAATTTAATTTGATTGCTTTTACAACCCTTTCGTTCAACTTTCCCAATTGAAAAGCGTTCTATCATGAAGAGAAATAACTAAGGAATAAACACAAGGAAATAAAAGTTCCACATCTTCCACACAAAAAGTCGTGTAACTTTGACAAAGTTATTTATTTCCTTGTGCTTAGTTACCTATGGAGTTCCCCAAAGTAAAAGCTCATTTGATTGATTTAAATAAGGAATAATCTTTTCTAGATTACCATTTCCCCTTACTCTCGTGACTCCTATAGATTATATAATCCAAGAATTTGTAAAATTAAATTATCCTTATAACAACACTGTAGCTAATTCTCACAATTAGCTTTAACGTTTACTAGCACCATCTTCAACATTTACATAAATACGCGATCCTCCATACGGCGTGTGACTTGAAAAAGAAGAAAGAATGAGAGGGAACAAAAGTGTGTGTGCAGGTGAAAGGGTAGAATTCTTGGAAAACTGTTAAGGGTTAAACAGGACAAAACGAAATAGGCGGGGAAAAGGACAAGATAAACCTTTTGTTACCGAAGGGGAATGGAAAGGAAAAACTTTCTGGTTGGGAGAAGAGGACTGGTTGCAATTTGCTCGATTCATTTTGATTTTATCTAAAATAATGTGTCCGCTAGCCTTCTCTGATATATGTATAATTTTTAGCTCGCAAATAGAAGAATGACTCGAAAAAATAAATCTCTCATAAAGTGGGACTGCAGAGCATCAGATTAGAAATTTTGTATGTTCTTCAGCCTATAACTTACGAAATCTCACTGTTTATCTGATGTGGATTGAATGAAAATAATCATAAATCGCCTGATGAAACTACCGTTCTAAAAATTGGATCCATGGATTCCTTATCGTTTCAGAGTAATGGCTTACAGTAAATACTATAGTAAAAGGCCAGCGGTAGACGTCCTTCTGGTCAAATTCTCGAAATTTTGTTTCTCAGAAGTTACTTCTCTCACTTTTTTAGCTATTTACTGATCCACCAATCGACTCCGAAGAGTATTACAATTTGTTTATTTCGAAGTTCTCAGTATTTTAAGAAGACCATCTTTTATTTTATTAGTTACGAAAAATGTTAAGACCGCTATCCGTGGAATTGTGACTTCTGCATGACAATGTTAGTCGACGTCTAACCAAATTAAAGACTTAGCTAGAGTATGAATTATTAGTACTCGACGCAGGATGGGCAAGTTATCGCGTGTGTGTTACAGTAATGACTATTATAATTGTGTTTAAATGCGTATTTAAATGACATCTTTATTTTGTATTTTATAAACCAAATGAGATCGAATAGCAAATTTTATCAGTGAATCAAGATGAGTTTAACGTTTTGGCTATCATCAACACTGAGAGAAAAAATGTATTCACTTTCTCTTGGTGGTTTTTTTATATTAATTTTTAAGGTTCTTAAAATCTACGAAACTAATAACTGTATCTAACATTTAATGGGATAAAAGGATTGAAAACACTATACATTCAATGATAGTAATGAAAAAGAACCAAAGGAACGCTAGTTTACGCAAATAGCTATTTCTTAAATTTTCCCGTTTTGTTGTTGATTGAATTCTAAGGGTATCTTGAAGGTTTATGAAAATCATTGGTTAGAAGAAAAAGCCTGAAAAGATGAATGTAAATATTGAGAACGTAATTTTGGAATTAGAATGCTCCGAAGCTTAATTTCTTCGGGAGTGATCTTTCTACGGTTAATATATGCTTAATTCTACTCCTGAAAGCATAGACGGTCCGAGACATGGGCAGTCTGGGAGACCGTCGACAGCATTTGTGGGCTCTTCTCAGATCCCTTGAAGATTCTCAATGATAAAATTATACTCGTTACTATAGCTTAGGTAATTTTGACGATTACACCCGGTCACAATATTTAAGTAAACTTTTTTTATCCATTAAGGGGAACTAGTTCTAAACGTCTGCCTACTCAGAATGTCAATAATCTTCAGATTACCCCCTCCCAAGGATTGGAATCAATTTCCTTCGCAATGGATGCAGCTTTCTTTGGTCCTATTTCTCTGAGTAATTTCCTTTAATTCCAATTGATTGAAGAAGCCGTTACTTGGTGAAACTGCGTTATGTAAGATATTGTGAATCTTTTTCCTTAGTTATTTCCACCATTCCTTATAGTCGTTGAGCTATGGCTATATTTTTACGGAAATTACATTTAGGAAAACTGCTAAATCAGGCGTAATCCATCTGAGTTGCCCTTACACCCGTAAATGCTGTTTAATAATTAAAATTTAGCCTTCGTATTATCCCTTTCCTTTTTTTAATGAGAGGCCAGTTTAGTCCATCAGCGATTACTGAATAAAGCTCTAGAAATACTGACATCTCGTACTTATTATCTATGATTACTCTTAAATAAGATGGGTAAAGCTTCCTTTCTTGGGAAATATGTCAGGAGAATCTATTACTACTGAATCTTAATGCTGCTTTCCAAGCCTCACCTATTCTTCCTTAAAACTTCTTGGTTTAAAGATAAGGAAGACATTTACGATATCTTGAAGGTGCAGAAATTTAAATGTGTGAATTTCTCGACATTTGTGTGGGATCAACTGACGGAAGCTCTAATTGTATGCATGAATGTATGCACATTGTAGGCATATTCTTATAAACAAAAATTATTATATCCTACCCTATGCCAATAATTTTTGAAGTAAAATAAATTTACATTGATAATTAATAATTTCGACTGTGATAGGTCTATTGTTAATGGTTTATGAATTTTGGATGCAAATGAACGTTTTAGAAGTAAGTTCACATAAAATCTAATTCAGTATGTTAGGAAAATGAAACTTTTTCGAATCTTTGATCTAATTTACATTCCCTCTGGCTGAACCATTGAAAACATATTTTTCCGGTCACCCTCTAACCTGCATTATTTTGTCTTAAAATGGCTTGAATCGTTTTCTCAATCTTATAAATAGCCAACATCCCAGGATCTCTGCACATCACTTCTGATCCTGTTTACCACATTATCTTCATATTTTTTAGATGTATGCCTTAGAGTTGTAGAGAATAAACATTCTTTTCTTAGTAAGCATAAAATATTCCGTATTCCCATTGTTTATTTTCCTATCATTGTCTCCATGAAGTAACCCATTCATATTCCTTCTTCGACGAACTTTTCTTAATATCACCATCCATGACGAAGAATGACATTTTCAGGCAATTCTCTCTCTCATACAAAATCCTTAAACGATGCCTCGAAAATTAGAGGCATTGAAGACGGAAGTAACCTGTGACCGCTCCATTGAAGACCCTTTCTCTTTCCTCTCTCACCCCTACAGGGAAGCTCCCTTTGTTTTCTTGAGAAGGAAGGTATGCATGCTACCGATTAACCGTTATGTAGACAAAAACATTAAAAGCAGACGTAGCACCAAAAGGTGGGCTTACCACAGAGATCCTTAGCAATAGATTTAAATGTATTTTTCATGCATGAGCGTTTACGTGCGAATATTTAGAGTGGAGTTGTAACAGCCTAAAGTTGTTGGCTCATACTTATTTTCTATGTTGAAACTCTTAATCGTTTTAGCATTTTAAAATTTTTGACGGAGGTTTAAATAAAGGAATTCAATATTTACAAGTATATTATGCAATTCTTTTTGCGCTTTGCTCGACTCTGCACGACTAGTCCTTCTGATTTCATTACCCAAAATAAATTCTCGCGCGTAAAATATAAAGCTGTTTGTTAAGAGACTACAGGTTAGATAGCAGTGAGTCCAAAATGATCGGAGCCCTCCTCTGGGTATCTTTTAAGAATATAACTATGTAAAGACAATAATTATTAGAGATATTCCTTAGCTGTGATTTACATGACGAAATACGCGACGACATGATCCCTATTCTCAACGATCGTTATTTTCACAGCCAGATGTTGAAAATATTACCGTGATTTAATAGCGAGGACAGATGGTTTATATTGTTATCATCTTACATATATTATAAGGTGTGTAAATATGTAAATTATTTAGATAGTTGAGTGTTTCACATTCTCTGCAATAAGCCTTATGGAGGCTCGCGGATAGTCAATTTAAATGTATTTCTTACTTAACTATTTTTCACAAAGCTGCAACACCATTATTATATTTATAGTATACGTTTTTCCTTATTTTTCCTACTTTCGTTGACCTGATTTACAGTAGTTCATATTCTATTAATTATCGTATCATAATTAAGCATAATCTTTGCGAAAACGATCATCCTGCGGGCATGTGGAGCATTAACTGAAATAACCAATTTCATTATAAATCTGCATTTATGGAAAATGTTATGTATTATATATGTTAGGACGAACTAAGAGCCGCCAAAGTAATTCTTGTCCAATATTTTAAGAAGAAGAGCGAATTACGCTTGAGATTCGAGCCGATTTAACGAAATACGAATTTAATTATTTCATAATACAGTACTACTTCTACCGCAGCAAAATTAATGACTATTAGCGGGTATTTATAAAATATATATCATCCCAAAAGCCTTCAAAACGTGCCAGGCATAAAGAGGAAGACGAAAAGCGCGCTCAAAACAGAGAATCTGAAAGACTCGCCCTTCTCGAGTTATGCTGGTTGTATCTCAGGTGGTAACTTTTTTATGCTGTTAGCTGTACTATTCCATGATCTAAAATTTGTGTTAAAACATGAGTTTAGGTGGAAGAAAGGCCAATTTGTTTCTAAATTCACCGTAATGAAACAGTTAATTCATTCCTTTAATCTCATATACAATGTCATGTATGACAGCAGTGTTCCTTATTTCGCATCTATATTGAAGGTAGGGTCCAGAGAGCGTAATATTTGCTAGGCGCATGAATCGCCAATGTTGAAAAGAAGCGTGTGGTTCTAAATGCTGAGAATCTTAAATAAATGCTTTAAGGTTGCGTAGGAAGATATTACGCTAATACTAATTACAGCAGTTACACCGATATCAGTTTTAAAACATTATTGTTAAGATTCTTATCAAATAGCGTTTAAAGCTTTTTTACGAAGAATAAGCATTTCGTTTAAATACCGTATTAGCTCGAATATAACGAGACCCCGAATTTAACGCGACTCCGAAATTTTCATAAAGATTTTAAAAAATAATACTCATAAAAAATTCAATGAAAGTAAAATTCAATCAGATAAGCATTTATTTATACGAGTAAAATGTTGCTTGCATACTGCAAGCAGATCGACAACACTATTTTCATGTCGGCATCATATCGGGACGGCCATCAAAAGAAAAAAGTGGATTGAAATTTTTCTTATAATTCGCTGAAATTCCATCGTCTGGCATTGAACCCGGGTCTTACTGGTGAACCTACTATGAAACACAATAGAACATCACCATATCTAACTATGTGTGAAAATTCAAGCAGAAATATTGGCTACAACTGCTTCAAAAGACGTTATAATTTTCACGAATTTAAATGGCTCTCTGGATTCGAACCAAGGACGATCTTGGAAATCTAAAACATGTTTCTAAAAGTTATTTATGATCTCTATCTATATGCCGAATTTGAAGTTTCTATATTATTGGCAAAGGTTTCAAAATAATTCCTAAAAATTGGATCAACTTCTGATTGCAGAGACACCTGGTGTCGAACCCAGGACACATTGTAAGCTGTGAATGCACTATTTGATTTGTATTGACTTGATCTTTCTATATGCAAAGTTTGATGTCAATAGCATGCCGGGAAGTACCTAAAATTTGCTTCCGTTATCTCCATAAGAAATGCATTGTAGGATGTAAATGGCCCTCTGGGACCGAACCAAGGACCATCAGCGAGTTCTAAAATTTTTATTATAAAATACATTTATGATATATATCCACGTGCAAAGTTTCAAGTTTCCAAGTCATCTGTAAGTAATTAAAAAAAATCTTAAAAATCGCAATGTAAATTAAAGGGGAGAATATTTGCCCTGGCCTAGCATCGAACCAAGGATAATATTTGTAGATGTCTTTGTGGTTTCCTTTAGATATACACGGCATCTAGCGATCTTTTGAATTTCAACTGTCAACTCTTCCGGGAAAGGCCTCAAAAAAAATTTCGAAAATCCCCGCCATGTAATCTTATGGGGAAAATCGCGACTTTGGGGCCTTCTGGAGTCGAACCCATGACACCTAGGTTCAAAGTCGGCTTTTTCCAGGAGGTTACACGTCATGGCCATCACGTCGTAAAAATTTCAAGTCGGTGGCACTTGTGGAACATTGTTAGAATTTTGATCCCAAGTGAGTGAGTGTATATCTAGGTATATCCGGAGTAGCGTCTATATATAATAGATAATTATAGCTAATAACACAGGTTACATTCATGTCAATAAAATTAAGTAATGTAAAATATTCGGTCGGGCGTTCAGTCACGTTTCAACCTCTGTAGGAAAACGTTTATATTACATTCCATTACTTGAATTTAGCGCGAGTCGATTTTATAACGGAAAATAAACGGTCGAAAAATATCGCGTTATATTCGGGCTGATACGGTATATTGATATTTTAAGAGTTTAAAGATCGAGGTGGAGACCCCCAAATTATTGCATAATGTTATGCTGTTGCCGAGAGTGTTCTCAATTTGTTCCAAAGCAGTCTTCCTCCCTCATCCATCCCTTGCGCACAATGGAATCCTTTCTCCGCTACGTTTTACATCTTTCGCACCGCATAGCTCCGCCGCCATTCCGCAACTGCCCGCAAATAAAAAGGGGCAGCAATTCCTTTGGAGATGCGGTCACTATTGTCTCTGTTCGGGCTCTCTGGAGCGATGGAATATTTGGGAAGCGATTCGTTTAAGGGATGCTTTATATCGCCGAACGGGCAAATGCTTCTGTAAGCGGTCATTGCGCGATACGATCCGTGAAATTGCGCCTCAAATGGGGCTTAAAAAGTAAATGAAGCTAACGGACAAAATGGCTGCTTGTTTGTTTTTTGGGGCTAACAAAGAGTCGTGAGAGGGCGTAGTATTTACCGAGAAACTTGGCGATAGAAGCACCTTCACATCTGATACGTATCATGCAGTACTTCATATAAACGCTATCTCACATTTAAATGCAAATATGTTGCGGTGACATATTAAATATTTAAATTACATATTTTTATTCGGTAATTCTTCCATTTATAATTTCTTCATCAAAGAACAATAATGATATTGGTTGTAACTTTAACAGTTGCTAGTTCAGCTTCGGATTTTTTTACGAAAAATCGATGTGTTTGTTAAAGCTATGAGTTTCTGTAATATGACGATCGATTTTCTATTTTAGAAAGAGCAAAATGCTATTCTTGCATACATTGAAATGCGAAATTGGGAACAGAATTCCACATCACTTTGTTTAATGGCTTATACTCTTTTCTATCTTGTCCTTGTGACTATTTTACATTTACTGATCGGGAATGTTCGTAGTTTGTAGTTCAATTCAAAACGTAACGAATATTTCTTAACTTATCGGTTAATCATAAACGCGACAGCTATTATTGCCGCCGATTCAGCGCCCGTTGAAAATTCACTTGAAAAGAAATCTTCGGAGCTACTGTAGCAACCAACATTTTATTGATAGCAACGTAAACATCAATTAGTTTACCTTGGTAAATTTTGTGAAAAATCGTTCTGCTTTGTCAATGTCATCGTCATTTTGAATCGGAAATGATTCTCAATGATGAAAATAGGAATCTGCTCGCATACAATATTCCGTTACGATGCCTCTCTCAATTTTGTTGGACCATCGTTTTTAATTTTACGTATAAAATAGGCCTGAAATGAAAATAAAAATCAACTTTAGGTGTATATGTTATGGAATCTACTGACATCGGAGATACATGGGTAGTTATCGATATATGAAGATTATTTTTATGATAGACAGTATTCTTACGAACGCATTGACATGCGGAATGACGTTTATATCTCTCCAGGTGACCAAATTCCAGAATGTCAAAAGGCTTCTATGGAGCGATTTTGCGGCGTGAGTTCCTTTTCTCAGCTAATCCCGCCAAATCACGCAGGCGCGATGAAAGCGGCGTGTTCACGTACGGATCGTTTGAATGATCTTTTGTGCGCTTTAATCCTCAGAGGATAATCCCCCGCGGATGCGAACCACTTGGGAAGTCCGTAATTAAAAAAAACCGAAAAATGTCCCGAACTGCCACTTGCAGCCGGGGAGCCGACATAATTTGCCGAAAAAAATGAGTCGAAATGCCGCGCACACACGCACGGAGAGGTTGTGAAGAAGGCGAGCATGAGCGCCATGTTTTCGAGGGGGACCCGCCTTTTTTTAATTCCGCTCTCGAATAGGGAATAAAGAGTTTTCGGCGCAAGTACTCGCGTAATTCGAATCACGGCTACATTGCGCTGAGGAGTTTGCGCCAAAACGACACTCGCTCCTGTTCTATGGCGATAATGGCTCTCACGCCACTAACGACTCGAGTAGCACGTTAGGCAAACTGGGTGAATGGGGGAATGAAAACACTCGCACGAATTAGCGAAATACCGTTTTGCACCTTTTACATTTTTATTTCCTTATTCTTTTACCTGGACCTACTTTTAAAAACTTCAGTACCTGTTTGCGTTGTAATAATTCCATGTGATACCTGGTTTATTTAATATGAAAAATGGAAAATGACTGCTCTGTAATCTAATATGTATTTTTAAATCTCTAGAATTTAATAGCAGCTTCACCAAACATTCACCTTCATTAACATTTTCTCTTGTTTTTCTGATGTATGAGTATTTTAAGATTATAACTTGATTTGTTGCTTCCTTTCATGTTCGTTTTTAGTTGGATTTTATTTTATTATTCTTATTTGTTGCTCATTTATTTCTCAACCCCTTCTCCATGGGCGTTCTCCGGTCTGAGTTTTTCTTATTAAACCTAAAGTTGCAAAGATTTTATCCCCCTCCATTTTTTTTAATTTTCTAATTTCGTCCATTCTGTAAGGCTAGAGGGGATATTTGGTGGGAGAGGAATTCACTGGGAACTTCGCCTAAACTTCGCCTACTAAAACCCTTGAAGTCTGAATGGCAGGGAAACGCTAATTTAATGTACTCTTTACATTTTGTGTTTTGTATAATCGAGATCCAAAAGTAAAAGACCATAAAATACCACGCCATAAATTTACCGTGATTATTATTTCATAATCGGATATTCCTTCGTCCTCGTCAATTCTGTGAAAATACAGTGGTAATAAGGAAGGCATGGAGATGTATTACTTACTCACGTAAAAGCGGTTCGAAGGGAGGCTCTCATCGACCCCAGTGGAGTTAAAGGGTTAAAGCGAAGTCACCCCATTCACCGTTGAAGGCAGGGGAACGAATCATGCGGAGATATGTAATTGAAGGGGGGACAAAGGCATGAAAAAGAGCGAGGAATATGTTGTGAATGGAAGAAGGGGAAGGAAGGATGGGCGAATGAATGCGTTCTTCGCATGAAGCCATCGCCTATTTCTGATAATGCAGTTTTTGCAAGTCCACATCTCCGGCAGGCGTCAGGTCAGGTGGGGTTGCGTCCACTTTCTGCTTTTCCAATGTTATATCACTGAGGGCTGTCAAAGGCTTCACCTCCGGCTAGTCGTTCTCCGTATTTTAAACATATCACGTATTTCAATGAGGCAGTTAGGTTATGCAGAGAATCATTCAAAACAGATAACTTGAAACTTATTGCATAAATCGTTTGTTAAAGCAGATTCCAGGTTCGACAGCCACGTTTAACTGTGATGGAGTATTACCTCGGCTCGAATAAAGATATAAAATTTGATTAGCGACGGAAGCTATTCAGAAATATCAGATCACAGGTGAAGACATTGTAAAAACACTTACAAGTACTTAGTTAAAATTTATGTGATATTTATAGAAACATAAAAAGAAGTTTAAGACGGTTTTATCTTAGAGATATGGCTGTTTGTATGAAGTCATAAAGTGGGTTGGACAATAACTCTCCAGTTCCGTCTATGATCAGTTGGCATCTGTGTCAATAAAATGTCAGTAAGCGACAGAAAGCTCTCGTTTCTTACAACAGAGCCATATTGTCCTCCGTGACGTATTCTGACGTAACACGTCTCATAGTGCCATGTGGACGTCTTGTAATGCGCTTCGCAACATTCTTTTCTTTTCTAAGAGCTGATGCCAGGTGTCTATGAATCCCCACACACGCTTCCTGATAGACAATGGACAATGGGATGACCGGTGAGTGTTTCATTACAAAAGAAAACACCCTCAGCAATGGAGAGAGGTCCTTAAAAGCCGTGGTCACGGGTGTCACATTTAGTCGGGAGAACATCGAGATCTATCGCCTTGACAATGGGATATTAGGAGAGGTAAAAAATGGCTGAAAGAGTGCCAAAATGTGGAGTCGTCGCAGGACGTGCCCGAAATAGATTGTGGCTTCTTTTTACGGTTGTTACCTGACGTAGGAGGTCGCGTATACCTTGCGGTGGGGAAAGGAGTAAATAAACGTCAGCTTGTGTTTTCATTGCGATAATGCATTGCGACAAAACATGCATTTGGTTTCTGAACCTATTTCAGTATTCCTGCGAGTGCCTTACTCTCTTCGCTGGACTGATCAAGAACGTCATCAATTAAAAAAACTTTATCTATGATGATTTTTTTAAAACTCAACACCCATTAATGGTTAATGATACAAACATCCTCCAGATGTCGGTATTTTCGTGCGCCCAAACCTTCTTTATTTAATGACGTTTATCCTACAACTCGAAAAGCTATCTTCCCCTATCATTCGATATGTTTCACATTTCGTAGTTATTTTCTCTCGTATCATCCATTGCTTATCCAGAAATCCCCTATGAATTTATGAGCCAACTATGTCTTCAAACTACATTTTAATTAAGTATTAAATGGTCTATTATCTCCCATCATCCCTAACACTCCATCATCTGAAGTTACAGAAAACAAATAACACTGTAAACTTCCACACTATTAGATTTTATTCACGATCGGTTTCGGCGCAAGGCCATCATCTGGTGAGGGAGGTAGCAGCAATATATATCGTCAGAGGAACTTTTAGGGGTGGGTAAGGAGAAGGGAAGTATTTGGAAATGTATATTCATTTGTTCGATTTTCTGCAGAAGTTATTTCTATTATTTCTAGTGCGTCCAGCCTCCTCCCCTTTGGTTCTCGGTGGAGGATTTTCGGCGAAAAGGAACTGCTGTGTCCACTCTCCAGCAGGTGGGCCGCTGAGGTTGTTGGATTCATTAGTCGGTGGTTCAAAGTTCCTCTGACAATATATATTGCTGCTACTTCCCTTACCAGATGATGGCCTTTGCGCCGAAACCGGTCGTGAATAAAATCTAATAGTGTGGAAGTTTACAGTGTTAATTTTTTCCATAACTTCAGAATGTCCTTCCACGAAGTTCGGCCGAATATGATAGAATTTACTTCCTCATCTGTTAATCTGTTCACCCAACTTACTTTTTCCATGTTACGTGTAAATTCAAATGTCTTTGACATTTCAATATCCTAATTTATAAGGGTTCCTGTTTCAGACAGACAGGAAATCGCTCTTTATTCTGTTTCGACTTTTTTTTTTATTCTAATTTAGCGTAACAGTTATATTTGACAATTATTTGTGACGGTGACTTCCCAATGATAAATATTTACATTTTTTTAATTAACCGCATGATTTGATTACTCCTTCTATTATCTCGAGTTTTATTCAAAATTCAATTAAGAATGTTGTAATTAAAATTGTATATATATATATATATATATATATATACATGTATAAAAGAGACCTTCTAAGGACATAAATGTATGAACGTAAAAACCAGTTGAAACCTTTCGACGGTGTTCTTTGTAGGAATACTTCCCTGGTTTTGGTAAACGTAGGCAGTCTTTTTATATACCAAGCTACTGAATGTGGTCGATACTTTATTATTTTCCAACATCTCCGTTCCGAGCGTATTTCTCATTTCGGCATTTCCCGCCAGAGAGAGCATCTCTCTCCTGCATTCTATTATCGGCGATAAATATTTGCACTCTGCAATTCAAAATTGAACGTCTTTCGAATGAAACGAGAAAAATGATGCGTCGCGAGGGTCCAAAAAGGTGCAGAAAATGCGGGAAAAAGGGCATTAAATCAGGAGAAGACTAGAGATAATCGGAATTCTTTCCTTCTCTCCATTTTAGCTTTCTCAGCACCCTCTACACTTCCAATGAACCCCTATATTTCCCTATTCCCTCTTACTCTCCTCCGTTTCTACCTTCTGTTCTTTGCTGTTAACGTTTACACCAGTGCTACCAACCGAAAAAGGTTATTCTGCATATTTTCCGTCCGACCTAAGTTTCGGTTTCGTTCCTTTTCTGCAGTATTATATATATATATATATATATATATATATATATATATTTATATATATATATATATATATATATATATATATATATACATATATATCTATTATATATAGACGCTTCCCCGGATATACCTATATACACACTCACTCATTCATTCATAGGGGATCAAAATTCTAACCATGTTCCACATGTGCCACCGACTTGAAATTTTTACCACGTTATGGCCATGACGTGTAACCTCCAGGAAAAAGCCGACATTGAACCTCGGTGTCATGGGTTCGATTCCGGAAGGCCCCAAAGTCGCGATTTTGTCCATAAGATTACATGGCGGGGATTTTCGAAAATTTTTTTGAGGCACTTCCCGGAAAAGGAGAGATTTGAAATTCAAGGGATCGCTAGATGCCATGTATATCTAAAGGAAACCATAAAGAAATCTACGAATATTATCCTTGGTTCGTTGCTAGGTCGGGGCAAAAATCGGCCGTTTGAAATGCATTGTGGCGATTTTTAAGATTTTTTTTGGACCCTTTTCCGATGGCATAGAAACTTGAAATTCGGTATGAGGTTAGATACCATAAAAAATTATCATAATCGAATTTTACATA
Source organism: Sympetrum striolatum (assembly GCA_947579665.1). Taxonomy (NCBI): domain Eukaryota; kingdom Metazoa; phylum Arthropoda; class Insecta; order Odonata; family Libellulidae; genus Sympetrum; species Sympetrum striolatum. The sequence continues at coordinate 82,736,945 of OX388351.1, forward strand.
TTCGCTGATGGTCCTTGGTTCGATCTCAGAGGGACACTTAAATTCCTCAATGCATTTTTTACGGAGATAACGGAAACAAATTTTAATTACTTCTCGGAAAGATATCTACTTCAAACTTTGCACATAGAAAGATCAAGTCCATACAAATCAAACACTGCATTCACAGCTATCAATGTGTCCTAAGTTCGACACCAGGTGTCTCTGCAATCAGAAGTTGATCCGATTTTTAGGAATTATTTTGAAACCTTTGCCAATAGTATAGAAACTTGAAATTCGGCATATAGATATAAATCATAAATAACTTTCAGAAACATTTTTTAGATTTCCAAGATCGTCGTTGGTTCGAATCCAGAGAGCCATTTAAATTCGTGAAAATTAGAACGTCTTTTGGGGCAGTTGTAGCCCATATTTCTGCTTGAATTTTCACACATAGTTAAAGATGGTGATGTTCTATTGTGCTGCATAGTAAGTTCACAGCAAAGACCCGGGTTCGATGCCAGACGATGGAATTTCAGCGAATTTTAAGAAAAATTTCGATCCATTTTTTTCTTTTGATGGCCGTCCCGATATGATGCCGACATGAAAATAGTGTTGTCGATCTGCTTGCAGTATGCAAGCAACATTTTACTCGTATATATATATATACATATTCTGCAGTATTTTTTATAATGCATTTTAAACGGCCGATTTTTTGTCCCGACCTAGCATCGAACCATGGACCATATTCGAAGATGTCTGTTTGATTTTCGTTGGAAATGCACCGCTTCTAGCGATCCCTCGAGTTTCAAATCTCTCCGTTTCCGGGAAGTGCCTCAAAATACATTTCGAAAATCCCCGCCATGTAATCTTATGGGGAAAATCGCGACTTTGGGGCCTTCTGGAATCGAACCCATGACACCGAGGTTGAAAGTCGGCTTTTTCCTGGAGGTTACACGTCATGGCCATAATGTCGTAAAAATTTCAAGTCGGTGGCACTTGTGGAACATGGTTAGAATTTTGATCCCCTATATCTATTATATATAGATGCTTCTCCGGATTCATTCATATATATATACGAGTAAAATGTAGCTTGCATACTGCAAGCAGATCGACAACACTATTTTCATGTCGGCATCATATCCGGACGGCCATCAAAAGAAAAAAATGGATTGAAATTTTTCTTAAAATTTGCCTAAATTCCATCGTCTGGCATCGAACCCGGGTCTTTACTGTGAACTTTCTATGCAGCACAATAGAACATCACCATCTCTAACGATTTGTGAAAATTCAAGCAGAAATATGGGCTACAACTGCCTCAAAAGACGTTCTAATTTTCACGAATTTAAATGGCTCCCTGGATTCGAACCAAGGACGATCTTGGAAATCTAAAAAATGTCTCTGAAAGTTATTTATGATCTCTATCTATATGCTGAATTTCAAGTTTCTATATTATTGGCAAAGGTTTCAAAATAATTCCTAAAAATCGGATCAACTTCTGATTGCAGAGACACCTGGTGTCGAACCCAGGACACATTGATAGCTGTGAATGCACTGTTTGATTTGTATGTACTTGATCTTTCTATATGCAAAGTTTGAAGTCGATATCGTGCCGGGAAGTACCTAAAATTTGATTCCGTAATCTCCGTAAGAAATGCATTGAGGAATTTAAATTTCCCTCTGGGATCGAACCAAGGACCATCAGCAAATACGTAAAATTTGATTATGATATATTTTTATGGTATCTAACCTCATACCGAATCTCAAGTTTCTATGCCATCGGAAAAGGGTCCAAAAAAAATCTTAAAAATCGCCATAATGCATTTTAAACGGCCGATTTTTGCCCCGACCTAGCATCGAACCAAGGATAATATTCGTAGATGTCTTTATGGTTTCCTTTAGATATGCACGGCATCTAGCGATCCCTTGAATTTCAAATCTCTCCTTTACCGGGAAGTGCCTCAAAAAAATTTTCGAAAATCCCCGCCATGTATTCTTATGGACAAAATCGCGACTTTGGGGCCTTCTGGAATCGAACCCATGACACCGAGGTTCAATGTCGGCTTTTTCCTGGAGGTTACACGTTATGGCCAATATGTCGTAAAAATTTCAAGGCAGTGGCACTTCTGGAACATGGTTAGAATTTTGATCCCCTATATATATATAGGTATATCCGGAGAAGCGTCTATATATAATAGACGAGTAAAATGTAGCTTGCATACTGCAAGCAGATCGACAACACTAATTTCATAACGTCATATTATATCGGGACGGTCCCGGAAAGGAAAAAAAGGATTGAAAATATTCTTAAAATTTGCTTCAATTTAATCGTCTGGCATTGAACCCGGGTCTTTTTGGTGAAATTTCTATGCAGCACATCAGAAGGTCATCTTCTCTAAATACGTGTGAAAATTCAAGAAGAAATATTGGCTGCAACTGCCTCAAACGAAGACCTACTTTTCACGAATGTTAATAGCTCTCTGGATTCGAACCAAGGACGATCTAGGAAATATAAAATATGTTTTCCAAATGTATCTATAAGTTCTATATATATGCCGAATTGAAGTTTTAATATTATGGGGAAGGGGTTCAAAATAATTCTTAAAAATCGGATCAGTGACTGATTGTAGAGACCCCTGGTGTCGAACCCTGGACGTATTGGAAGCTGTAAATGCACAAAATGATTTGCTAGGACTTGATCTAATTTCATACAAAGTTTGAAGTCGATATCATACCGGGAAGTACCTAAAATGTGTTTCCGTTATCCCCATATCCCCAAAATACATATGAGATTATGGTTTCTAAGGGCGAGCTTCAGTGCTGCCATCTCGCGGCTGCGGACATTAAGGGCGTCAGCCGATTGTACAGTCAGCATAGGGGAGCTTCAAGGGCGTGAACAATGCACACAGGTTAATTAACAAGTCAAAACCGAGAAAAACGAATGGAGAATAATCGATTTTGCCAGCATTGAATTAAATGTATTAGGTGTTATAAAGTGTCGCTGGTTCCAATTTTTTGGTTCAGTCGGAGCGGAATTGAATCATCAATTGAGGAAATTATGAAATTAGTATTTGCATAATTAATTAAATTGTTAATTTTTAAAACGGTAATGGTTAGTCATAATTTTAGTATGTTTTAATGATGAAACTTGCAATGAATCTTAGGAGTAATTAACGCCACTATGGGTGTTGCTCTTATGAATTAGTGCGTCGTGAGGTTAAGACGTAAGTGGGCCGCGGAAGATAAAAGCGATGCTCAGAGGAGCTCAATCGTCGCGTTTTGCTCTTTTGGGCGTATAACGCGACCTTTAAGCTCTTTAATTATAATATTATATCGAACATCGCTAATGAGGGCAATTAAAAATAAATTATCTTTCTTATTACTCTACAAATTAAGTTATTTCCCATGTGAAATTCCGAAGTTTAACTGGTAGAATGTAGTTAACTCCTGGCGGTTTCACGTTGTCTTTCTTCCGAGACCGAATCCGGCCTCCCGATGGATAAAAGACTTAGGCGTTGCTGTTGTTTTCCTTAAAGCACGGGAAATTAAATGTTCTAGGTAATGTCAAGTTTTCCAAAAAAAGCTCTTTCCAGCAATATACCTGTTTTATTTCATGTTAGTACAGTCTGACAGCCATGAATGGTCTCACCTGTCTGCGGTTGTGCATCGTACAATGCACTATACAAAGTGCATCCGAGTTTGGAAATTATCTCTTGGATATGGGATAACATAGTGTCACGGGTAGAAAAATATTGAAAGCTTTAAAGTACTCTCAAGATAAAACACGTGATACTTATAAATGTTGCATCTCTCATTGTTGCGGAATGCTTTTAAGAAGAGCAAATTCTTGCGGTATCGAAGAATACGAAATTGCTTTAGCGAAACGGCATTCAGAAATTCACCCGGAAATGGAAGAGTAGAATTCCATTCTGGATATGCGATATCCCGAACAATGGAGTTATCCTGCGCCCACGGCCCATGGATTTTTGCTTTCCCGTGAAAGTGCCTTTCACGAATCCTTTCTATTTCATCTGTCCTAAACCATTTCCTTACTAATCCCGCGCTAAACTCGACTCCACAGCGTTCCCTATCTGCTCCTTTCTCTTCGATCCTTTCCCTTATCCTTTCATCTTTAAAGCTCTCTCCATTCAACGATGCATCGCTCTTTCGTGTGTGGCTTGAAAAGAGAGCCGATTTGCAAGGTTCTTTCTCTCCCGTTTCCGACCTATTTGCCTTCGTGGTGTGGATAATGGAATTGAATTAAAATAGGAGAGACGCTGTTTTCAAGGTGATGCTTCTCCTATGTCTGGCCCTGACTTTATTTAGTATGTTTTCTGCTTTTTTGAATTGATTTTTCACATTTAATTCCGTTTGTCTAACTATCGTTTTCTGCTACCCTATTCTCGTGAATGAAAGGTGAAGTAATGGCTGAAAGGTGATGAAGTAATGGCTGTAGGAATAATATTGTTAAAACCTCAATTGCTGTAATTTTTTCTTTGAGCGGTGGAGAAAACCACTTGTATCTTACACTTTATATTTTTTTTCACCATCCCACGATGGAGAAAAATTGCAGCTAAAGGGTTTGAACTTTTCCATTATGTTCCTCTTCTCTTGTACTTCTTCAGTTTTTTATGTTTATCAGTATTTTCTCATCATACGATAAATCAGTGGCAGTTCAGAAGAACGAATTCAAGGAAAATAGGAGTCAGAAGGAAGAATTTTATTAAATCTTCAAAGTATTCAGCCCAAATTCCGGTTTAAAGAACCTTCGGGAATGATGCGTACTGGGGAGAATGAGCAGTGCGGATCTTATGTCGTGTTACATCAAGCCGAAATAGCTCAGTTGGGAGAGCGTTAGACTGGAGAAAGGTCCCTGGTTCAATCCCGGGTTTCGGCAATTTTTAGCCTCCCTGTTAAGTGGACTAATATAATACTTGGGAAGAGATCAAATATCTGGGACTAATTATTTCAAAAATATATTTTTCCCGAGCGGGTAACATCAAGAATTTTTAAATTATTTTGTTTACTTATTTTAAAACCCGGTCGTTGGGTGATTCAGGGATAAAACGATGAAGGAAGACTAAAATATATTCCCTAACCAGAAAAAATACGGTTGGCCGGGACTCGAACCCGTGATCTCGTGTCGGTGTATTGGCGGTCATTCTGTCGTCGTCAGCGAAAATCAATGCAGCCAAACATATTTTTAAACTGGAGACTAGAGAATGATTAACTGCTAACGAGCAATTATTTCCTTCTTTTACCGAACAACACACGGATGAGTAAATGATTTGATATCCAAAACCCCTTTCCTGATTGTACCGTCGCGTGGAATTTTCGGAAAACTTTTCGCCAGTCGCGACATCGGAATTCCACGAAGATGGATGTAAATGCAGTTGCCTCTAAAGCGCTAATAAATTGGGTTTTAATGCGACCCGCTTGGACAAGAACCGCAGAGCAATCCTCTGATATATGGCGGCGGATTTCGGTGACCTGAACTGGAGATCACTTTGATCATGCACGAGTATGCAATACTTCTAATCCAGGGATTCAATATCACTGCGAAGAATCCGATGGCAGGTATGCTTCGAATATTTGTCGCTCACAAAATTCTGCGAAACAACGTGATGCTAAGACGCTTCCATGAATTTTCGCATCTAATGTGTCATCACTTACAGAGTAGCTGAAATAGTTTGTGCTTTATATAGAACATGATTATTATACTAGCTGCTGTCAAGAATTGCTGAAATAAACTAAAACTTAGAATTGCTAAATTGAAATCAGAATAGTAATTAATTAATAAAAATCAATTGTTAATAATCGCTTACATTAAAATGGGATATCTTAAAACTAACAACTAGAATATTTATAATCGGCATTACAATGATTTGTATCTGCATTATTTACGCAAGTTTCATTCAAATTGATGGTGATGTTATACATTTTTCTTTCATAAGGGGAGTTTATATATTACAAGGACGTAAACAGAATCACGACGTAAAAGTTCGGCATGGTCGTCATGGAGAAAATAATCAAACGCAAATGTTTCAAATATGATGAGCCGATGGTGGAAACCGGAGAGGAATTTCTTCACCGCATTCACTGGAAAACCACCAGATAATTACTCACTTTACTTCGAATGAAATTAAAAAGTTACAGTATATGTTCTTCCATGTATGACGATGATTTGCTTATTCAGTGCAGTTCTAAACACTGTAATCACCAAAATAGAGTGATGTTGCGCCAACGAGTAAATCTGACGAATTTTATACCAAACGAGGATTTTTCGATGCCTTTGGGAATTTGACAAGGAATATTTTAGAGGGTTTGCAGACGCTTCCTGAAATTGAAAGATGAGCACGATAGTATAAATGCTGTCGTTTCTTATTTAACGCTTTATTGGTAAAGATAGTGATGATTTTCTGTAGAATATTTGAGCGTACCTATTTGAGGATTTGTGATTCTACGGAAAACGTCTTTCGCTCAACGATTTGGCCTATGATTTTGATAACGGAATGATTTATTTAATTCAACAGAAGCATCACAAGCATTCAAAGGACACATGTGTCTCTAAACTAAACAGAACTCACGAATTCGCACATTTCCGGTAATTTTATCTTATCGTGATTGGCTTTTTTGCACAGGATTTGCTTTCAATATTATCCTTTATGGGCCGCTTTTAAGCAGAATTCCGCTAAGCTAATTTTGTAATCGAGACGGAAGTTTAGGATGACTCTCAATGGCTTTAATAAAGGCTCGTGCACGAGATTAAAAAGAGACACCGTTATGCGAGAGAGGCGTTGGAACGCACGCTCACAGGAATTGCGTGAAATACTACTTCTTCCTACTCGGATAGATCAGAGACGATAAAGAAATCTGATATATAGAAAACTTATATATGGAAGACGAGAATTGTACGATGAAGAATCATCAAACATGGGCGTGTTATTAATAATTTCTTATTCGTTATTAACTCTATCATTTTTGCTTCGGCGAATTTTGTAATGTTGAAAAGAGAGAATCACGATAATAAAGTTGTTTGTAAGTGGATATATCCATTTACTTTCTCGAATCAAAATTTTAAATGCGAAGAGACTGAATTATCCATCGCAAATGTCAGCCAAGATCCATCTTTGTTAAAGTCAGTTCAACCCTAGATTTTATGCCCTTAAATTAACACCCAAGGTAAAACTTATCCAGTCGATGTTTTCCAAATTTTATTTAAACAGGCTGTACCTTTGGTAATAAGTATTCTTAGCTGATTTGGTTTTTCAAATACCATAGTGGAATGCCTCAAAAGTTAGTTCTTTACCATAGATATCACTAAAAGCCCTTTCGATAATGATCTACTCGTTTATATTTTAAACCATTCCACTTTCGTTCTTTTTCGTTCATTGATAAAGCATTTGAAGTTCTTTTTCATATCCGATAATTATTTTGGAGAAATGATTTCAAATCAATGAAGGAAATGAATATGGAAAAAATCTATTAGGTATAATATATACTCTGATGAATGGAATATTTTCATTTGTCATGTAGTTCAGGATAGAGAAAATGTATCTCTCATTTTCTTTTGTCCCAGTCTTGATCATGGCTGTGATGAAATGAAAGCTACTGAGGTATGACTGAATAATTGCACTAATCAAGGTCTCTCCTTACGGAATGCCAAGAAAAGTGTTACTCATAGAGTCATTGTGCTCCACTTGCGTGGACATGCTCTGCTTATAGCATTCTGGCTCAGAGAGGAAAGCAAGGGCAAACTACGTCACTCCTCATCCTGCCTAGTGAGCCTCATTCATCTCTGCTCTTAGTAGCTTATGCCAGAGGGGATGAGGTTCCAACCAGCCTTTGGGCTGAATACCTTACTGATCCTTTGGATATATTCTGGACTTCGAACAGTAATTATTCCCATCCTGGCATTTGCTCCAACGAGAATGACAAAATGCTGATCGGTACCTAGTTCGTTCTGGTTTCATCCATACATACTTCACCCAAATAAAAAATCCTCGTTTCTATAGTATGCGTGAGCCTAAAATGAATTTATTTCGATTAAAATTTACTGATATAAGCGAATCAATCAAAGAATAACTTTTGTTACTAGAATAAACATATTTTAATTATGAGTAGAAACCCACAGTAGAATATATCTATTGAATATAGATATTATTAAACTTGTTAAGAAACGAAAACCGATAATCGGAACGGAAAAATTAAGTTTTTCTGTTTCTATTCAGGTTTCAAAGAGTGAAATTCCGGTTCGCATTTGGTTTCCCTCCGAAAAAACAACGACCGTTTATGGTTGAGTCCGATCCCCTTGCTTAAAATATTTTGATATACCATAGTGTTGCGTGAAAATTCTATAGGATAAATATTCTTGGGGGTAAAATATTTTTTAAATATTAGGAAACAAGTTCTCTGGATCCAAGGGCGAATCGCACTTACGCTGTGGAAGAAATGTGCTGACACTTGGCGCAACGTAGAAGTGAGTACCTCCTGTATTTTCAATATCGTTTACAGCAACGTATTCTTTGCTGTGTGATTGTTGTTGCTAACACCTTACTGTTAAAGTCCAGAAAATGGATGTTTGTGAGATATATGAAAAATTAAATAAAATCCCCTTCGAGCAATGTCAACATTTAAAATATCTCATATTTTCGTCACGTATCACGTGATTCTATTCCTGCAGCATTTAGAGCACGGATTACAACAGACTGCCGAATAAATCTAGATGAAGTTTACTGGTGCAGCGTCGCCTATTCTTTAGCACTCAAAGCGGAAGGCCCTTGTAATTCACCCCTCGATATTGAATCTGACGCTTATTTTACGGCGCCTTCTTATCTCTCCTCTGCCGCAGCGGCGAAATTTTTCCGCGGAGGAAGTTCAATATGCGGCAAATTCGCCTTTCACCACCCTCTTAGAGTGCTCTCGTCCAATCACGCCTCACAATCTCCTCATCATTACTGCATTCACTTGAAAGCTCTTCTCCCACCCAAAGCCCTTTCGAAGTTGGAGCAAGGCTTTAAAAGCGTCGACACATTCATTTATTTCTATTTGTCTTGTATTTGGTTGCAATGATATGGAAGTTATTACTTCTGTAGGAATATTTAATGTGGATAGTCGAGATTGGGGTTGAAAAAATACTAAACTATGCTCCTCACTGAAAAACAAGTTACACCGATGACAAAAGAAGAATAAAAACACTTACGTAAGTAACCAGAGGATTTAATAAAAACTACGCAGGTTTCGCTATGCATATTTATTAAATCCTGTGGTAAAGTGTATAACTGTTTTTTTCTTTCCTCTTTCATCATAAAGTGCCACCACAAAGTAGAATGGAACAGTGGATTTTGTCAAGTTACACAAAATCCAAGCATTATCTCAGCAACTGTTTGCGGGTTCCCACCGCGACGATTGTATTTGTTGTATTTTTTTTTCACAGTAGACTTATTCAGGTTCGATCGTGTGAGTAAGGACTCTACAACCGATCGTCGCAGATCCTACAAACCAGCAATGTTAATCCTGCGCTAGAAAACATAGTTCAATTTTTTTCTCTTCATCTGAGTGGTTTTTCATCAACGGTAGAACGGAAAAGAGTCACGTTTTTGCACGCTGTTAAAAGGAACGCTCCCTTTGAAATTTTATCTCTCAAAAAATATTCGACCAATCGAAACTACATTTTGATATGATATACAAACACTTATTCATGACGTGAATTACAAGTGTCAATTATTTCCGTGTAACCATAAACAGTCGTCATACATTTTATAAAATACCTCTTATGGATGGGCGAAATCGGAACTTGGTATCGTTATAAAGTTCTCGGAGGGAATTTTCACAAGTTTATAAACTACATTACTGAGCGATTTATTTCTTTGGATTTAATATTTAGATGGGCAATCGCATGCATAGAAATTGAAAAAATGTGATAGAATCCAAGAATATTTTATATATATACCCAAAAATGTTTTTAATTCTTCGGTTCAGGATCGACAAATAAAACTGGTTCAGGCTTTCGACTCAGTTTTATCCAATACCCTGATTGTGAAACAGATAGTGATCACTTTAATTCATGGAAAAACTCCGTCTCGAAATAACTTTGACAGCGCTACGTTTTTCGCCAAAATTTACAACTTCTTAATACTTTCTTTCTCATGCTCCACTTCGTAGCCTCATCGTATTTGTGAAGGTTTCATATCAAAGTGATTAGGTTGCTAATCCGATCAATTAGTTCTAACTACTCTCACAGAGACCAATATGACGTCAACCGAGTCCAGCATTAATCCGATGCTCGCAAATGCAATGATTGACCGCGACTCTAGCAGCATTACTATTCATTAGCTCTAAAGCACTTCCAAAGCGAAGGATTCATCCTGGCATACATCACGCGCCTTTTCAAGAGAACCTTTCCAAAGAGTACCTAACTACGACGTATGATCATTTTCGCGTTTAATTTGAATCACCGTATTTCACTGCACATAAGACTCTTAACTAAGGGGAAAATGCAAGAACTGCATATCTCTTAAAAGAAATATTGGTTAATGGTAGATATCTGGGGGTTTCACCATTACTTATTTTCTGGTAGAAATTTGGAGGTCCTAATTCGGACCCTTAGCTCCCCTTCGCGGCTACTGAGGGCCCGACCTTCCCATCAGGGGGACCATAAAAAAACAGACCACGTGGAATACGATTTAAAAAGTTATAAACAATTCAAATGAGCAACAATTTATTATCTTCGTCGTCTCACTTGTCCAAAGAGATATACAAGCGTCTTTTTGTCGACATTATACGATGAAAATTAAGATTTTTCGTGATTTGCTCACTTACCCAACGGGGGTTGGGTTGGGTTGGGAGGAGGATTTCTAGTTTTTGCTAGAAATCCCTTACCCTAACCCAACCCATCCCCGGAGCAACGTTGCCGTGTGTCAACGGGTCATTTCTAGCAAACTGTTTCGGTTATCACACTGGCTTTATTTCGATAATGCAATACAGTAAATCAAGGTCGTTCGATATCTCGCTCGCACTCATTCGATATCAAAGAAACGAGCAAAGCGATGAAGAGGGGCGAACTTTCCCATGAATGACCCGGGTTTACTTTTTGGACCATGGCTTTAGAGAAAATGTGCTTACATGTAAGTCGATTTTTCATTAGAATGGTTCATTATCTTTGGTTGAAATCAAATGACCATCCACAAGTATTCTTCCAAATCACATTTATAAGGAAGTATTCAAAACAAATAAGGCGGAAATCTTGTCTCCTTTTACAGATAGAAAATGTCCCGTTATTGGCCTAGGAAATGACCAATGCAGTACGGAAACGTGCCGTGAAGGGCTGTGAAGCACTTACATTATTCACTGTGAATGATATCATCATCATTAATCACAAAATCGGTTAGATGCATCTCACTAGGATGTCCTTCCCCCAGCCAATCGCTTCAATTCCTTACTAATCTTAAGACTAATCATTTCATGACCTTCATAATCAAGCCTTCCTCTTAATGTCCACGACTGCCATAACGTCTCTTTTCCCGATTTCCACGTTCTTCTCTCTTCGTTTGCGCGACGGACGACGACTTCATCAGCTACTGTGCATCGATTTAATATTTATCTTTCTTTTATGGTGCCAAATCTCCATTTTTCTAATCTTCTCTTGTATCTGTTGCAGACCACGTTTCACTGCCACACAAAAGGGCACTCCAAATATCGGATTTCATGAAGCGTATCCAATGAGCCACTACTTTATTTGCTGTTAGGCATTGTTTCTTCTGATAGAATTTTCTCTTTTCGTTGGCTTTTTTAATTACCATTAATCTCTTGCTTCTCCCATCGCTGGTTAGCTTGCTAGCGAAATAGAACAATTCGTTGGCTCGTTCGAATAGGTTTACATACATACATACAAAGGACTATATTTGGCGAGGTTTACTCCCATTTATACCTGGGAAATTTCTTCTCCATTTCTCTATCCATCGCTTTGGGTTCACTTTTATTTGTTTTGAGCTTGTGACCTTATCCATTAAAGAAAGAATTACTATTGAAATTATTGTTAACTAGTTATGAAACCATAGCTGATGACGTCTAAATGAAAAAAATCTTTTGCACCAAAAGAACGGATAGAGAAAAAAATACTGTATAGAGAATACTTTATTTGTCAGAGGACTTAATCCAGAATGTTAGAGGAAATATTTTCTTTTCTCCCTCCGAGAGTTTCCTCGCACCGTCCGAAATGTAGATAACGAATATATTTTTACGCATATAATTGTTATGGCGAAGATAACTTAATCTGTTGGGCTTCCCTTCAAACGGCATTTAGAGACGACGTCGTTGGGCACATCGCCAGTGCGTCGTCTGTATCGTCTTCTCCGAATCTACGGTCGCGTATTAATGGCGCCGGAAACGCTCTCTTTTCTAATTCGCTGATTCTATCGCATTTAATGCAAATTATCGCCGCGAGATGTTATTGCAGAATATGTTTTGGCTCCGAGTTACGCGTTAAATTCAATAAATGTTGTCAGATGAGGAAATAAGTAGGTAGCGATTAAATCAGCCATCTCCGTAAGTTCGAGAATTTGCGAATCTTCTGTAGAGGCGATAAAATAACCCCTCCGTCTCCCTTGATGAATTTGCAAAACAAGCAGTACTAATGCAGTAGGTATGTACAACTAAAAAGAAATAAAAAGTGAAAGGATGTTTTTCCAATTATTATTTGAATTTTCCACGAAAAATAATGATTTCAGTAATATTGGCATTTTTATTATTATTATTATTAGGGGTCTTTATTATAGGCGAGATTGAGACTTAAAAATTCTCCTCTTCCATCTAACCTGTCATTAAGTTCTTACATTATTTTAAGTATATTACATGTATCAATGAAACTTAGAGGAAAATAGAAAAAAATGTAAGAAGGGATTGCGGATGTAAAAAAATCCTAAGAAAAGCTTAGGAAAAAATATCCGGTGCAGAAAAACACCCACAAAGAAGGAGGGTGTGAAAAACCTACCGATAGCAAAAACTAAAAGACATTAAAGAAAACAATGTACATATAACCTGGAAAATTACAAGAAACGTTAGAGACATATTATCAATACAAATAACGAAAGTTGATAAAAAATGAAATGCAGAGACTACAATAAGTAGATACATACACTTTTGATCAAAAATATGACTGAACTAGGAAAAAGCAAAGATGATTCGATAGCCAAGGTCACTTCGCTGACATAGATCCACACCAAGAATCGAACCCGGGACCCGGGAAAGCATCGGTTTATGAAAACGTTCCTATGAAGTGTTCTTTGGTAAAGCTGTGGAACATGGACTGGAACGACCACAGAGAACATTAGTAAAATTGAAAACGGAAAGTGTATCTGTTTTCCATAACTTTAAAATGATATCATAATATTTCTTTCTAACATTGATAAATAGGATTCTTGTTATTTTACAAGTAGATTTATTTAAATTCTACTGGGTTTCTGTGCAGTATATGTTGTCTTAAGATCTGATGGATACTTACTATCTGCTGAAAATGTGAATTATAATATTTATGGTCACATGACACCATGACATCAATAAAAGCGAAATTGATTTCTGAAGTATTCATATCTGAGGGCTATAAAGTTTCCTTGCGAAAGCCTTTGGTGAATAACAGTCACGCACTCAAACATCAGCAATCCATTGATTCATTTATCATTGTGGCTAGCTCGATGTCATAAGAGAGGACGTTTTGGTGTATTATACGTCTTACTAATTGCACTAAGATATTCATTTGCGTGTCGCAATATTGCATTGCATATATAAGATTTACTTATAAGAGTATTAAATTACAATGGATATTTATTTTCATATTAAGGACATAATCTCAACATTAGAGGAAATTATCATTATCCTTGTAGTTCACTTCTTCAAATAAAAGTATAAAGATAAAAAGTTTATCTGGTTATTGCTTCCAAAGAAAATTGTACAATTAAAATGAACTTGAAAAAAATAACTGAAAATTTTAAATGTGAAAATTCGGTTTTGTCACTAGTTCAAGGCCCTTTTACTTTGAAAACACTCTTAGATTTCGACGACATGGTCAAATATTTTATAAATTTTAATTTATATATTATTGAGATTATGCATATATTGATGAGAATCAAATTTAATTAGTGAAATTTCGAATAGCACGACGCAACAATGAGCTGTGATTGTAGAAATGTGTCGAAAAAGAGAACTAAAAAGAGACATTGAACAATGAACTTCTTCCCGCCGTATGGAGACGTTAATTTTGAAGCCACCATATTGGAAAGTGCCAATTTATTTCTTTTTATTTTACGGATTGATGAGATGCTTTCATCAAAAGATGTTCACGAATGTCTACTTTCGGTTTAAATTGGATAAGAGATTGGGATTGAGCATCCGAATGTAAGACCTTCCGTTTAATTATCCATCAAATCAGGATCACTCCATTTCACGAACGGATGATAACGGTAAACCTCCGCTCGAAGACACACTTCGCGTAGGGCCAAATATTTTAATGGCAGCATTCATTATAAGCTCCCCGTGATCGATTTCAAGGGCCGAACAGATGCTAACGACACAGCCCACAGGGACTGCTTCTTAACGACTGCCATTAATAATAAAAATAAAATATCGAGCCCATTGCGGCTCCACGGATGATCAATAGGGCTGCTGAAGATTGGCAAAAATGTTATGGATACCATACAGAAGTAGTTGTATTCACCTTAATCAATATCATACTACAGTTCTCATCTTGCTTTAGGTTAAATTTCCATAGTTAACTGTTAACTAATAAAATGAGACGATAAATGCATAAGGTGTTCAACCGAAGGCCTGGTGGAACAAAATCCCTCTAACAAGCTATTCCAAGAGATAATAGATTATAATAATACTTGCTACGCTGGACGAGGAGTGCAGAATTAATAGCAGAATAATGGCTCTATAAGTAACACTTCTATGCAAGGAGATAACTCAATCTGTATCATTATGGAGCTCAATTTTTCCTGTCATTATAACGATGAACAAGGATGATACAAAATTCATTAACGAACGAAATTAACAATAAATAAACAATATTTTGAGTACCAAATTTTGTAGAATAAAATTTATATTGTGGCTTCATAAAATATTCATTTGATTTGGCGTAAGAAAATATGCAATGAGCAATGAATACATATTTTATCTTCAGAAAGAGCACCAAATATGATATAATCGGCAGATGATGGCTTTTTTGGCATTTCGCCTATGTCTAGTAAGCAGAAGTTTTTGTTTTCAAATATGCATGTCTTTCTTCCATATTGCCAGAATTTCTTTTACTTTAATCGACCAACACTGTTCATACCTCCCCTTATGGATTACATATCGGATTGGATAATCAACATGTAGAAAGATATTTAAGCTTTGGGTCCTCATGAGTTGAAATAAATCATATGCATTTTTTCCTATGCAATTTTTATGTTTCTGATCAAAAATTAAAGTACAGGATTTCTCATAGAGATGCTTCAAATTATACGTCTAAATTCTCACTGGTTTCAGGTACAGTAAGGGATTTAATTTGTTTACTCTACAGTTTTAGTGTCCATTGACCTTCACCTTCATCTTGTTCCCTCTCTCCAGTGCTTCTATTTTTTGTTGACAAAATCCATTAGTATTTCTCCCTTAAATGGAGCTTATCTTTTTCTTTCTTTACAGGCAGATCGAATTCGTTCAACTCATCACCGCAGAGACCTGCCGACATGATTGAACGCTCGAATGGTGAGTCTAACGTGCGTTTGTGATTTCAAGGGGCAATCGAATTTGGGAGGACAGTAACTGTTCTTTTCCACATGCTACAGCTGGCTTCACCTCTTTCTGATGTTCGGCGTGGCTTTTCTTTACTCGGTGAAGTTAGCAGTTTGAATAATTTAATTAAAATTGAAGCAATTCTTTACAGGTTTACTTAGCAAAGAAGTTGGTTTTACTTCGAACACACATTTCCGATGTTCAACTATACTAATAAAGACAAAATGCTAATCAGGTGTAGCTGTTTCACTTCTAATGATAAATGCGGCTATTCGATGACGTCCCTCATCCTTGGTTTAGGAGATTAAACCACTATGTCTGACCTGCAAAACTTCCAAGAGAGGAATGACCTCAAAGTTAACATAAAATGATCGTGGGCAGTTGGAAAATACCACTTAAGAATTGGAGGTAGATTTTATTATAACATTCAAGGACTATTTATGGAATTATAAAAATACAAATCTGGGCTTAACGATATAGGTACTTCATATTTTTTTCGGTAATGGTAATATTCCTCATATAATTCAGTATTCTCTTCGATGTTCTTAAAATATCTCCTCATAATCCTATATTTAATAATTGATTCTTACTTTTCAAGTAATTGGCATTTTATCCGAGGCATAATTTCCTAAACCACTTGCAGTTGAACCCCAATGGACCGCACCTGTCTCTCGGGGCGTGTATATATACAAAGGACTTGATTGCGTGCACTAAATAGTGGCTAATTTTTAGCTTACATCCTTCCCGCCTCACCGACCAAATGAATTTATCCTTCACCGCCAAAGAATACGAAATCTTGAAACGAACGCAGGTTTTTAAAGCGACTTTTCCTCGACCCACGGACATTTAACCGACTGTCATGAAGTTGACTGATCGAAACTATCGATATTTCCAGCCGTTCGATTCGATACATCGATTCTTCGCCGCGAGGATAGGGAGAAAAATTGGACCGTTGGACGTCTACAATGGCGATGTCAGGAAGCGATGTCAAAGGAAGTGATTGAATGGCAATCGATAGTCTCTATCGACCTAATGGATAGTCTCTTTCGACCTAATCGATACGTGATCGGAGCAGGTGAGCATTCAACGAGCGAGGGATGTCAACAGAAGGAGATTCTCCTTTTAAGGAGGGATTTAGGGATCTCTGCGAGGATGAGATAAGGCAATTACTAAGAGGGATTATTCAAATTAACGTTCAAAAGGGTCGGAAGGCGACGTAATCCGTTTCGGCTTTTACGAGTTTGGTTTCGGAGTTATCCAGAAGTGCATTTTGAGGCGGAAACGCCGTCTGCTGGATGAACTTGATGATATGGACCAAAGAACGCATAACTTCTAATCCAGTTGTATTTGCGTTTAATTCCGGAAATTTCCCTAATCTTCCGGAGATCGCCAATTTTTTGTCTGATTCGCGAAATTTGTGTTCCTTAGTGAAATTCCCCTGTCCGTATGTCCTGCTCCACGATTTGGAATAAAATTTTCCAGAATTAATATCTCGTTATGTATGGCCTTAAAACTCTAGGAGCCTATATATATGGTCATGAACTATCGAAAACATAAATGACTTTCACGAAAGTATCCTGGGTTCGATGCCAGGACGATGCAAATATCTGCCCTTTAAAATACATGGGAGTAGTTTTTCATTATATTTTTAGATGCACTTATCGAAATGATAGGAAATTCGTGCTTGGCTAGAAGATGTATGATAAGAATTGGTTTAAGAAAAAAGTTTCATAAGACCGTACTAGGTAAACCATAGAGTTATTGGCCACCGACAGTTATTGGCCATTTGATGTTTTTAAGGTCATAGTAAGACTTCAGTCAGTCCTACTTTACATTTATCATGCAAAATGACATGGGCAGACATTTCTGTCACCACAGCATTTTCATAATTACCATCAGATGTCGCGTTAATTTTTATGATGGGATTTCCCCACGCGTTTACATCTAAGGAGGTGTTTCTTGCGATTTTCTTAAGGAAGGAAGTATTTTAAAAACTTCACTGTAGCTGACTCTTTAACAATCTGTTGTTAAGGGTCTTTTGATAGGCAAGTGTAGGTTATTAATTAACTGTTCACTTGATATTAATGCAACTTACCACATCAAGTAGCCCACACAAACGGTGGCCAATAACTATTACCTATTTACCTTCAGATTCAGTTATTGGCCACCCCGGCCAATAACTATACTTTGAAAAAAAAATGCAATCACATTTCTTTTATCTTTATTTACATTCCTGTTCATCATATTTTACCAATTTTAACTCATTTGAGTTCCTGGATACAGGAAACAGTTATTGGTCGCCCGGCCAATAACTCTAGTTCAAACTGGCCAGTAACTATAATACTTAACTTTCAAATGTCTAGAAAGCCAAAACTAGCCGAATAAGACCATACAGCTATAAGAAAATATGGAATTCCAAAAACAAGCTTGCAATTTAAATTGAAGAATCCTGGATAAAAAAACACTTGTGATCCATCACCAGTTCTCTCCAAAGAAGAAGAAAATACGCTAGTTCGGTAAGTATACCCAGAGATGCAGGGTGGATCTTAGTTTGAAACCAGTGAAAAGTTACTCCGTTGTATTTTAGTTGTATAATAGATATGGCAAGAAAGTGCTTTCCCAGAAAATGGGAGGATATAATTAGCAGTGTCCAGGAATTCTTAATTACGCACCAAGACCTAATCCATTCGAGGAGAATCGTCCAGGAGAGGAATGGTTGAATTTAAGGAGTGAGCTCTTTATACTATTAAAAGGGAAAATGCTGCCATTTATATTCCCAACGATTCCTAAGTTTTGTCATAGTCTTGCGTAAGGTTGCATTTTCACTGGCAGCTTACATGAAAATTTTACCGCAGAGTGTGCGAAAAGTTGTAGTGTAGAAGAAAAGTTGTTTGCAAATGATTTCAATTTACAATGGGAACAATACGCTTTCGCGAGAGGTACTTTCAGAAAACTTGAATTGACCACTTACGTCACTTGAAGTAAGTAACTTGAGCAGTAAAAATGTTTGTTATCTTTCGGTGGTAGAAAAGATAAATTCTCAAGGCGATGACAATTATAGGAATAAGTTAAATTCTATAAAACTGTCAAGTGATTCTTTTATATGCAGGAATTACTACCTTTCCTAATGACATTATTGTTAAGTTAATTTTTAATAAGTTAAGTAGCAACTGTTTACTTCTACATTGATTGTGTGTGCTTGATAGGATTGAATTACCAGAATGTAGGTAATTACGTTTACGTTATTTTTAATTTTACAGTAATAACTAGCGTATTTTATAAAGTCACTTTTTAATCAAGCTAATGCTCATATTTCCATATTGAGTATTATAGAGAAGTAATCTGAATGTATTGAACGGCACCTGAGTTCAAGAGACAATGAGATCTCATTCTACCAATAGCGTTGCCTATTTGCTAATCTTTAATTGTCTAAAATGTGAAAACAAGCTGTGAGCAGAAATTCAAATAATTTTTAAGTACGTGTGGTCTGATGAGATATTTATTTCAATTCGCTTTCGGTATTATAGCCTCTTGAGTGAAAGTATGATGTACCAGTGAAGTCGAAGAGCACGTGAAGGAGAAAAAATTGGAGGAAGCAATGGCTGATCCATACAGAGTATTCACTGGAGATGAAACTGGGTTTCAAATTTGTCCGTCAAAAGGCCGAGTTTTGGAAGCTAAAGGAGCAAAAAACGTGTATGAGATTGAAAAAAGTTCTTCCAAGGAAAATATCACAGTAATGTTTTCGTTTTCCGCAGATGGAAAATAATGTTGCCCCATGATTGTTTACCCATATGAAAGGATCCCCAAGAAAATTTCTGATTCGGTCCCAGCTGATTGGGAATAGCTCGAAGTGACAGTAGATGGATGACTGCTGAAGTATTTTTCGAATAATTAGGCAACGTTTATCACCCGTATCTTATGAAACAGGGTGTTCAATTCCCCGTGGTTTTGTTTGTAGATGGCCACAAGTCACATCTTACCTATCAGGTCAGTTTTCCATGCACTGAACTACAAATTGAAATAACTGCGCTCTACCCAAATGCCACTCATATTTTACAGCCTGCAGATGTGTCTTTCTTCCGGCCAATGAAGATGCAATGGCGAAAAGCTGTGAGGGAGTGGCAATCGATGCATCCCAGAGAAATTTTGAATAAGTTGTCCTTTGCCCCTCTCTTGAAGGAAGTCATTGAGAAAACGCTAAGCCAGAAACATTGACTGGAGGTTTTAGGGTATGTAGTCTTTACCCATTTGATGTAGATGCATTTGATCATACTAAAAGCCTCGGTACCTCTTCCTCAAAGAGTACGCAAAAGAGTTACGAACATGTAGTAGATCATGAGTTATTCCACACTTATTAATATCTTTAACTAGTAGAGAAAATAAGAGTTCGCAAGAATAAAAGAATTTTTGACTGGCGAAACCGAGGAATTCTTCGTGCTCTTTAGAATATGGAAATATTTCCAGAAAGGGAAGAGCGAAATTGAGAAGCCGTTTGTTAGTGTCATGCACTATGAGAATTATCCTTCAACTTCCAATAGAAGCGATTCAGATGGCAATAGAACAATTAATACATCTGAGACAGTACGTGATGGCTGTAGTGCAAGATTGGGAAGCAGCAGTTCAATGGATCCAACCAACCGGGAAAATGCTACCAGTGAAAGCTCAATGTGTGTTAGTGAGGTAGTTATGAGCAGCGGACCATCTTCAGTTGCAAGAGTTTCAGGCACTAATGAAATGAGTGAGTTCTTGACTTGGCAAGAGACTCCAAAACACAAAAGAAAAAGAGAAAGATAGCCTTTTGCCATAACGTCAAACAAATATCGGAAGATTTTTCCAAAGAAACGCTTGGCACGGGTAGCAGAAGCGGAGGAGAAAGAAGTCAGTAAACGACTACGGATGGAAGCACAAGAAGAGAGAAAAACAATTTTAAAATCAAAGCAAGCAGGAGGAATCCACTCCAGGAAGGAGTGAAAAATCTAAAAGGTAGATCATACAGTGACCTATGTCGAGAGATAATAATACCCAAATCGGTACTTAAATGTGAAAATTGCCCGAAGTTCTTTCATGAACTGTGTGCACCAAAACATCATTATCAATATACTACCAATGTAAACGATGGTATGGTATGGTAAATAATTTCCTTTGCCACAAATGTTTCAAAGAAAATGATACTGATGCAAGCGAAGACAAAAACTCAGAAGAGGAAACTGAGGACGAGATTAGCGATCTACTTGCACTTGCTATTTAAAAATTTGTGGAAATAGTATTGAGGCATACTTAAGATGTTTTAGTATCAATAGAAGTGAAAAGAACTGATAATTTAGCACTTAAGTGAGAGTAAAAATGTGTGGCCAATAACTATCAGTGAGATGTCCAATAACTGTGCGAGGTGGCCAATAACTGTACCAATAGGTAATGTTTCACTATAAGGTAAAAATCGTTTTAATGTAAAGATGTTATTGAAATTACATTGCTTCAAAT
This sequence comes from Sympetrum striolatum, assembly GCA_947579665.1. Taxonomy (NCBI): domain Eukaryota; kingdom Metazoa; phylum Arthropoda; class Insecta; order Odonata; family Libellulidae; genus Sympetrum; species Sympetrum striolatum. Next base: position 82,758,173 of record OX388351.1, read on the forward strand.
CAAAAAGAAATAAATGAGGTTTACAAATATGTTAACTTTCATTAAATTCTAAGTTTTGTATTTATTTTGTAGTAATTCAAACTCAAAATTTTCCTTTAGTGGCCAATAACTGTACGGTTTACCCTATTTCTCGGTTCGATGCCAGAGCACAATAACTTTTCTCCCATAAGGAATATAAGGGAAATTAGGACGTCGTTTGAGGCAGTTGCAACCAATATTTCTGCTTGAATTTGCATACTTAGTTAGAGATGGTGATTTTCTTTTGTGCTGCATAGAAAATATCGCCAGAAAGCCCCGGGTTCGATGCCGGGTGGTAAATATATCCCCCTTATATAATACATTGGGGTGGCTTTTCATTATTTTTTGATGCATATATCAATATGATAGTAAGTTCTTGCTTAGATAGAAGATGTATATTATGACTTGGTTTATGAAAAACAATTAGATAAGACCATGCTGTTTCTGGATTCGATGCCAGAGCACATTACAAATTCTCACATAAGGAATTAATGGGAAAAGTAGGACGTCGTTTGAGGCAGTTGCAGCCAATATTATTGCTTGAGTTTTCAAACAAAGTTAGAGACTGTGATCTTCTGTTGTTCTGCATAGTAATTATCACCATGAAGACCCGGGTTCGATGCCGGACGGAGAAATTGCAGCGAATTTTATGAATATTTTCAATACTTTTTCTACTTTTGATGACCCTCTCGATATAATTTCGGCTTGAAATTTGTGTTATCAACACGCTTGCAGAATACAAGCAACATTTTACTCTTAATAAATATTTTTGTTTAACAATTAATATAATCATTTTGTCCTGTAAATGTTACCATTTTCAGTAAGGAGATGATGAGGTGCAATGCTGTTCCACCCTTGCTACCCCACCAATACGCGATATTGAACTGAAGGGGTGAGCTTATAAATCCCCTTAAATTGATCGAATTTCCCTTGAATTAATCCCTTGTTATATTAAAAAAAGTTGAATGTAGCATCAATGCTCTGTGGAAGATCATATTCCTAAGTCATCTCCAACGTTTTCTAGTTCGAGCTTATGGAAAAAATATACTTTCATGATGGTATGAAAAATACTCTTACACATAATATTAATTAATAGGAATATTTGTGGGAGCCAATGGGCGAAATTATATGCCGTCGACGCACTTTTAACAATACTAGGAGGAGGAAAAATTGGATATTCTACAGAACCATTCCTTATCTTATTTTGTGAATAATTGTCATCTTTCCTCGACCCCCCTTCTTAATTTCTACCTTTCCAACAGTTACACCTCTTATGCACTCAACAAATAGAATTTAAAATGGTTTATCACTATCGCATTCCGTTCTAAATAAATTTGTTCCGACCCTCTGTTTCGGATTCCGATGGCGGCAGTAGATATTAATTTTATTCGCTTTCAGATATCCTATGAGCTGGAAGGGTTCTTTAGTCGGAAGAAAATCCCTTCGAAGAACTCTTCCGAAATTCCTCCTTCCCGTGCAACTCATAGCGGCTGAGAACTTTTACGCGAATCCAATAACAAAACCAATCCACGCGTAAAATTTCTCCTATGTTTTACTACTAGCTGGAATGTATTCTCGGGAAAGAATTTGGGATAGGTTCCGCGAATGTCTTGTTACCGCAGACCAACTTTATGGTCTATCCTCGAAGTCAACGGGAGTGCTCGTAATTCAGAGAAATGCGTTCCCCTGGAAATTGGATTGAATAATCTGGCGAGAGCATTCATGGTGACTACGTCTTCCGGAAGACAACTCCGAGGTTACGATGAATCATCTCCGAGGTAACTTCTCCACTGTTGAGCTCGCGATACTCGTCACTTGTGATTACTCGATGGAAACTTGGTCTCGCTTTGCATTGTACTGGTGAACATCTCATATCACAATTTCCATACCCGTATTGTACATTCATATAATTTCTTTCGATTTGTCTCTGTTCCTACTCGCTTTCTACCTCTTACAAGATGATATTATATGATATTGATACGTATAAGACCGGACTGTTGTCCAATTGCGATGTATATGTAGTAATAATAATTTTGTTCTTGAGTAATGGAATACTTGGAATGGAAACCTCGTTCAAATGTAAGTAGAAATTTATTTATAAAATAATAAAAACATTATTAATATATTAATCATATTTATTTAATTTTATTCATTGCATCAGATTTGCTCATTTAGTTGAGAAATTGACGTCACCGCTGGATTCACTTTTTAAAAAATGCACGATTATTGTGCATTTTCCAGTTTGTCTTACTTCTGTTATTACTTATATCCATTGTTGTTATTTTATATTTTTGATTAAATTATTTTATTCTACTGCCTTATCCTTATGATTCAATACAATATTTCTGTAACTTAATTTTTCGTAGGAATAATTCAAATAACCTTTCAAGGCTTTTTCTCTGCTGAATTTATTGTATGAACGTATAGATGCTATATATATAGATGCTAGATATATGATGCATTTTTAGGTCGGCAGCTACTATTTCCCTTTACCCTATTTCATCTTAATTTTTACTTTCTCCCTATACCCAGTATAGAGAAAGTATTGTAGTCGCAAAGAAATTCGACCTCAAGATTTCGACGGAAATAGATGTTTTGGGGCCCATAGAGCACGTTTTCGCTATTTTCCCGAAAAAGTTTGTGTGCGCTCTATCTTAAAAAGTAATTATCCGATCATTTCCAAACTTTATATTTAAAGTTTTCCTAACAATGCCAAGAGTTGATTAGTTTTTGGTGAATATCTCTTAACCGGAAGTTGCGGTTTATCCGGAACGAAATTTTGTTTTTTAAATATCTCTCTAAGAATGCAATATAGGTATATACAATTATTAACAAAATTTGTAGATAATGTACTTTACTACAACTTTTGTAAGAAAACATTTTTCGTAACACTGATTGTTTAGGAGTTATTCTTGAATAATGGTTAACCGGAAGTTGTTGTTTATCCAGAAATGGAAGTTTTTCATACATATCTCTGTCAGAATGCAATGTACGTATATACAATTTCGTACCAAAGTTATAGAAAATGTACTTTACTACAACGTTTGTATGAAACACTGTCCTGTAACACTCATTGTTTTGGAATTATTTATTTATTACCGGCATAGGCTTCTGTTTTCAATGAATATGGAGAAAGTCATGTGTTGGCCACATCAGATTTTTCCTATTTATATTTAATTTGTGGTAATAAGTAGGATACGCTTGCTTTTCAGATTCTCCATATCGTGCTCATGTTCCTGCTGTTTTCCTTTGTTTCTATTTGGAAACTTAGGTTTTCTTAATTCGCAAAGAAGTTCACTGTTCTGTTGCCTTTCATTGTTTAACTTCCAAAAGCTATTCCATTCTTATAAAACTTTAATGACAAAAGGTTTGTTGTGAGGAGAGTTTAATGAGTCAATCTTGCCCTTGAAAATGATGCTTCATTATTGTTATTGTCATTCGATTATCTTCACATAGTATCTATCACTATTTTAGTTCCATTTATAGATGTACCATTGGATGATTATTTCAACCAGACACCGATACATCTGTCGTGCTTATCTTCGTGTGTAGCTTTAAAAGGATAAGCACAAACTCGTAAAGGTTTCTAAAATGTTCCTTGCTCTGTGAAACCGCAGTTTTTTCAACCACCATTTTCACAATGGTTTTCAATGAAACGCATAAAAGCGCCGAGTCGGCACTCAGAGGACAAAGGTTTTCTGATTCACCATCCAAAGATGAAATACTCAACTCCCGTTGGTATACGCTCTTTTCCGAACTTTTATTCAAATGATACAACATTGGAAGATATGATGAAAAAATAGAGAAAAACTACTGTAAAATCGCCCAAACTATGGTAGCCGCATAACCATGAATGAAGATGATGCAAAAGAAAATTCGCTCTCGTGTGATTAGCGCTCCTCGTGATTATACTAAAGCACTTGGAAATGAGTTTGAAAGGTGTTATCAACAGTAGCTCATCGGTATAAATTCGTTGGGACGTAATTTTTCTCGCATCTAACATTTGAACGTAATTTTCCAGCCAAGTAACTTATGCAGGAGATAATGTTAGATTATTTTATTAAAATAACGCTGCTGATTCTCATCGTGAACTATAGCGTATAGCGTTGTCAATGTTTTCAACCCCTATTCGACCCCAAGCAATCAGATAACATTATGATCAATCTCTAGGGGTCCATCACTTTGAGAAACCTTGGCCAAAATCCTCGAAGACGAAGTCCCCATCTCATACGATTCCTGAACGTGCACTGACAGTGGATTTCATGATGTGTTGATAAGGGTTTAGCTGAAAAATAATAAGAATGTATTTTCTAATTTCTAAGTACAGGAAACGGCCAAAATTCACCGTTGCTAGTAGTGTTCAAATATAAGCGTGAAATAACCGTATTTCAGCAGTAGCTCGGTATTTCTTCAACGGAATCATTCATTCAATTCCATCCACGTTTAAAAAAAAGAATAGAAAGTAAGATGTATCGAATCTCTTACCTCGAACGGTTTCTTATCGATTCTAAGTTCATGAAAGTGATATTTTTCTGCGAGGCTTTTGCCAACCCCCGGTTGTTTTTACTCTCTTTTGAGCATTGGCGTTGTCATCATTGAATACGTACGGCTTATTGTCGAAATAGCTTCGCGGAATCGTGTCCACAAAGTTTACAAATACTTGTATCAAAGTCCCTCGTCAACATCTGTCGTCACTGTCCTGAATACGGACTGCCCTTTATGTCTTGGGCTATCTTTCCAATTTACGCAGCAGAGAACTGCGACCGATTACAAGAACACGCTGTATTTATCCTCTCAAGGAACCAGGATGAGTACGTTACGATGATATTGCCTACGTGCAGAACAATGGCTGCAGCAGCGGGATGCAGTGGTTGCTTCGACCCTTGTTCTCATATGAATGGGTTGAGGTCGTATTCATGGAGATAAGAATTCAAGAAGAAGGGAACTTGGAAGGATGACAGATGGGGGAAATGCTCTCGCGGGATAAAGATTTTTGGATACAAACAAGAGTCGAATTTGTAAACTTCATAGCAGAGAGGAAACATGTCCGTCCGAGAAAAAATTGCATTCTTTTCTGCTACAATCCCTTATTCCACATACGCACTGCTGTAATTTATTGTTGGCAGATTTACATTTCGGACTTTTTAAGTTTATTTTACAATTCATTATTGTCATCTAGTTAAAGTTGGATTGTTTATCTCGTCAGAGTCGCTGTTGAAATCCTCGAAATAGTCCCATTTGCTAAATGTCCATCCTCTATCTTTCTCATACTTTTAGCTTGCAGAATACAAGTATTTAGGTCAGATATATAATTTTTCGTCGCTATTACGTATAAAGCTTATCCCTTACCACAATATCTGCTAGATTACTGCGTAAAAATACTTTAAACATGCTATCTTGGAGGTTCCATAACGAGGATAAAGAATTTAAATATTTCACTTCAAAATCGCACTTCTCTTGCACGGGAAGATCCATATGCGTTTGGAAATAATTTTTCTTTTAGAAGAAATCTTTCGATTACGAACATAATATTTCAATATTTATTAAAGGAACATATACATATTATGGATGTCTTTGAAAGAAAACATTAAAATCGACATTTAATTGGTATTTTATACTGGGTTACGGATTCTTCATCCCACGGAATTTCTGGTTTAACGACTCAGAAACCTCTGTGATTTATATTTCAATCGATCTCGTACATCTGAGGAAATCTCTGCGAAATTATTTCATTGGTTTCGCGGATGTTATGCCGGTTGTTGACACCTCGCTATGCCTGCGTGGAAGCTATCTATCAATTTGGGCCTAATTAATCAAAAAGGATTCGAGAATGTTCCTTCATCCTCGCCCTGTCTGGAACAGCGGTGTTGATAGATTATTTACGGTGAGTCATTGGAATGTTTAATTGGACATGCAATGGCGAATCAAGTATTTAAAGACAAATGGCTGTATGAACGTCTTTCGCAGATGCTGGTCGTAAATTTCGGATATATTTGGAAGGCTCTACTGAATATAATCACAAGGCCTCTTTTTCAAGTTATCAGAAGGTATTCTCTAAATTACGGTTTAATGCAATAAACCATCGATTTGTCGAATCGAATGTCACTCAAACGAAACCGAAGTTCTGTGTGGATAGTAATCCTCATTTTTCCCTAACCGATTACGTTAGGTGGTGTGATCCTTTAAAGTGAAGTACTCATTCGAAAATTAGATGAAAATTACACCACTCACTCTTTACATGCAGAAAACCAATAAGCTAAATAATTTTTTCTGTTCTATAAGTTAGTACGAGTAGTAGTAACTCGTATACCATATCTCAATATTAAAATTTCCAAATTTTGAGTGAAATTATTATTTTAAAATCCTAGAAAAAGAAAGAAAATATACAAAAGAGAAAGAAAAAGGTTTGAATGCATATTAGTTTGAATGAATGACTTTAGTTGTACATTTGACGTCAAGATATGAACCTTCCAGGAGTTTTTTTTAGAAATTAAGAATCCCCGCGAGGGAACAATTTGCTTGGCGGCATTCCTAACCTTCCGATAGTTTCCTCGGATAAATTTAGTATCCTTTTCTTACGGAAAATTGAAGGATGCATCACCTGAGCATCTATTTTTCGCTATGGAAATCGTATGAGTCACAGCGGAGGGAAACACAAGAGCAAAGAGTGTCGCATCTTTATCTGCGCGTCCATTAAAAGCGATGACCCGCTCCCTCTCCCCTCACACTTTCTATATGCGTGGCTTACGCCTCTTGAGGGGGCGCGCACCGAGAAATTGAAGATGGGGTTGTGATCTTTGACTACCAATATACGCTCTGTCGTTTTTAGTAATACAAACTATGCAGCAACTTGCAAACACTCTATCAAACACCAAGGGAAATCATTAATTTACATCTTAAGCCTATATTAATTGAGTATACTACGTACTATCGTATTGCCTATTATCTTTGAAATTTTTACCTTAGTTTTATGGACAAATTTAATTAATTTTATCAGTTAGCATTGAATAATTTGTTAACTACTTGTCAACTTTTAATTTCTTCTATTCAATTTTTATTTTATTTTTCTAGCTTTTATTCCTCATAATCTAATTATTTGCTTTACCCTATGCCGTTCTTCTGTTATGCAAAAATTTACATTAATTTATTTGCTTGAATATTCTCTATCGTTATGTTTGGTTGAAAATCTATCTTAACCTGTTTTCTCTGAATAAATTTACTCACCTATCAGTGGGTTTCGCATGTTTTTCACATCCCCTTCTTGCAGGTGTTTTATTGCTGCGGTGTGTGTTGTTTAGTGAAACATTAGGTTTTAAACCCCGCAAGGCAGTTTTCTTCTGTATATTTTTTGAAACTATTTATTTCTTTAAAATGTATGCAAGGAATGGTTGGATGTAAGGAGAAAATTGTCAGCCTCTATCTCACCCAAATAACAGATTCCTTAATATTATTATTCATACCAAAGAAAACGACAATGATTATCCTCGTTTGAGAGATTCTGTATTAATTTCGAATTAAATTATTCTTAATATATAATAGGATAATCGGATGAGATGCATAGAGTAAGGAGTAGAAATCTGAGGGGATAATCATCAAGAGTTAAAGATATTGCTTATTTTTCCCTAATTCGACATCTCATGGTATACTGATTTATGTACATACATACTTTCTCAGATCAATACCAAGTAGGACTAATAATCACCTCAATAGAGATAACGTACATGAGTACCAGGATATACTTTGGAGTACATAAGTCATCTTGAATATCTAGGAGTTATCCGTATTGGTTTTTTGTTCAAATAGCACCTTCGAAATGTATTAGAAAAGCAAGGATTAGCGAGTGGAATTATGATAAGATGATAATAAAAAATAACGCCTTTTTTCATCGTTCAACCTCTCCTTATTGCTGCGAGATTTGAGATCCCCATAAAGCGGGATCAATCTCCAATTAAGAGATTGTCCAACTTTGAGCAGATAGATTAGAGAGTTCGGCAGCAGTGATCCTGCTGAGTCCTTAGGGTTGGATTCGCTTAAAGATAGAAGACTTGATTACCAGTTGAAGCTATTCGAGAAATTCATTAGTACAGATGTCGTCGAAGGTATTTTATTCTATTTAACAACATTCACGAGATTCAAGAATAAACGGTAAATCGCCACAAGGAAATAATCCTCATGACGGATAGCTACTTCTGGCAATTTTCTCCGAGGAGCATTAAATCAGCAAATATCGATTAGAGATGGATGAGGATATTTCATTGCAATTTAGGTCTGTAAAGATGTGCCACGACCGAAATAAGAATCTTTATTTCATTATCCTTTTTCTGGCACATCTGCATTTCGTAGTTCACTCTTTCCGAATTAAATATCGCTAAATTAATGAAGCTTCCGAGATGTTGGAATGAATTTTACTTTGCAGAGGTAATATTGTTGGAATTAATTTAATGGTCTAGATGATGAGAAACGGTCAGGATTAGAAAGTATGAAAACTATACGAATGAAGTACTTCTACTATTTAAAATGATTACCATAATATGTTTGAGTGTTTTACAATTTATTTATCTATATTTTACTATTTTAGTGCATTCTATAATTATTTGTACATAGTTTTAACGGATGATTAAGATGTTATTTTTGCTCTAGATGAGCAAACGGATGATGATGTCATTTGCCCTGTTAACGCACACGCATAAGAATTGCTGCGTATCTGGTGTCCTACTTGAAAGAAGGATTCTCTTTCCTCTTAAATGGCCAAAATGAAGAGATCAATTGAAAGTTGCTCTCGGCCTTGTTATAGGATGGCAAAACATGCGTTTCTGCGGATTGCGCAAATCTGAGTCTCTCAAATTCTGCAGATGTTTAGTAGGAAACTCGCTAATCCGATTATCCCCTTTTCCTGGTTGGAAGAAGGGCATGCTTAGTAGGGTGATAATTAATTAGCCTCTTGCGCAGGCACCCTCCAAGATGTATTTATTTCCAGCTTCAATTATATTGGTCGTCTCATATTTAGGTGTATTATCAGCCGCTTAATTAGCAATGAATAGAACGGGATTTCAATTAAGAGGCTTGTGTCGAATCATAGGATGAAGATCATGAATGAAATACCGGCTTCAATTTATATGAGACAAACCATACTTACGCATTTGATGGTATTTTATATTTTACAAATGTCCCTAACTTTACTCACAATCGAGATCTGGTTCATTCGACCTCTCCGAATCAAATAGACTACTTATCAAACATTTACTGTCGATCAATGCATATTTATCGAATGATTGTCACTACTCTCTAAGGATTTACAAAATTTATACTAACCCTATCTGGTTAAATTTTAATAGAAGTGCATACTATAAGTTATACGCTATTATACTGAATTTGAAAATAATGCTCTTTCTCCAACAGTTGTTGCGAAATAATGTTACTTTGATTATTCTTCGATCGCGCGTTATTTCCTAAGGTTGAATTTGTCCTTTCTTTCCAATGTCATTCTTACCGAGGCGCGATGCCTACTTTCAAACTAAATCATTTAGCAACAGGAGTTCGAATGAGTGTAATTAAATATTTCATTCTCGCTCAAAATTTTCATCAGCGTGTTTTTATTCGAGTCCTTTAGTTAGAAGTGTGCAAAATTAAACTTCAATGATTTCTTTTAAGGAGAAAATGGGCAAAATGATCCCATAAATCTCGAAACATTTTTCACCTTAAAAATTCACTCTTTCCGCGAACGATACGCGACAATAACCGATTAAGGAAGTAGTTTAGATTCAAATGGTGTTTACACTCCCTGCCACACGCCGAAAGGCTGCTTGTAGGGTATTGATGCAGATGTATATGTACCTACCGTTAGAGACAAAAGGTTTTTCACACCCTCCTTCTTTGTGGGTGTTTTCCTGCAGCGGATATTATTTCCAAATCTTTTCTTAGGTTTTTTTTACATCCGCAATCCCTTCTTACATTTTCTTCTATTTTCCTCAAAGTTTCATTGATACTTGTAATATAATAATGTAACAACTGAACGACAGGTTACATGGAAGAGAAGACTTTTTAGTCTCAATCTCGCCTAGTAAAGAACCTAATAATAATAACTATAATAATAATAAAATCTGAAAAAGACGACATAGCTGATCTGCCAAATGATATGAAATTTCCAATTTTTTCAAGTTTCGAATCCCTATGAATTGCTGATTTTGTTGTAATTTTAATTGCTGGAAATAATTCGACCTTTCCCATCAGCATTAGGAATCCCCCTCAAGTGACTGCTTCCATTGCATACCTTCTTAAGCCGACCCTGAGTCTAATACCTTAAACAAAGGGACGGCTACAAATGGTAACTCGAGCATCTGAGGATTCCCATAGGACAATGTGATCGGCGGACTCAAATGGCGAGCATGCGTGGAACAGACCATAAACATTATACGTTATCGTTGCATAAGTTAGCGTAAAGGAAAGCGGCTCGCGAAACAAAGGAGTCACGCGAAGCGAACAGATATTTCCCGAAATAAACAGACGTACGGGAGTCTAGGCCCAGTGCAAGTGAGTAAGCGGGTTCGTAAGTAAGAGTGGTTCCATTGGGGTATTTATAGTTTGCCCTCGACGGGGGCTTTGCACCTCACCTATCGTTGTGTCTTTTACGCCGACCAGGAAGGCGGTGAATCCAAACATAATTGCAAGCGTGCAGTGGATGCGAAAACCAGGCATCTCTCTTCCTGTTATTCTGTCACATTGACTTACTATGGATGGAGTTAGATGAACAATGGATTGGGGACTTATACCCGTATTCGGAATGGAATTTAAAAGACTACTGTTGATGATTTGGTATTAAAAGACTTTAAGAATATAAAGCGGCATTATAAAAATATTTAAAACCACTTAATATTCCTAAAAATCACCCCATCATTGGTTTTTCATGCAGTAAAATTCTTCGAAGCCTAAATATATATAATATTATGTAATAATAAAATATTGTGAATAAAACTTCTCGATTGTGATACGAGCTTTATTTATAGACGGCTGTTATAATTGTTTCGTGCAATATGCACTATTACGATCTTTATTTTGGGATAAAAATTTTCTACCTATAGCGCAAGAGGATGTGTGAATTTTCATTTTGTGTGGATGACAAAGGTAATTGGAATATTATTCATGGCGACTATTTTAATATAATTTAATTTTGTTTAACTGCATGTATCTGATTATCAAATCATCAACTGTGTCATTCTCTAATCCAGGAACAATACATGTACTGATTGCGATACTTGTGAGGTTTAACAACTGTAAAAGCAAGACGCTGACTTTTAAATTTGCGCTAAAGGGAATCGCACGTGAGAACGTAAGGATGAAATTGCGGCTCCTGATTTGTGTCCTAATCCTTTTAGCGAAACATTTCGCCCAGAAGAGGAAACTGCATTGCAGAAAGTGGTTCAGGCAAAAATGTCTGAGGCCATTACTGTAAGAGGGTAATTTCAAGGGTAATGAAAATGCAAAACTGCCTAACAATTTAGGCGCAGTACTCCTCTATTTTTGTATACTCTGACCCTTGGTGCATGCAAGAAAAACTAAAATTAGTTATATTTAAAAAAGGAAAAGATCAAAATTACTTAATGTTTAGCGTTTACTTTTGACAAATAACAAGCGAAATCTAGATAACTTCCATTTTAGAAAAATTTTAGATAATCTGAATTTCAGAAGTAAAGACATCGTTGACAACTAAAGATCCTTTTGCCTCCACAAAACGTATGACTATCAGCGTGCTATCGTTTTCATAACCATTTTATGAACACAAATCCTTTTTTTTTAATATCTCTACTTTTCGTTTGGAATGGACTGGGGTTTCTCCTTTGAAGCAATTGAATGAGATTCATTTAGCATTAATATGTATTACATTTCTGAATATAAAACTAACAAATCAAAATATAAACTCGATAAACAAAGCGATAGCATCACCGTAGCAAAATATTTCTCCCTATACATTCACGACGCAAATGTGAGTTAAAATCGGTGATCTAGAATTAAAATTGTAGGGAAGAGTATTGGTTTTTTTATTTCCAAAGAAAAAAGAAGCTGACTCCAGGAAAAAACTCTGATTTCAATGTGGATAGAATCAGTTTTCTTAGGATATAAACTAGATTAAGTTCCATTAAGTATCGCTTTAATTGTGTTTTTAATTGGTTTGTTTTGATCTGCGAAAATTAAGATCTGCGAAAATTTATTAAATAAATGAAAAATGTTACATGTCTGAAAGATTTCCTCAGAAATAGGAAACAGCAAACTACTTACAGAGCGTTAGAATTTCGGTAATGATCTTCCTAACTCCTCGCTGAAAATGGTTCTCTAGGTGATGCGTTTGGTTACCATTTTATTGGAATTAATTGTATTGGATTACCACAATAGGGGATATATCTTATAAATGTATTCAATATATTTACAACATTATTCATGGCATTTTTTCCTAATATTTTCATAATCGATTATCTTCAAAACTTACGCCGCTTTGATGCTATTTGCCATTATTTTCTTGATTATTTCAACAATTTAGTTGGTAATTGATTCTTATACAGGTCGAGTTACTTGACAGTCAAGAGATACAGTGGCTGTGACTTAAGTGATGATGATTGCAGATACCTTCGCCAAGATTAGCGTGATTAAGTAGCCCAGTATAGGAAACACCAGAATTGTTCTTAACCTCTGAGATTCCCACACCTTCTGGCTAATTCCGATTAAAATGCTATTTAAATTTATCAGCGGAGAGTTTACCGGAATGGGGTGATTGGAGCGACCCGAGGCGAACTCGGATTATCAAATATAGGGGACCCATTTGGCAGTCCCTTCTCTCATAACTTAGTTTCGGCACAATGAACCGATTCATTCAGTGGGTGCATAGGATAGGAGTGCCTCTAACAGGATAATGCCTTTCTTCCCCACTTCCCGTTGTATTTCTTCGGACGAACTGCATCGGAAAAGCGTTCTCTGCTCTAAGGCACGCTCTTTCGAAAGCCTTTGGATCAAAAGCGATCGAAAAATCAATGTCCACTGAAGACAATTGATTTTTCTCATCGCTACATCTTTACATTTTGGATACATTTTCCGGTTAGAGAAACCGATAAACTATTTTATCAAATATTTCATACTCAATGGTGTTTACAAATTTACATCTCATTAAAGGATAACATCCACAACTGAAATATTTTAATTCATTAATATACTTAGAAGTAATGCTGAGTAATGATGCTAATTAATATCTATATGAAATGATAAGAAAAGTGTTACTAGTAGAGTAATTGTGCTTCACAGACGTGGAAATGCTCCGCTTATAGCATTATTGCTCAGAAAGCAAGGGCAAACTACCTCAATCCTCATCTTGTATAGTAAGCGTCATTCCTCTGTAGTAGCTCTTAACAGCAAATTTTAGAGGTTTTGAGGTACTAACCAGCCTTCGGGCTGAATGCTTTGCATACTGACATGTGTTAGGTATAGATATTTGTCTTGCATGCACAGCCCTACTTTTATAACGTAGTCGGACGAAATCAAATCGTTGATCTCTTAAGAGCATTTATTGTGAAGGCCTGAATATTAATACTTACTGGAATCGTATTTATAAAGAAAGGAGATAAGTGGCCTTCCGTTGATCCGTACAAATCGATCCCAAATGGAGCGTTCGAATCGGTGCCTCCGTGACACAAACAGGAAGAGCCTCAGAGAAAACACCCCAGAAACGGGAAAACGAGCGCCTTTTTCGACGCCGATCGCCGACTTTTGCAAAGTTTTCGCGAGAAAGTCGTTCCAGTCGCATGCAGGCATCCGGACTTTCCTTCGTGTGGTCGCGGTTTCGATCCTCCCCCAGATCACTTCCACGGGAGCGTGCGTTCCCTTTTCCAAGTACGTGTTCCGAAGCGACGGCTTCCGAATATTCGAGCTCGAATTAATTTGTTTTGAAGGAAGCAAAACTGAAGGAAAAACAAGTGTTGGCGTAGGAAATTTATCGAGGTATTATCAGGGCGATTTAAACCAAAATGTGTTTGCATACCTAGTTATAATAATTTTCTCCTTGTCATACCTTCCCAACTTTTAGTCTTCCGCGGTACTTTTATGTCCTGTCTGAACATTGCGTACCACACTGAACCATCCGCTCATCCGATTCTTTCTATAAGCTAATTGATAAAAGAGAAAACACAAAATGAAGTTCTGGTCGCGTAATCATTGTCATTTATTTAAGTTCTTAATTAGGTCGAGATTGAGACTAATAAGATTATTTCATTTCATATAATCCTGTCGTCAATGATAGTAATAAAAATATAAATAAAGTATAAGTTGATAGATATCGAGAGGAAAAAGTAGGAATGAATGTTAATGTCAGTTCACTTTTAAAATAAGAAAGTCAAAGTATAATAAAATGTGTACTTTGTCAGCGAATAAAGATTTTTCACCGATAAAAACATCAGAAGCTCGTCAATGACTTTAACGTATACATGATTTGAACATTTCGTATCATAATTTGTCACCGAGTGGCCATGCAAGTATTCGCTAAACATGGCACTAATTCGTATGCCTTGTCTACCACAGTTATTTTCATATATGCCACTTGAGAACTAAAACACTAATAGAAAGAGGAGTTAAAATAATACGTTAGCATCGGACAATACGCGGTTCACCAGTATGTCGCGGCACACCGTATACGAAGCCATGTTTCGAGTCATTTGTATTCGAAGGATAATTGGTTTTGCGAATATTTAAATTCGAGGTTGCAAATTTCTTGAGAGCTCTAAGAGTTATTGAAGGAAGATATAGAAGTTTTGAGGGGTACGGAAATATATACTTTCTGATCACACAACTGCATTAGGTGGCGGCCGGTGAATTGGTGCGGGGGGAATTCGTACGCGGGGAATCGATCTCCCGACAGATTGGTAAGCGGGAAATTGATCCCCCGCGCTGATGTTGTACTACCAACCCAACCCAACCCAACTCCTCCGGTTAATTCATTTATAACATTAACCAATAATCAGGGAGTTTAGATTAACATAAGACTGAATGACAGTAGTACAACATCAGCGCGGGGGGTCAATTTCCCGCGTACGAATTCCCCACGTACGAATTCCCCCCGGACCAATTCATCGGCCACGGTATTAGGCACCGTGAAATATCGTCGTTAAATTACTTATATATAATTTAGACTTTTATCTCTTCAAATTCAAAGCTGTATAATTCAAAACACTGATTAATTTCATTGGAAAAGGCCAAGGGAAGAATTTTATGCTGCTTAAAATGCTGAAGGCAGATGGCCCAATGTCGGCAATCCATAAATGGTTCAGGATGAATTCACGGAATTCGTGGAATCTGTTGAACAATCATTGCATTATTTCGTTCTATATTAACCGCAGAAATCTCCTTCGACAGGTGGAAAACAATTGACAGTAATTAAGGCACGTGCATTCAATCTACGGAACATGTCCGGACAACTCCATTTTCTTGGCGTCCCTCCAATTTTTACTTTTCACGAGACATCTGCATCCGATAAAAATCATTTTCAATCTTTGATTGAAGACGCAGCGGAAGGACAACTTTAAATTCACGTTTCTGGTCGTCAACATTCTATCTTCTCCAGGAATATGTAGTAGGACCGATAGACAACTACGAATGTGTTTTAAGGGTGAAATGTGATGCAAATTAACTTATCTTTCGAAAATTTTCATGTTTCGGTTATCTTTACATTTTCGATAGCGCAATACATTTCGTTTTGCCTTCAATTTTAATTCTGATTGCGAGAATTACTAACGAATATACATGGAAATAAATGAAGCCGTAGTCGGGGCTCGAACCCGCATCCCCCATTTGCTGTGCGGTTGCTCTTTCCAATTACCGCAACAGAACAGTGGAATAGATGCATAATTAAATACACATTAAATTATTGAATTGCTTTATAAATAAAAGGTACATTTAAATACGGAATTTTCAACTGTGCAGTCACTATTTGACGATTACTTGAGTATAACCTTCTATTCCCATAGCGAAGAAAAAATGATATATTGTTATTGCAAATAACCTATGCGCGAAGATCAATAAACTCCGATATTTCATATATATATGGATTCATAGCGTTGGAAATTAGGGGAAGCTAAAAAAATTTAGTTTTCCTTCCATTGAGTTCGGGTTTCAGCTAGGGCACTTTAATTTTCACGTAATAAATCTGTACAAAAGTTTGATATTAAGTGAATAAATAATTCCAACCAAAGGAAAATATTTTGTAATCGCCAATCGTTTCTTCAGCTCGAGTAGTTGAGTTCTTTCCCAAACGTCAGTATTGGCTGCATTACTTATATTTTAGTTTATTTACTACGCAATAATTCAGGCACATATCTTTATAAACATCATACAAATACAGCATCGTATTTATGTCGACAGCGCACGAAAATATAGAGCATTCTGCACAAGTTAATAGACTTTTCGTAATACCGAGTAACGCATCTTGATTTCGACTATACACATCAAACTGCTTTTATTCCGTAACATTATATTCAGAAAGCAAACATGAGCACATGATCTTTACAAAGCACAATCTATGCTCTACCCTTGAACACGTTCTTACAGTTGAATAGCAGAACATCATGACGCTTGGCTCAACCCCACCTCAAAAGGGATTTTCCAGCATATAAATCTAGAAGGAAGGTCAGTGATAACCACGCCTGCATCATAAGCGGTTGATAATCGCTCGAGAGCTTTGCGCATGCTACACTGCATCGAACCAATCCTCGACGATCATCAACAAAGGAAACCTTTCTATTGTTGCGCTCAACAATACGGAGCGTGTCTGATGAAAAGTGAGTAATAGGGTAGGGCATCCTGCCGGTATAGGTACCTGGAACTATGGGTACAACATAAAAAATATTTGCAGTTAAAAAGGCATTGGAAAAACCAAGAATGAAAGCGGTTATTGGATTTCGCTGAAAGTACGTAATCCTATAGGGATTGCATTTTGTGAGACTAGAATGACAATAAGATATGCTAAATATAAATAACAATTACGTTTAAATTGTTGGTATAATGGCCCCAGATCAAGGATATTTATATTGCTGTAACATTATGAGAGGCATTGCTTTCACTTGCCTTTGGATACGGGGTAGAGGAAAACGAATCTCTTGAATAATTTTGTTTCTGCTCAATTCATGGCAGAGATAATATAAAAGCTAATGAAGCTGAATGAATTGCATGCCATTAATTAGCATCATTCATACCTCAGTAGCTTTTATTTTACGGACAAAGCCGAGAGATGGCTAATCAGATAAAAATGAAATTACAATTCGGGAAGTGGAGGCGCCTAAAAAGGATTTCATAGGAATATATTTGTTAAAGCGTTCGCTAGTGCGTGAGATTAGCAGTAATCCGTGTCATACGTCACGGCAAAGCTTAATGTTCATTACGGCCATTGATATCGAGTCACGTCTATTGTTGCACACATCTGCTTCGATTTCACTCTCCAAACAAATGCTACTTCAACACCAGGGATTCAATTTTTGCAGAAACTTCGTCCACACATGATACACCAATGTGTGCCTCTCATAAAAGCATAGTTTATCCTTCTGAGTTTCCCATCTATTCATGGATCAGTGCTATTTATTCCTGAATCAACAATGAATGAACAAATTGTGAAAGGAACACATCTGCAAACTGGACTTAATTTATGTATAATATTGTGTGATATTCACTAGTTCGGATCTGTTTAGTATTATTATTGTTTCGTATCGTACTTGAGGGTATTATTCTTGATAAATGTCTTACAGAGTCATTATTTCTTTCATTATTTCTTATTTGGTCGTTTGTGTCGCTGGGCCTGTTGACTTTCTAACAGCTATTTCACAAAAAAAACCGAATGCCGTGTACCGGTGGATGACAAGGTGGGTTTGCCTTCGTTTCTACTTGGTATCTCTCAGCAAATGGTTCAAAGCATATTGAAGTATGTATAATTAGTGCCAAAAATATGTGATTTGCATATGAATATAAATTATAAGGTGAGTGAAATTACAGGATTTGTACTAAGATAAACCAAATTCTCTCTCACGCAAATAAATTGAATCTAAAACGAAATAAATAGTTCAATGATATTTATATTTATAAAAATATAATTATATCTTATATATCTTCATAATATTTTTAAGGAAAATAATTCAACTTAATGGAAATATTAATTTATAATAAAATATATAATAACATTCCGCTATACTTAGTGGAAATTCATTTGAAAAAGTTTTTTGCACAATTTCTGTCAGTAAAGGCTCTTTTTCTTCATAAAATCATAGAATAAGGATAAAATAAAATATCTTAGAAGTCTATTTATAATCATTGCGTACTTTAATAAAGAAAAAATAGCAAAAAAGGGTTAGGTAAAATGTTGAAAGTAATAAATAGTTGAAAATATACATATAGAAGGATCGACGAGGTAAAGTTTGAAACAGCAAGGTTTAATCAAAGTGAATTACACTCTGTACGATATCACTTATACGTTTAAAATAATCTAATATAAATTATTCCTTCAAAGACGATTAAAAGATTATAATTACCCATCGAAAATAAGATATTAATTGTAATTTAATGGAATATGATTCATTGAAATTATGGGATAAAGTGGACAAACCGCCAGAAGAACGATTACGTGAAGGGAATACAATCAAATGATTTTTATTTTTCTTTCGTTTATGATTGATTAATACATTTAAATATTCAAGCCGTTAGATATGCAAATGCATACATTGGTAATGATATAAATATATAGGCATATAGTTTACACGTTCATATACTTGTTGTATGTGAACATGTATGTTCACTTTGATTCACACATCATGATAACGATGGCCAATTATAGCCAGACGTTTTAATTACATCTTGTGCAAATGTTTTAGCTTTATTCCTTAAGTTTTCCTGTCAAGGATTTCCTCACCGTAAATCTTCCTCAATTTCATTCAGATTAAAATAATGCTTGAGGCCACAGCAATCGTCGACAGTGAGATTCTTGTTTACATTTGGCGAAATTAATGAATTTCTTATCAGAGTGAGTCATTTTTATCGAATCCGAAGCAATAAATATCCCACAAGAAAACGGCGATGAGAGCGTTTTATCGACCCAGCTGCTGCTCCAAACGACAGATTTAATTGAGTTTGCTGTCCCATTTATGAATGGGGTCGGGGGATCAATTGCACTCGTCATCGTCGGGATTAGGGGACAACTCGCGAGGAAACATGGGAAATCGAATTAAAAAGACGTGCTCCTGTTGTATGCGTCTCCGCTCCATTGCCGCGTCGCTTGGTTACGAGTCTGTGTGACGTAAGAAAAAAAGGCGGCTACGCGATGTTTTTACAGTGACATGGACGGTAGTGGAGGAATGTTGTCGGTGATAAGATTAGGGGAAGAATTGATGGACAGATTGCCTTCCATCGATTTCACGTGTGATGTTGCACATGAATCATTTCATCGGAGTTAACCCGTTCGACGGCTACGACAAAATCACTCGTTATACTGAAGAATTTAAATGTTTTCTCCTTTCCTATGAGACATGAGTTTGATCTAAAATGGCGAAAGTATTCAACTGAACAAAACGCAGAGCGATGTTTAGATCATCCTGAGTCTGTTTGTGAGAGAAGAGACGGAAATTTGCGTCTAACCTCAAAACTGGATGGCAGTTTATTGTTGTTGATTACAGTTACAGTTGATTACAGTGGATTTTTAATTCGTTTTAAGTTTGTTGTTTTAACCTAGCGAGAAGCAGTATCTAGTAATCGGTTTATTTTAATTAGCATTCTGTTGGTTACGTTCACATAAAAATGTATCTCTCTTAGCTCATTATAGAATACGAGTAAAATGTAGCTTGCATACTGCAAGCAGAACGAAAACACTAATTTCATGTCGGCATCATATCGGGACGGCCCTGAAAAGAAAAAAAAGGGAATGAAAATATTCTTGAAATTCGCTGCAATTTAATCGTCTGGCATCGAACCTAGGCCTTCCTGGTGAACCTACTATGCAGCACAACAGAAAATCACCATCTCTTACTATGTGTGAAAATTCAAGCAGAAATATTGGCTCCAACTGCCTCAAACGACGTCCTACCTTTCAGAAATGTAAATGGCTATCTGGATTCGAACAAAGGACTATCTAGGAAATAAAAACATGTTTTTGAAATATATCTATCTTCTCTATCTATATGCCTAATTTTATGTTTAAATATTATTGGGAAGGGGTTTAAATTAATTCTTAAAAATCGGATAATTTACTGATTGTAGAGACGCCTGGTGTCGAACCCAGGAAATATTGGTAGCTGTGAATGCACAGTATGACCTAATAGAACATCATTTTATTTCATACAAATTTTGAAGTCGATCTCATGCCGGGAAGTACCTAAAACTTTTTGCTGTTATCTCCATAAGAAATGCATTGAGGAATGTAAATGGCTCTCCGGGATCGTTCCAAGGACCATCAGCGAATATGTAAAATTTGATTATGAAATATATTTATGATCTCCAACTCCATGCCGAATTTCAAGTTTCCATGCCATCGGAAAAGGGTCCAAAAAAAATCGTAAAAATCGCCACAATGCATTTTAAACGGCCGATTTTTGCCCCGACCTAGCATCGAACCAAGGATATTTTTTGAAAAACTCATTTATGTTTTCGATAGATCATGTCCATATATATAGGCTCCTAGAGTTTAGATTCTCTACCTATACGGGAAGTATTTTTTAAAAAATCCCGAAAATCAAAGCAATGCATTTAAACGGTTTAAATCGGGACTTTGTGGCCCTCTGGAATCGAACCCATGACATTGAGGATCAAAGTCACTTTTTTCCTGGGGGTTTCACGTTATGGCCAATATGTCATAAAAATTTCAGATCAATGACGCTTGTAGTTTAGGCTGTGAATTAGTATCCTATCTATCTATCTATCTATATAGGTATACGAGTAAAATGTTGCTTGCATACTGCAAGCAGATCGGCAATACATATTTCTAATCGGCATCATATCGGGACGGTCCTCAAAAGAAAAAGAAAAAAAAATTAAAATATTCTTAAAATTCACTGCAATTTCATCGTCTAGCATCGAACCCGGGTCCTTACTGTGAACTTACTATGCAGCACAATAGAAGATCACCATCTCTAACTATGTGTGAAAATTCAAGCAGAAATATGGGCTACAACTGCCTCAAAAGATGTTCTAATTTTCAGGAATTTAAATGGCTCTCTGGATTCGAACCAAGGAGGATCTTGGAAATCTAAAATATGTTTCAGAATTTTATTTATGATCTCTATCTATATGCCGAATTTCAAGTTTCTATATTATTGGGAAAGGTATCAAAATAATTCCTAAAAATCGGATCAACTTCTGATTGCAGAGACACCTGGTGTCGAACCCAGGACACATTGATAGCTTGAAGTTTGAAGTCGATATCGTGCCGGGAAGTACCTAAAATTTGTTTCCGTTATCTCCGTAAGAAATGCATTGAGGAATTTAAATGTCCCTCTGGGATCGAACCAAGGACCATCAGCGAATATGTAAAATTCGAAGATGATATATTTTTATGGTGTCCACCCCCATACCGAATTTCAAGTTTCTATGCCATCTGAAAAGGATCCAAAGAAAATCTTAAAAATCGCCACAATGCATTTTAAACGGCCGATCTTTGCCCCGACCTAGCATCGAACCAAGGATAATATTCGTAGATGTTTTTACGGTTTCCTTTAGATATGCATGGCATCTAGTGATCCCTTGAATTTCATATCTCTCCTTTTCCAAGAAGTGCCTCAAAAAAATTTTCGAAAATCCCCGCCATGTAATCTTATGGGGAAAATTGCGATTTTGGGGCCTTCTGAAATCGAACCCATGACACCGAGGTTCAAAGTCGGCTTTTTCCTGGAGGTTGCACGTCATGGCCATAACGCCGTAAAAATTTCAAGTCTATGGCTCTTGTGGAACATGGTTAGAATTTTGATCCCCTATGAATGAATGAATGTGTATATAGGTACGAGTAAAAAGTAGCTTGCATACTGCAAGCAGATCGGCAATACTAATTTCATATCGGCATCATATCGGGACGGTTCTCAAAAGAACAAAAAAATGATTCAAAATATTCTTAAAATTCGCTGCAATTTTATCGTCTGGCATCGAACCCGGGTCTTACTGGTATATTACTATGCAGCACAATAGAGGATCACCGTCTCTAACTATGTGTGAAAATTCAAGCAGAAATATTGGCTACAACTGCCTCAAAAGACGTTCTAATTTTCACGAATGTAAATGGCTCTCTGGATTCGAACTAAGGACGATCTTGGAAATCTAAAATATGTTTCTGAAAGTTATTCATGATCTCTATCTATATGCCGAATTTCAAGTTTCTATATTATTGGGAAAGTTTTCAAAATAATTCCTAAAAATCGTATCAACTTCTGATTACAGAGACACCTGGTGTCGAACCCTAGAAATATTGTAACGTGTCATATGACGTGTATCATGACGTGTAACCTCCAGGAAAAGCCGACTTTGAACTTCGGTGTCATGGGTTCGATTCCAGAAGGCCCCAAAGTCGCGAATTTGCCCATAAGAATACATGGCGGGGATTTTCGAAAATTTTTTTATGGCACTTCCCGGAAAAGGAGAGATTTGAAATTCAAGGGATCGATAGATGCCGTGCATATCTAAAGGAAACCATAAATACATCTATGAATATTATCCTTGGTTCGATGCTAGGTCGGGGCAAAAATCAGCCGTTGAAAATGCATTGTGGCGATTTTAAAGATTTTTTTTGGACCCTTTTCCGATGCCATAGAAACTTGAAATTCGGTATGTGGTAGGATACTATGAAAATATATCATTATCGAATTTTACATATCCGATGATGGTCCTTGGTTCGATCCCGGAGGGACATTTAAATTCCTCAAAGCATTTCTTACGGAGAAAACGGAAACAAATTTTAGGTACTTCCCGGCACGATATCGACTTCAAACTTTGCATATAAAAAGATCAAGTCCATACAAATCAAACATTGCATTCACAGCTATCAATGTGTCCTGGGTTCGACATCAGGTGTCTCTGCAATCAAAAGTTGATCCGATTTTAAGGAATTATTTTGAAACCTTTACCAATAATATACAAACTTGAAATTTGGCATATAGATAAAGATTAATAATAACTTTCAGAAACATGTTTTAGATTTCCAAGATCGTCCTTGGATCGAATCCAGAGAGCCATTTACATTCGTGAAAATTAGAACGTCTTTTGAGGCAGTTGTAGCCAATATTTCTGCTTGAATTTTCACACATAGTTAGAGACGGTGATCTTCTATTGTGCTGCATAGTAATTTACCAGTAAGTCCCGGGTTCGATGCCATTTTATAAAATTGCAGCGAATTTCAATAATATTTTGAATCTTTTTTTGTTCTTTTGAGAACCGTCCCGATATGATGCCGAAATGAAATTAGTATTGCCGATCTGCTTGCAGTATGCAAGCTACATTTTACTCGTATAATAGATATATAGACGTTTCTCCGGATATCTTTTATATATAGACGCTTCTCCGGATATACTTATGTATATATATACACTTGGGATCAAAAGTCTAACCATGTTCCACAAGTGCCACCGACTTCAAATTTTTACGACGTATTGGCAATGACATGTAACCTGTAGGAAAAAGCCGACAATGAACCTCGGTGTCATGGGTTCGATTCCAAAAGGCCCAGTAGTCCCGATTTTCTCCATAAGGATACATGGTGGCGAATTTCAAAATTTTTTAAATAATACTTCCCGGACAGGTAGAGAATCGAAACTCAAGGAGCTTACAGATATGGTCAAGAACTATTTAAAACATTAATGACTACTAATGAGAACGTCCTGGGTTCGATGCTAGGACGATGCAAAAATACCGCTTTTAAAATGCATGGGGATATTTTTTCATTAATTTTTTTGATGCACTTATCGGAATGTAATGAACTTTTCGCTCACCTAGAAGATATATATGCTAAGAATTTGTTTCAGAAAAAAAATTTCTTAAGCCCGTACTATTCCTGGGTTCGATGCCAGAGCACATTAACATTTCTCTCATAAGGAATATAAGGGAAAAGTAAGTAGTCGTTTGAGGCAGTTGCAGCCAATATTTCTGCTTGAATTTTCACACATAGTTAGAGATAGTGATCTTCTATTATGTCGCATAGGAAGTATTACCAGAAATATCCGGGTTCGATGCCCGGCGGCATATATGTCTCCCGTTTAAAATACATTTGGTTAGTATTTCATTATGTATTTGATGCACTTTTCGAAATGATAGGAAGTTCGTACTTGGCTGGAAGATATATGAAAAGAATTGTTTTCAGAAAAAAATTTTCATAAGCCCGTACTATTCCTGGGTTCGATGCCAGAGCACATTAGCATTTCTCTTATAAGGAAATTAAGGGAAAAGTAGGACGTCGTTTGAGGCAGTTGCAGTTAATATTACTACTTGAATTTTCTCACATAGTTAAGGATGGTGATCTTCTATAGTGCTGCATAGTAAATATGACCAGGAAGACCTGGGTTTGATGCCAGACAAATAAATTGCAGCAGAAATTAAGAATATTTTCCATCGATTTTTTTTTCTTTTGAGGACTCACTCTATGTGATGCCGACAAAAAATTTGTGTTATCGATGTGCTTGCAGTATTCAAGCAACATTTTACTCGTCTATTATATATAGTATAATATATAGACTCTTCTCCGGATATCTATTTTATATAGATGCTTCTCTGGATTCATTCATATCTATTATATATAGATGCTTCTCCGGATTCATTCATATATATAGCTATATAGATAGGATACAAATTCACAGACTAAACCACAAGCGTCATTAACTTGAAATTTTTTTGATATATTGGCCATAACGTGAAACCCCAAAGAAAAAAGCGAATTTGATCCTCAGTGTCATAGGTTCGATTCTAGAGGGCCCCAAAGTCCCGATTTTTCCCGTTTAAATGCATTGCCGTGATTTTCGGGAATTTAAAAAAAATACTTTCCGGATAGGTAGAGAAATAAAACTCAAGGAGCCTATATTTATGGTCTTGGACTTTTGAAAACATCAATGACTTTCACAAAAAATATCCTGGGTTCGATGCTAGGACGATGCAAAGATCTGCCCTTTAAAATACATGGGAGCTGTTTTTCATTATTTTTTTGATGCATTTCTCGAAATAATAGGAAGTTCGTGCTTAGCCAAAAAGTGTAAGGTAACAATTGGTTTAAGAAAAAAATTTTCATAAGACCTTACTATTTCTGGGTTCGATGCCAGAGCACATTAACATTTCTCTCATAAGGAATATAAGGGAAAAGTAAGACTTCGATTGAGGCAGTTGCAGCAAATATTTCTGCTTAAATTTTCGCACATAGTTAAAGAATAATATCTTCTATTATGTTGCATAGGAAGTTTCACCAGAAAGTCCCGGGCTCGATGCCGGGCGGTAAATATGTCTCCCGTTTAAAATACATAGGGTTAGTATTTCATTATTTTTTTGACGCACTTATCGAAATGATAGGAAGTTCATGCTTGGCTGGAAGATGTATGGTTAAAACTGGTTTAAGAAAACAGTTTTCAGAAGACCGTAATATTCCTGGGTTCGATGCCAGACCACATTAACATTTCTCTTATAAGAAATATAAGGGAAAAGTAGGACGTCGTTTGATGCAGTTGCAGTTGATATTTCTGCTTGAATTTTCACGCATAGATAGAGATGGTGATTTTCTATTGTGTTTCATAATAAGTATCACCAAGAAGACCCGGGTTCGATGCCGGACGAATAAATTGCAGCGAATAATCATAATATTTTCAATCGATTTTTTTTTCACTTGAATGCCTTCCCGATATGATGCCGACATAAAATTAGTGTTGTCCATCTGCTTGTCCATCTACATTTTACTCGTATCTATTAAATATAGATGCTTCTCCGGATTCATTCATGTATATACCTAGATAGATAGATAGATAGGATACTAATTCACAGCCTAAACCACAATCGTGATTTACTTGAAATATTTACGACGTATTGGCCATAACGTGTAACCGCCAAAAAAGGTGATTTTGAATCTCAGTGTCATATGTTCGATTCCAGAGGGCCCCAAAGTCCCGATTTTTCCCGTTTCAATGCATTGCTT
This sequence comes from Sympetrum striolatum, assembly GCA_947579665.1. NCBI lineage: Eukaryota > Metazoa > Arthropoda > Insecta > Odonata > Libellulidae > Sympetrum > Sympetrum striolatum. The sequence goes on from OX388351.1 coordinate 82,784,340, forward strand.
TGATTTTCGGGAATTTTTAAAAAATACTTGCCGGATAGGTAGGGACTTAAAACTCAAGGAGCCGATATATATGGTCATGATCTATCGAAAACATACATGAGTATTACGAAAAACATCCTTGGTTCGATGCTAGGTCGAGGCAAAAATCGGCCGTTTAAAATGCATTGTGGCGATTATTAAGATTTCTTTTGGACCCCTTCCCGATGGCATGAAAGCTTGAAATTCGGCATGGAGTTGGAGATCAATAATAGATTTCAGAATCAAATTTTACTTATTCGCTGATGGTCCTTGGTTCGATCCCAGAGGGCCATTTAAATTCCTCAATGCATTTCTTACGGAGATAACGGAAACAAATTATATGTACTTCCCGGCACGATAAAGATTTCAAACTCTGTACTAAGAAAGATAAAGTCCATACAAATCAAACAGTGCATTAACAGCTGTCAATGTGTCCTGGTTTCGCCACCAGGCGTCTCTACAATCAGAAGTTGATCCGATTTTTAGGAATTATTTTGAAACCTTTCCCAAAAAAATTGAAACTTGAAATTCGGCATGTAGATAGAAATGATAGATACATTTCAAAATCATGTTTTAGATTTCCAAGATCGTCCTTGGTTCGAATCCAGAGAGCCATTTCCTCGGTTTGATCCCAGAGGGCCATTTACATTCTTCAATGCATTTCTTATGGTGATAACGGAACCAAATTTTAGGTACTTCCCGGCATGTTATCGACTTCAAACTTTGCAAGATACAAGAACAAGTCTTTAGAAATCAAACTTTTCATTCACAGCTTACAGTATGTCCTGGGTTCGACACCAGGTGTCTCTGCAATCAGAAGTTGATCCGATTTTTGGGAATAATTTTGAAACCTTTCCCAATAATATAGAAATTTGAAATTCGGCACATAGATAGAGATCATTAATAACTTTCAGAAACATATTTTTGATTTCCAAGATCGTCCTTGGTTCGAATCCAGAAAGCCATTTACATTCGTGAAAAGTAGAACTTCGTTTGAGGCAATTGCAGTCAATATTTCGCCTCGAATTTTCACACATAATTAGAGATGGTGATCGTATGTCGTGCTGCATAGTAAGTTCACCAAGAAGACCAGGGATCAATGCCAGACGATTAAATTGAAGCGAATTCTAAGATTATTTTCAATCCTATTTTTTTTTCTTTTGAGGGCTGTCCCGATATGATGCCGCCATGAAATTAGTGTTGTCGATCTGCTTGCAGTATGCAAGCAACATTTTACTCGTCTATTATATATAGATGCTTCTCCTGATTTATTCATGTATATAGATAGATAGAGAGGATACGAATTCAAAGGCTAAACTACAAGCGTCATTAACATGAAATTTTTACGACGTATTGGCCATTACGTGTAACCGCCAGCAAAATTGCTAATTTGAACCTCAGTGTCATGGGTTCGATTCCAGAGGGCCCCAAAGTCCCGATTTTTCCCGTTTAAATACATTGCTTTGATTTTCGGGAATTAAAAAAATATACTTACCGGATAGGTAGAAAATCGAAACTCAGGGAGTCTATATATATGGTCATTATCTATCGAAAACATAAATTAGTTTTACGGAAAAATATCCTGGGTTCGATGCTAGGGCGAGGCAAAAATCGGCCGTTTAAAATGCATGGGGATAGTCTTTCATTAATTTTTTTGATGCACTTTTCGGTATGTAAGGAACTTTTCGCTCACCTAGAAGATATATATTAAGAATTTATTTAAAAAAAAAAAATTCATGAGCCAGTAATATTCCTGGGTTCGATGCCAGAGCACATTAACTTTTCTCTCATAAGGAATATAAGGGAAAAGTTAGTCGTCGTTTGAGGCAGTTGCAGCCAATATTTCTGCTTGAATTTTCGCATATGGTTAAAGAATGTGATCTTCTTTAGTGCTGAATAGAAAGTATTACCAGAAAGACCCGGGTTCGATGCCGGGCGGCAAATATGTCTCCCGTTTAAAATACATTGGGTTAGTATTTCATTATTTTTTGATGCACTTATCAAAATGATATGAAGTTCGTGCTCGGCTGGTAGATGTATAAAAAGAATTGGTTTTAGAAAAAAATTTTCATAAGCCCGTACAATTCCTTGGTTCGATGCCAGAGCACATTAAATTTTCTCTCATAAGGAATACATGGGAAAAGTAGGACGTCGTTTGAGGCAGTTACACCCAATATTTCTGCTTGAAATTTCACACATAGTTAGAGGTGTTGATCTTCTGTTGTGCTGCATATAAAATATTACCAGAAAGACCCGGGTTCGAAGCCAGGCGGTAAATATATCCCCCATTTAAAATACATTGTAGAGGTGTCATTATTTATTTTGATGCACTTATCGAAATGATAGGAGGTTCATGCTTAGATAGAAGATGTTTATTAAGACTTGGTTTAAGAAAAACAAAATAGATAAGACCATGCTGTTCCTGGGTTCGTTGCCCGAGCACATTACAATTTCTCACACAAGGTATGTACATGAAAAGTAGGACGTCATTTGAGGCAGTTGCAGTCAATATTTCTGCTTGAATTTTCACACATAGTTAGAGATGGTGATCTTCTGTAGTACTGCATAGTAAGTTCACCAGGAAGGATTGGGTTCGATGCCAGACGATTAAATTGCAGTGAATTTTAAGAATATTTTCAATGCTTTTTTTTTCTTTTGAGAACTTTCCCGATATGATGCCTTTTTTGTTGAGGACCGTCCCGACATGATGCCGATATGAAATTAGTGTTGTCGATCTGCTTGCAGTATGCAAGCTACATTTTACTCATATATATATATGGATACATGAATGAATCCGGAGAAGCATCTATATATAATAGATACTGATGAAAGAATCGGCGATGTTTGACTTGAGGAAGGTTTTCTTGACCGTGCTATAGTAATTTACCTCTTGCATATACACGATACTTCCCTTCCCTTACATCCGATGTCATCTTTAGACACATCTTTTCATTATTTCCCACGACTTCTTTAAGAAACTCACTCCTCAGCATCTCTCTCACCACCTTTAATCAGCTTTCCCCTATTCTTCCGTCTCCATTCACATTCTACTCCATCTCAGCCATTCTGCAACCAATTACTCTTTCCATGTTTTCAAGTCAACTTCAATAACCCTTTTAATAATAGTCAATAACGTATTTCCTTTCCGACTACATTCATTTATTATCTAGTCATTTGTGCGTGTATTTCTACTGTTTATGTCAATCAGTCTCCGCGTAGCTTCACAGTTTAGCGTAACTTTTATGGAAAGCATACAATCAAAGAATCACGACTTTTATTCTCAGAACTGTTTCCTTATACTTTTATCGAACATCAAACTGGTAAACTTATTACACCATACGCGCTAACGGTAACAATTAATTGACCAATTACTTTCGATGATAAACTTAATATTGGAAGCTGTACCAATTAAGCTATTAAAAGTGTGTAAATCCGCGCCATAAATCGTATTTCGGGAACTAATTTAAGCATAAGGAGGGCTGATTGATTCATTTGTGTGAGATCCCAAATCCCGAGGAATTTAAACTCCCAATTTCCAGTTCGCAGAACTTTTGACGACCAAGTTTTCTCCGATCTTCTCAAGGTCGATTCTTTATCCTCAATCCGGGCAAACCTCCGGAGAAGTTCTTATTCAAATCGTACGCCGGAGCGACTCCGGTACAACCGGAGAGAGCTCTCGTTAATCAAGCACGGATGCCGGAAAATCAAACAGAGCGAACGCCGTGATCTCGATTGAAATCCTTAGCTGACAATTCTCGAATCACTTCATTAAAATGCACTCAGATCAAAGGATTTGCTTAGAAAAGTTGCTCTTCTCAAGCAAGGGAAAGTTGATTGGTTAATCCGATGAGTGGATCCAAATGGGATTTCAATTTAGCGAGATATCTAAGAAGCGGCCGTAATGCAAATCGTCCTTTCGACATTTATGGACTCGTTCCTCGCATGCAAACGCAGCGATTAATTATTCCTTCGAATTGAGCTTTCTTTTACTTAAAATACTTCGCAATTTTTAAGTTATATCATTGACAATCCATCACCATGTAGTATTTCCGATGCCCAATGTAACTTCCGGTATCTAATTGTAAGAATTTTTAATTTTAATCTCCTCGAAGTTCCTCATAAGCATTTGATCATAACTTTCTTTGTTCGTCTCCGGTGTTTCGATTGGTTGGTATATGACGATAACCATAATCGTAAAATTCAGCATTAATGTACCAAATACTATGGGAGGGTAAAGTAACTCATAAAAATGGGGTAAAAGGCGTGGGAGAAATCTAAAGACGTTATAAATCAATATCCGAAGTACTTGATATCATTCATTTGCTTTTTCGTGGAGGATAAACGTTTCTTGGATTCACTTTTGCTTCAGTCTGTTCCTGTGATTATATTAAAACCACCGAGTTACGAATTATGACGGCATTCGTGTGGTCTTATTGAATGCATCGCGTTTCTTCCATTGCACTTAGTGAATATTTCACACTTAACCGAATTCTGGATCTAAGACCTGGCGTATATGTTTCTTAAATCTACTGAGTAATGATTAAATTTATGCAACGGTAATGTAAGCAGATCGATTATGCTTGGAGCTAATATGAATACAAAGACTACATTCCATCTAAAATAGAAAATGCGAAGCATTTTAAAAATATTTCCCAGCAATTACGCAAATATATGCACTTTAAATTGTGACTTTTCCATACAAATCATTAACTATGTGGGCTTCCTAATTGCAAACCTCAATTAAAAACCCGATGAGGTGTTATTAGATCTACTTTTGTGTTGTGGCTTCAGCAAGAGTCAATGCATTCATTCAAGTTTGAACTTTCTTTCACTTGAAAAAATTTAACCAAGTTAACCAATCGCTGTGCAGGGTGATTATTTATCAAAATTGCAAATTTTCTCAGAACCAAAATCGATGTTAATTTTATTGCCGAAAAAAGCGTAAAAGTTTAACGCTTTCGACTGAATTTCATTGAATAAATGTCACTGAAATAAGCCCAGGAAATGAATTGATATTACTTTAACATGGATATGAAAACATGGTTAACCAGTGGAAATTAAAAGGAATTTAAAGATGAGCACTAAATTACTCTCTTAACCCGGTTGCGACGCCTGTATTTCAAAACGTGTCCTCTATGATTGAAATTAATAGAGATGAGAGGACGAAATACTCAAAGGGCTCCGCTTCATTCTATTCCTAGAATTCGAGACGACAGAGGTCTGTCTGGCTTCCGAAGCTAAGGTCGCCGATACAGGGGGTGATAACGTCATATCTTTCGATGGAACACATTTTATTCCAACTTATTTGTTTTCATCGGTGTTTTTTGCATTATTGAAACAAAACAGGCGCTCCCTTCGTTCCAAATCTTCCCTCGATACCGGAGATAACTGCCGAAAGTCGCTTATCATATTTACTGTAGTATTCTAGAGCCTTTGAAGGCTTATCATATCCATTGTCGTACTGCAGTCGTTGAAGGCACAGCTGGACCACGGTTGATAAGATGACCATTCATACAATTCTTTCCGTTATAGGTTGTATTATTGTTCATAACCATCGGCAGATACTTGACGGTACTTATTCTTCTCATGTAGATGAACAGTCGAAAGTACTTAGAAAATTGTTTACTTTTTAGAATAGTCGGCATTAGTTGCGGTGAACACATCTTCAACGAAATGTCCTCTTCGAGATGCAATTTTAAGCTAATTATAATCGACTGAATAGAAAATTGGACACTGGAATGGAAAGGAAAATGATAGAGAGTTGTACGAGAAACGCGAACTTTTCTTAATTGAAGGATTCCGGATTGCTTATCTTACTTAAATAATAATAAATTTTAGCAGAAATTGTTGAGTTAGGAATAGAACTGTTAGATAATTGAAGATTTCTTGAGAATTTAAAGAGACCTAACTCCGAGATTTAACCGAAGCACTATGACATCTATGATAGCTAGCTATAAAGCTATGTTAGTAGCCATAATATCGTCATTCATAATTCTATCTGACTTTGTACGCCTCTTTAACGAATTACTGATTCTTTTCTTATACTATTCGTGAATCGGAAATTTCTCTTAGACAATGAAGCGATGACCAAGTACTCCTAAACATAATAAGCTAAGCAAATCATGCAAATTTTTTAGGCAATTACCAATTGAAAATTGAAAATAAATTCCCTCGAATAAATGTCATGTGGTTCTAACGTTGAGAAAGGCACGTTTCCATGTGCAACTTGCCATCCATCAATTCATAAATATGGAATCCCACTACTATGGCAATGCCAAAACCATCGCTTTTCTTTTAAGACTTGGAAATAATCGGTTTGCTTCGAGAAAGTGCCAATACGAAAAGAACGACACTTGCAGAAGACAAGGGAGAGTGAATAACGTCGGCACTCGAAGACAAATATCACGTTACTATTCGCTATCACAACTGACGTTGGCGATCGAGAGCCATCATCCACTCACTTCGGTGCACTCGGCGAGGATCGAACACTTGACCCAATTAGAGGAAGGATCGACTGCATGATTAAACACACCGACTAGTTCTCGGTCGTGAGCTAAATATATTCCTTAAGTTTGAAAGAAATTCGAGTCCTCATCGGAAACTTCAGTCCCGAGGAATTCGGCGACTTGGGTACGCACGCGACAGAACCGCCGATCTCTCCAAAGGAGAACGCCGTCAAAACAGACACGCGGACGGGGGAAAAGGGGCTATCCCAACTCACCCTCCGCTCCATGCTGACGGCGATCTCCTGGTGCCTCATCCTCGGTCTTCAGCAGCCTCCATATCCTCCGAGGTCCATCCTTCAATGGTCCAGAAGATGAATAACAAATTTGCACTCAACCATACGACACTTTTTTTAACGGGGTGGTTCCACAGTGTTCGGATTTGGGCCCGCGATAGTTCACTAGCGACCGGGGGTGAAAAATCAAAAGTGGGTTTGATGATTAGGGAGGGCCGCACAATGCAGACAGCGCGTGGTTGCGGTCGGGAGTTTTCCGTGCTTCGACCAGCTGCAGCCGTCGCTGGCGAGAGCCGATTGGGGTACTGACTGGGGTTTGGAAGGGAGCGGACTTTTACACGGAGCGGAGGGGAGGGCCCGGAGGAGAGGTTGGTGGTTGGGGGGCCTGTGAATAAAGCACGCGGCACGCGTTCCATTCTGTTTTTCAACCCCTTCCTTCTCTTTCGCTTTGTTTCCTTTATTGCTCTCTCCTATGGTTTCTTCTCTATTCCTAGTTGCTTTCCCCCCGCCCTTGAATCCCTACTTTCTCTTCACTATTTCTCTTTTAGTGCTGTCTCCCTCTACTTCTCAAGGCCTCTTTTATGTCCTTTCTATTTCTGTTTCTTTACTACCTTTCTTACTTTGTATCTTTGCTCTTTCACGTTTTCTAAATGCTTTCGCTTTCTTGCTCTGACAATTTCTCACTCACTGTTTTCCTGTTTTTCTCTAGATATCTTCTATTATATGTTTTTCAAAATAAATTAACTTATTCTCTACATATATTTAAGTATGTAAATATATGTGTACCTATAAATCAGTGTTTCTGTAGTTATTTCCCTTATTACTTCTCTATGGAGGATGTTAAGAATAAGGTTTAACAAATACTTTTTTCTACAGATTTATTTGCAAAACAACCGATTTCGGCACAGATCGGCCATCTTCAGACCTATTTGTTAAACCTTATTCTTAACATCCTCTGTTATGGATTTCCACAAGGTAAAGCCTGCCACAATCGATTTTACATCTCTATATTTATTTATCTATTCTATACTATGTTCCTGTAGACATTTTATGAACTACGGATAACAAAATGCACCGATGATGGAATAAAGAAATATATAAAGGGCAGGGCCGGCCTTAGGCTAGGAACACATTCACCGGTTTCCCCCGGCCGGCAAAACATAGTCGGTTTTTAAGCTGGGTCACAAGGGTAGTAAGCAGTAGAAGTAAATGGAGCCTTTCACACTAGCCGAGAATAGATTATAGACCTCTGGGTTGCCGGATAACAGCCGCCCCAACGACTGAAGAGGACGGCACCGGGTTTGGACCTTTATGACCATTTACGACCATTAACGACCGGGTGTGGGTAGTAATGCACGTCGGTCAGATGAGCCCTTTCACATTGAACGGTTGTTGCCGGGTGCCTTCCCCCATCCCTTGCTGCTTATTTTGACCTTTTAAAGCCTCCAGCATTAATTATTTTTTCTTCGGCAACTTTTGAATGTAAACATACATCAGTTATCATTCACGGAGAAGTAAGGTTCATTCTTTCTTTTTGACATGCGGCCGCTGCCGGATAAAAACATTGTTGCGATATGAATGTTTATAAGATGTTGTCGGTGGGGAGGGAGAGTTTCATTATACGCCTCCACTTTGACAAATTCTTATTTAAGCGTACTTCCAATTATATATTTTTTAACTACCGGCAATTCACCAATCACTCACTGATATAATGTTTTATCATATGAAGCAATATTTTAAGATTAATTATATAAAGCATTATGTAAAGAATTTAATTTCCGAAAATAATTTGCTGTTAACTAGGGCAGGTAAGGAACAGAGTGTAGTGATATGTGATAAACAAAAACATGTGGACAAATGCCGTGATTTTATTGATAACAATAACATTCTTAAAAAAGATCCAACAATGTCCAATCAAATGTGTGTGAGTGAAGAAAACGAATTTACTCTCGGATAGAGGAAATCACAGCCGACAATTTGTATGAAATTTGGTAGAATATATCCTTAAGAAGAAAGTGAAGAAAACGGACAGGAGCAAAAATCTCTCCGCGAAACTCTCACCCTTGAGAAATCCCAAGATTTCATGGAGGAGAATACTACTCCTTGGGGAGATCTCATACCGGTTGTGGAATGCCCTTACCGAAAATATCAAAGCCTGTTTCTATTCACCATCAACAAATAGGAGTACTCTTGGAGAATTGGATTTACCAATATAACTAAAAATTGTTAATAGAATATTGCCTAATGATGCTAGCTCACTAGCGAAACATGTCGCCTAAATAAAAAATCTATGGAAGTGTACTAAATTAATCTTTCATTCCCTGTAATTTCCTTTGCCGAATTTGCCTCTGACGCGGATATAAAAGTCGCCGCCTGTAGGAAACGCATTGCTTCCGTTCCCGAAATAGAAGATATTAAAAAAGGAATAATTTTGTCTATAATCCTCAATCTTTATCTCCAACGTCCTTTTCTCAACGTGGTCCCTTGCCATTACCCTCTCCTCTACTATTGCTTTATTTTTGAAATTGAACTTTGAAATTAGCAAGTAATTTTAAAAATTAAAGTTATTTGAACCGAAAATTCCAAAGAGAATTGATTTTTCACCAACACCGGAGAAGCAACCGGGACAGTTTATGGCTAGCCCGGTTCTTGTGAGTGAAAGTATCCCTACCCCGGTTTCACGACCATTTTATGACCGACCGGACGAGCGAAACCGGTGAATGTGTTCCTAGCCTTAGAGGAGTGGTTGCCCGTCTCTTCATTGTTTACTCTCAATTACCGAACATTCACTTCATCGCTGTTCTGCTACAACAATCTCAAAATATTACAATATAGCTTTTATTATCAGCGTTGAAATTGTTGCTATTAGAATATTGATTAGAACAATCACTGATTATTAGTTTTTTGACAGCAGTATTATTGACACCATGCTTTTATAAAAAATTCACAGCTCAACAACTTAAAGTATATTTATTACATCGCTGAATATATTTTTGATTGTAAGATGAGCTATTTATGAATGCCCAATACACGCTGTAAAAGGAGCGTATAGTTTTCTACAGTTATTGCGCATTGACATAGATAAATTTTAACTGGACACATATCGATAAAAATATATAAAATGCATATATTACAGCTATATACAATGATGTTAGCTCCCTTTTAGTAGTCTTTAGATATATACATTGAAACATCTTTTTTGCATTTCTGCAATTCATTTTGATTCCCCCATCTCTTCATTCCTTTGTCTGTTCTTTCTTTACTCCTGATTCCCGCTCTCTCTTCCCAATTCTGCCTCTATTTTCACGTGTGTTAAATTCTCTACTTTTAGCCCCTATTTCCTTCTCGTCGCATTTTTCTCTCGCCCCCTTTCTCCTCCATTTCCCACGGTCTTTCCTCCGTTTTCCCTTCTCTTTCGTCATCCTTTCCCCGCCGTTGAGGGTGGCTTTAAAACCGGTGTCTCCGTCGGACACAGACGCAGTGGGGTGAGCGGCTTTAAAAAGCGGTGCAGGTTTCCATTAGATCCCATGGGGTGAGGGGTAAGGGATTCGGTTATTTTATATTTAAATAAAACAGGAGGATGCGTCCAGCTGGATGGGGGGCAATTCACGGCTGTTTGTTTTTTTAATCAGAATGGTACGGCTCATTGGGAAGCGGTTGTAACAGACGCTATTGAAGGAGTTATTGATTTGGAATGTAAAATAACTAAGACTATACGAAATAGCTTCTATCTACACCAGGTGATGATTCCGTTCTTGATCCTAATTTCACCTTTTATGCCTTTAAAAGTAAACGAACTCTGTTCATCAATTTCCCCAATTAAATAACGATTATTAAAAGACGACCGTTTTATTTCTAAAAGTAGAAACATTATATGCTCTTTATCATGCGTTCTAAAAACAAACTGGATCTCTTGATTCCTTTACCAGCTCTCTTAAAAAAGATGGTCTCCTGAAATAGTTCGGACTGGTAACATTAATTTACACATATTTTATATACGTTATTTTACTTGTATATTATAAATTAATATGCATTTACTTTGAGTATTCTTACAATATTTCTGCGTAGTATTCTGTCCGGAAGCCAGTTAAAACCTCTGGCCATCTACTGTTGACCACCCAGAGCTGTGGAGGGGGAATGGGCCTTATTTCATAGAATGAGGGTTGAGGTCCTTTCATTATTGAGCGCTTTGAGTTGAAAACATCCGCGTGGAAGCAGCACAGTGACTCAAAGCATTGCACTTTGTGTTCCGTGTTTCCCCGAATAAGAGACCCGAAAGTAAGCCCTAATGTGATTTTTCAGGATTTTCTCAAGGTTAGCTTTTCTCCAAATCTGAGTGGTAGCGGAGACAGAGTCCGTTGAAACGCGCTGCTACAGACTATTGAATTACAAAGTTATAAATGATTACATAACAGTAAATAATATTATTAACATTAGTGCTTAGAATAAATGGTAGTCAAAAGATGAATAGTTACCCTAATGCAAAACAAGCTAACGATTTTCATTTTCTTCCTAGAGCCAGTAGTAAAAAAATATGATTGTCTAATATTATTATACCAAGGCGTCTTTTAATGCGAAATTTAATATAAGAACGGGTCTTACTTTCAAGGAAACACTCAACGAGGAGTGTCCAAGATGAATGCGATTCTTCACCTCAGCGATTTTCATATTATCGTATCCATGAAAAAGACAATGATGAATGAAAGATATATTTTCTCAACAGGGTGCCAAAAAGCGAACGAGAAATATCTCATTCGTCAAGCGTCTTTTTATTAATATTATTCTAATATTCGTAATATAAGCTAGCTTGCATCGGTCACATTGTATTTTTTGTCATTTAGTATAAATGTGTAATTTTTATCAACTAGTTTTTCATTTAGTGTAAATCTATTAGTTTTAACTAAATGTCTAGTATCTGATATTTGTTGGTACGTTTTTATAGATTTATTTATTTTTCTAGATATAAGTTGAAATCAATTTTTTTATTGGAAATAGAAAAACACAATGTATTCAATTCTTTACTAATTTTACTATTTCCAGTAATGGAATTCCACAAAGTTACGGCTGTTACTATTGATTTCAATATTTTTATTTTACGTAGTAAAATCTTCTTGGAAAACTTTAAATTTTGGTGGAGAATTGAGGGTATTCTAGCAAAACCTCACCGTAAAAGTAAAATAATAAGTATTATTATAATTGTTTCCTTTTCCGTTTGACATATTTATTCTTATTCATTCCGCCCAAAATCTTTATACATTTCAGTGATTATTTCTGTCATCCCGGGCATGCCTTTTATCATTATCTATCTTCATTCATTCATTAATAACAGGCATATTAGAATTATCCATCTAATGAGTCATTTATATAGAATGCTCATATACGCGTTGGGGGAAGCATTTGAAGATCGGCGCATAGCGTGACTCAAGCACGTGTATATGAAAGCTTTGTAAAGAGATTCTTCCATTCTAGCTTTTATGTAAAACCTAAAATCCCTAGATTAGAAGAGTAACGTCATCTGCCTTAGAAGAGTTATTTCGAGGACAATCATGAGATGTTTTAGTGCCTTCGAGATGTATTGACCCAGCTAGTGAGTCCGTTTTGTTGATGCAAAACTCGGTGTCGGTTACCTGCCTGTGGTTCCTAGGCAGCAAATACTGAGTCACCCGATCGCAAGTTTTATGTTTGTCCTGGAAGGTGACCTAAATACTTGTCACCGGAGAGCTGTTAACCAGTAATTTGATGCTGCTATTTTGCCTTAGTCATAGATTAGTTTATTGAAGGAGGGAATTGAAAAATCCTATCCGTGATTTCGTTACAGTGTTCGAGACGAATCCCATTTATGGTTGTATATAGTGTAAAGAGAAAATACTATCTTTCGCCTTTACCTTTTCATAACAGAGCCATCGAGTTGGTTGTCGGATTTAGTACAATATGATATGATTATTCGCTTTAAGTATTGTGTTGAAGTGGTTATTCAGCGAGAGGAGACGTTGAAAGAAGCGAATATACACGAATATATATGAAATGTATTATACGAATAGCAGCCATAATTTTCGTACGGTAATGAAATCTGAGTGCGTCAAATAACGTCTGTTATAGAAAACTGAATGAAATTATACATTTGGAATGTATAATGTTAGCATTGGCGGATCTACTTAGCCGGTCAATTGCCTCCATGTTGATTTTTAAGAATAAACTGATCTGGAATAACTGGATCTGTCCATCTCATTTATATATTTATACGAGTAAAATGTAGCTTGCATACTGCAAGCAGATCGCCAATACTAATTTCTCTAAACGGACGGATCTCAAAAGAACAAAAAAAGATTCAAAATACTCTTGAAATTCGCTGCAATTTTATAAAATGGCATCAAACCCGGGACTTACTGGTAAATTACTATGCAGCAAAATAGAAGATCACCGTCTCTAACTATGTGTGAAAATTCAAGCAGAAATATTGGCTACAACTGCCTCAAAAGACGTTCTAATTTTCACGAATGTAAATGGCTCTCTGGATTGGATCCAAGGACGATCTTGGAAATCTAAAACATGTTTCTGAAAGTTATTTTCGATCTTTATCTATATGCCGAATTTCAAGTTTCTATATTATTGGGAATGGTTTCAAAATAATTCCTAAAAATCGGATCAACTTCTGATTGCAGAGATACCTAGTGACGAAACCAGGAAATATAGTAAGCTGTGAATGTAAAGTTTGATTTGTAAGGACTGGCTCTTCTATCATGCAAAGTTTGAAGTCGAGTTTCAAGTATCCATGTTATCGGGAAAGGATCAGAAAAAAATCTTAAAAATCGCCACAATGCATTTTAAACGGCCGATTTTTGCCCCGACCTAGCACCGAACCAAGGATAATATTCGTAGATGTCTTTATGGTTTTCTTTAGATATGCTTGGCATCAAGGGATCCCTAGAGTTTTAACTCTCTCCTTTTCAGGGAAGTGCCTCAAAAAATTTTTCGAAAATCCCCGCCATGTATACATATGGGGAAAATCGCGACTTTGGAGCCTTCTGGAATCGAACCCATGACACCGAGGTTCAAAGTCGGCTATATATATATATATATATATATATATATATATATATATATATATATATATATATATATATATATATATATATATATATATATATATATATATATATATATATATATATATATATATATATAGATAGATAGGATACAAATTCACAGGCTAAACCACAAGCGTGATTGAGTTGGAATTTTTACGACGTTTGGCCATAACGTGTAACCGCCAGAAAGATTGCGATTATGAACCTCAATGTCATGGGCTCGATTCCAGAAGGCCCCAAAGTCCCGATTTATTCCATAAAGATACATTGCGGGGATTTTCGAAAATTGTTTTGAGGTACTTCCCGGCAAAGTAGAGAGTTGAAATTCGAGGCATCACTGGAGGCCGTGCATATTTGACGAAAACCATTAAGACATCATCATATATTATCATCGGTTCGACGCTAGGTCAGGGCAAATATTCTCCCGTTTAATTTACATTGCGATTTTTAATATGTTTATTAATCACTTTCCGATAAGCTAGAAACTTGAAACTCGGCATGTAGATAGAGATCATAAATACATTTTATGTAAATTGTTGAACGTTCCGCTAATTGATCTTGGTTCGATTCCAGTGAGCCATTTACATTTCTCAATGCATTTCTTATGGAGAAAACGGAAACAAATTTTTGGTACTTCCCGGCATGATATCGACTTTTCATTAAATAAGATATAGTCCTAACAAGTCATACTATGCATTCACAGCAGCCAGTATGTCTTGAGTTCGACACCAGGCGTCTCTAAAATTAGTAACTGTTACGATTTTTAAGAATTGTTTTGAATCCCTTCCCGATAATATAGACTCTTTAAACTTGGCATGTAAATAACTATCATAGATACATTTCTAACACATGATTTAGATTTCCTTGATCGTCCTTGGTTCGATCCCTGAGAGCCATTTACATTGCCGTATGCTTTTTAGATGGGGATAATGGAGTCTCATTTCAGGGCCATCCTGGTATGCTATGGACTTCAAACTTTGCATAAAATAAAATTAGGTCATTATCAAGTTATTATATCTATTCGTATCTGCCAATAGGTCTTGGGTTCGACACCAGTTAGAGATGGTGAACTGCTTTTGTACTACATAGTAAGAAACACCAGGAAGACCCGGGTTCGATGCCGGTCGGATAAAATGCAGGGAAGAATATTTACATTCCAATATTTTTCAGACTTTAGGACCCTCTGGATATGAAGCAATCATGAAATTAGTGTTGTCGATCTGCTTGCAGAATGCAAGCTACATTTTACTCGTATACCTATATAGATAGATAGGATACTAATTCACAGCCTAAACCACAAGCATGATTTACTTGAAATTTTTACGACGTATTGGCCATAACGTGTAACCGCCAGAAAAAAATGTGATTTTGAACCTCAGTGTCATAGGTTCGATTCCAGAGGGCCCCAAAGTCCCGATTTTTCCCGTTTAAATGCATTGCCGTGATTTTCGGGAATAAAAAAATTAAAATACTTTCCGGATAGGTAGAGAAATAAAACTCAAGCTGCCTATGTTTATGGTCTTGGACTTTCGAAAACATCAACGACACTTAGTTACAGATGGTGATCTTCAAGGGTGCTGCATAGTAAGTATGACCGGGAAGACCTGGGTTCGATGCCAGAGGAATAAATTGCAGCGGAAATTAAGAATATTTTCCATCCATTTTTTTTTCTTTTGAGGACTCACTCTATGTGATGCCGACAAAAAACTTTTGTTATCGATGTGCTTGCAGTATGCAAGCTACATTTTATTCGTATATATATATGGATACATGAATGAATCCGGAGAAGCATCTATATATAATAGATATTCATTATACCTAATCTAATTAATGCCACCTTGGTACATGGCGCGGGTCCTGCCAGATTCAAAGTTCTAAATATTTATATCGACGCTTCCCGACGACGAGATATTAGCACAGAGTGATGGTGTGATGTTTGCAAATTGAGTTAAAGTAGGAAATTGTTGCGGTTTTTTGCGATTTTGCAATTTGTAGCGACTTTTAGGTCGAGACTCATATCCAGTTATTTTAAATCTTAAAATTATTTATTTATTTATAACTAAAAATTATTGCTAAAATAATAATAATTTTTAAGAATAAATAAATAAATAATTTTAGGATTTAAAGAATGATCTTCTACTCAAAACCAAAAAAAATCTGATGTGGCCAACACATGACTTTCTCCGTATTTATTGAAAACATAAGCCTATGCCGGTAATATATAAATAACTCCAAAACAATGAGTGTTACAGGAAAATTTTTCATACAAGCTTTGTAGTAAAAAACATTATCTACAACTTTGGTACATAATTGTTTATACCTACATTGCATTCTGACAGAGATAAGTATGAAAAACTTCCTTTTCTGGGTAAACAACAACTTCCGGTTAACCATTATTGAAGAATAACTCCTAAACAATCAGTGTTACGAAAAAATGTTTCATACAAAAGTTGTAGTAAAATACATTATCTATAACTTTTGTATGTAAATATATATAACTATATTGAATTCTTACAGAGATATTTAAGAAACAAAATTTTGTTCCGGATAAACCGTAACTTCCGTAACTTCTTACGAATAGCACAGTAACTAAAAGGAAAAAAGGAACACGGCTGTGTTAGTAATATAAGGATTAAAAGAGATCCAAATAGCCGTTGTTTGCGTACAACCCATCGTGCGGAAGTACCCTTATGCCTAATCCACGATTGTTCGCCAACTTCAAGCGTAAAGCGTCTAACGGTAGTTCCTTCTTCAATGGGGTCCACGATTGAACGTCAAAGTTCGTCGCTTCGGGCGGTTTCGGCCATATTCGTAAGCATTCGCTGCGAGGTTGCTGCGAACTTTTTAAACTAGAAAAACTATGTTTATCAATATCAAGCCTTACCGCTCTTGTTTATGTTCGAAAGCTTTCCTGAAATCTAGGAAAACTGCGTCTGATCTAACACCACCGTCTGCTGCTTTAGATACGTCATTCATAAAAAGCGCTATCTCACAAGACCTACCTTTCCGGAATCCGTGCTGACTCTGACTGATTGCTCCCTTTTCGGAAAGAAAGCGCATGATAGAGCTCGCTATAATATGCTCCATTATTTTGCAAAATATTGAAGTTAATGAAATAGGCCTATAATCATCTGGTTTTGACTAGGCACCTTTCTTAGGCACCGGAGTGACATTAGCTTTTTTCCACGACATTGAGACGGTTCCCTCATCCAATGATTTCTGATAGAAAATCTGTAGAAGCGGAGTAATTTTATCGGCTTAAGTTTTTATTACAACAGCGGGAATACCTTAGGGTCCTGGCGCCTTTTTTCTATCAATCTCTCGTAATAATTTTCCAATTCCATCAACCGATATTTCGATGGGACGCATCTCTGAATCAATGCGCGAGGTAAAATCCTTAACTCGACCATTTCTGGTAGTGCCTGTTAAGTAAGTTTTATCTTCTGATTTATTTACGATAATTTCCTCTGCGCTTATGAGGCTAGGCACAGAAAACTGACCTCCGCGGTTCTCACGCACGTATGACCAAAATTCTTTCTGATCGCCACCCAATGATTCTAATAGGGTTCCAGATCTATATTCCTGGTATTCTTTTCGCGCTTCTTCCTTAACTAACTTTCGCACATCCCTATATTTCTGTTCCTCGAGCTCATGGTTATTTCCGCATGCTTTGAGTTTCCTCCATCGCAGGTGAATGACTCTTTGCTTCCTATGTAATGCTCGTAATTTAGGTTTCGTCCACCGTGGCTCTTTACGCTCACGCACGCTCTTAGTAGGAACGAATTTAATTAAACCTTCTTTGATTATCCGGAGGAACTCTATCCAACTATCATTTACTGTATTTGCACCCAAGAAGCGGAAAAAAAATCATCCTTGCACTCGTTAATATAAACCATAAACTCCGTAAAATTAGCTTTGCGAATTACATATACTTGCCTCTGTGGCTTAAGAGATTTACCCGCTGCTGCTTTCATCCCCGCCATTATGACATCATGGTCTGGAATACCGTCAACAATATCGAGATTAGTTATCAATTGTGGGTGGGTGGTGACTAGTAAATCTAGGATGACTAGGAAATCTTCACCCGCACGAGTCGTTCGAGTTTTCGTCATGTTTACCTGTTCTATCGCATGCAACGAGAAAGTATCGATTAATTTTTGAGAAAATTTTCTTTCTCTACTAGAGTTGGAGCATGTTAAATTCCGCCAATTAATATGTGGTAAGTTACAGCAAAATAACTCCACTGCCTACTCTACCCTGTCTATCTTTGCGATGTATCACATAATCTGGAGGGAATATCTCGCTTGAATTAATGTCGTCGCTAAACCAACTCCCAGATCATAGTATGATATCCGCGCAAGTACTCCTTGTAAGGTTAATAAATTCCACCTGCTTATTACGTATGCTTCTGCAATTCACGACTATTATATTTAGATCTCTCAGTTCGCGCTTTAAATTTGGATTTCTGTTTGGAATAACCGTAACGTTTTTTAATTGAATTTCTCTTTATTGTCAATGCTAATGTTTCTATTTCGGGGACTAAGATCATGCGTTTCTATTTGCCTATTTACGTGGGTGTTATCTATAATTCCTACCGCTGGATATTCTTTTTGAATATTTTTATTCCCCTTTAGATTAAAATTTTTCCCTCGCAACTCTATCTGCGTTATATCGCTCTCAGCTGAAGCTGCCAAATAATCGGATAACATTGAATTACCTCCGCTGCTCGTAATTCCGTGTTCATAGTATAATTTTTGTAGATCTCAATAACACTCTTCACACTCACTCACGTGTACGTCTACATATAACGCTTCCAACTACTTTTCACTCAAGTCAGTAACGCGCATGCGCAACTTCAGTCGCCAGACGCCAAAGTTTGAAGTTGGACACTGGCGAACTTCACTTTGGCGACTGAAGACGGCGTCTGAAGCATCGCTTAGGCGCCACCGCAATCGTGGACGCTTGCATTCAAATGCATGCGCTGAACTGCCGTTGAAATTGACGCTTGGCGTTTGAAGCAATCGTGGACCGGGCATTAACCATGGGGGTTAAGTTTAACCGTTACTATGGTATTCTAAGCGTATTATCTCGATACGTATTTCGGAAACTATGCTTCCATCTTCGGGAGGAGAAGAGAACTGAAAAAACGGCTATTTGAAGCTCTTTTAACTCTTAATGTTAATAGCACAGTGTTATTAAAATAGGAGACTCCTGGATAGCTGAGTGGGTTGTGCTTTCGCTTTTGGTGATATCCGATCGACTCCCTGTGTATGTATGAAACTGACTGTCGAAATACTTTTAAGAATAATTTTCGCACCATGTCTTTATATCAGCCGCTGTAATGCGCAAATATGGCATTTTAAGAGAAATGGAGAGATTTACTACACTAACAACTAAATTGCACAGTTATTAGCTCTTGAAGCGAAAACTGAACGGTTAGGAAGGAAAGTATGTAATAGTGTAGAAAATTAACGAGAAGGATAGCGAGCCTAACTTATGATGGAATCAAAACACATTTATTTATATTGATTGAGGGTATGAAGGGTCAGAACCATTCCCTCCTGGTGATCAAAATCGCAGTGTGAGTCAAAGTGGATGCTGTGAGCTTCGTAAAAGAAGGTCCAAGAAAACAACTTTATCACGGATAAACACAAGGCAAAGAAATATGATCACATTGAATTTCAAATTTCAATACGAATGTGAAGACAAATATTGCATCCACATGCGACCCCTCTGTAACGATGTCGTACGACTCAAGAGAGATTGATGTAAGACCCGCATTCTCGCTTAAAAACCATTCACATAACTGATTCCACCTTCGCTTCGTAGAAGTCAAAATCACACAAAAATGAAAATCAAACAATAAGCTTATTTTCTAAAGAAAATGACTGAACTGAACTTTGAACGGTCTAATGATTACAGAGAAAACAACAAAGATAAGAAGAATCTCTGAGAAACCTCCTGGCGTTCGATGCATTATTGCAATCTTAAAGGACATTCAATAATTCATTTCCTTAGTTGATTTTTTTATATTAGCTACTTAATTAATTAACTTGTTCAATTAAATGTTTGAGATTTTCCAATACTCCTTTCTCTTCCATTTCTTTAATCTCCTTATCATTTCTATTATATACAAGACCTTTATTCGCCTTCCTCTGTGAAATTCGAACACACATTCTTATTTTCTTTAGAGCCAACTCATTTCTTAAAATAAAAGTATCCCAAGTATGGTTCAAATGAAGACTTCCATTCTTTTATTCTTTCAACGGATTCTTTATGCGTCACTCCAATTCATCGTAATGATTATCATTTTCCTTTATATTTTGAGTTCTTTTTGTAACCTCATAATCTTTGTATGTCGCTTATGCGTGGTCTTATCCATAGCACTATATGAGGGAATTTGTTGAACTTAATTCATATTATTAGTTTGAAGTAGATATATAAGAGTTTTGTTAAAAATGTAACACTTAATTATTAGTTATTGTAGTTATGTACCAGTTAAAAGTAATTCTGCTACATTAATCAAATTTACGTAAAATCTATAAAAATTAGAATTTGTTAAATATCTATTGGAATTTAATCGGCGGGCATTCCTTAAGTAAGTTCCTCTTTTTTCAAAATGGTTTAAAGAGACGAGTTTGCCAACGCATCATTACACTTTCAAATCCGAAAGGATGCAAATACTACTTGTAACCAAACCTGATAGTCAAACAGTCGTAGTATCTCTGCATATGTATTCTTTTGAGTAAAAACTTCCCTCTAAAAAATTATCCTCTTATTCAAACGAGACGAAAGTTTACAACAATTGTTTTCCACAAATCTCTCTGGATTGTAACTTACGGTTTCTACGATTATTTTTGCCGTCATCTTCAAACCAATCCACGAAATTACACCGGAGGATGCAGCGAGTGGCCATTTGGAGGAGGAGACAAATCATTTCCGACTAATGTTCAGTCTGTCTCAGTTGTAGAGCCAAATTTATAGGTGCCCCACGCACGTGACCGTCTATAAGGACAAAACACATTTCCAGACCATATTAATTTTTCTGTCTGCGACCCCCCGAGGGGATCTTCCCTCACACACGCCGTTTTTCAAATCCCAACCATTTCTAAAACTACGGAAGTCTCTCAATTTCTGGGCGTGAGATATTCATGGCCCCTGCGAAGAGTCTGCTCAGATGGTGAAGAAACAGGGTGTGGAGATGAAAGGAGGGCATCCAAACGGAACCGAGGAAAGTGCTGTTTTATTCGGTTTGAAAATCGAGTACGAACCGAATATCTATTGCTATCAACTCTGTAAAATACACTAAGATATTGAAATGCAATTTATACAGTACATTTCAATTTCTTAGCGATTATTTAAGGATGACTCTCCACCGTATTTCACTTGAGACTATTAATTGTGTTAATTATTAACTCAAACCGGAAACTGTTGTTTTATCCGATTTTCATTTCGCTCTCGAATTCAGTGTGATAAAGTTCTTATATTCTACACATTACCTTGAAAAGGAAAGGGTTAAGGTGAATTTGCACATAAGGGCGTGCACCAAGGAAAATTCCCAAGGAAAAACGGACTTGAAAAAAGTCTGACAGGGCCGGGAAAGGCTTTTTTCAAGTCCGTTTTTCCTTGGGAATTTACCTTGATAAGTTTAACTATCCAATTCAATGTAATTGTTAACAAATCGTCTTTAATCGTTAACGTAATCATTGATTCATAACATAGTCGTAATTAAGATCTACACAGCAATATCAATCCGTTCCTGATGCGTGCTAATAATTCTTCCAAAATTGTTCAAATATAAGTCAACATGTCATTATTCAGCCATAAGGCCGGTTAAACCCCTAGAAAGTAAATGAGGCTTACTAGGTAAGATAAGGAATGAGATTGAGGCTTTACTTTCCTTGCATAACCGAAAATTTTGTGAGGATAGGTGGGGGCACTATGGCCCTGTATTTAAAGTGTACATAACACTCGATAGAGAAGCAGAATGAATGTCATATTTCAGCATCATTCATAGTATGAATCCTCAGCAGCTTTTAATTTGTCACAGTCCTGTAGAAGACTGAGACATACGTCGATGAAAGATACATTTACTCTAAAGTCAAATAAGAAGATTTCATCTTTCAAGGTAAGAGCAATAAGAGCGAGGCCACGCATTCGAAGTTCCGTCCGAATCGTCGGCAGAAGCACGTCCGCCATAAATCACGTCCGTTTCAATTGTCTCAAGACCCTCGTTTTTAAAGCCGATACGGACCCTCATTTGCCTTCTCCGTCCTTTTGGAATCGAACGGGATTCCAGGAAAGGGTGTTCAAGCGGCCACCGAGGTAAAAAAAAGGTTTTTACGGCCGTAGGCGACAAATGAGGCGTGAGGAGACTTTAACGGCAAACAGCGCGACGGAAAATTAAAAGAGGGCTTTTTTATGCGGGCAATGAAAGGGAAGAATTCGCCTAATACGCGAGCGGATTTCCCAAAAGGGATGCTGATTTTGTGCGGGAGATGGGACTGAAGGGAATCGATTTCACGGATGCTCAGAGCGACTCAGCTCCGAAGCTTGTCTTCCCGCTCTTCCGTGGATCCTGTTTCGGCTTTGCAACTACGCTAGTAATCAGAAGACTGCACTGTCCACATAGTTTGATACCGGAGTAACATCTCCATGCTCCTGAAGATGCTACTTCAGTAGCAAATCCGATCCTAGAATTAAAGTGAGTTCAAAATTAAGTTTTTTCCTTCCGTGCTGTGGCATTCCGCAAAGTAACACTTGAGCATATCGATTTTATACTTGTTGTAATTTTGTAAATTCACAACTTCCCGGATACTCGAGTTCTCTCAGTTTTCTCTTTAAAACTAAACTGCTTCCTTTACGATTTTCATAAGTATATACACCTTAAAGAGGATAATATTTACTGTATAATTTGAAATATTATTAATTTTTAATTTAATAATACTTTTAAATAGATAATATGAAACTCGAGCTTAGGTTAACATTTTCCAGTACTCGAGTATTCATAAGCAGTACTAAATATTTATTAAATCTTAAATTCTTAATCCTGCATGAGCTTGGGAAATTACTCCCACTCTTTGACTAAAATGAAATAATAAAACTTGTAGTATTTCGAATCTTTTAGAGGTCTGATGTGTGGAGTGACGCAGGTTCCTTGATGACTCATTTAATAGGTTCCAGAAAAGATTAGGAATCAACGGGGTGCCATTGTAGAAAGAAAAATCAATTGATTTTTTTAGAAAATAAATGGAAAATAAAAGAACGTCGTTTTTTAGTAATCATACTTTAGTAGGTACCAATGTAAGAAGAAGTTTTCCGTGTTGAAGACGTTTATCATCAAATCGTGATTTTCTTAACATGTCCCTGGTTATGACGAGATCAAGAAAATTTCCTGCATTCGAACGATTTTACAATTCTCGTATTTTCGCAGCATAATCACAAAAACTTCGCAAATTCTGTAAAGGACTCCTTCACTCGTTCCCTCCGCCTAATTTAACAATAATTTATTTACCTTTAAACTTAAGTTTTCAAATTTTTAAATTGCTTTTAGTGTTCTTATAGTTTCTATAAAACTTTTTAACAGTTTATTTGCATCGAACGCTGATTCGACAGCTATATCAGTGTTCTCTCTCTCTCTCTCTGTATGCAGAAAAGAGTAAGAAATATCAGATATATTTCGAAGTTCATTAAAGATTCAAATTGTTGTACATAAAAAGATCTATTATCAACCACAAGGGACCTGAGGCTTTTTAAAGATGATATTGTTTTCTTACCCCTTTAAATCATGTAAAAATGCAACAAGGTTTACAATACAGAAAATCCAATCATTTTTGACAGTGTAAGAAGCTGGTAAGATATAAGATATTTACATTACATATACATCAATACCACGCGAGCCGCGTATGGCAGGGGGTATGGACCATTGTGTTACCTACATAACTGTCAAATTAGTAGACCTTATACTATCCGGAAAAAGAGACCAATATAATCAATATGTTCTCGCTATAATTTCGCGAAATATTTTTGCCGTTTGGCTTTGAAAATCTCGTTTCCCGAATATGGGAATTAAACGTCGCGTATTTCGTCGGTCTGCGTTAATTTACGCAGCGCTCAAGCAAGACTTCTTATTTCATCCACGCTCTGTTACGAGGAAACAGTAAGTTACCGTATCCTGGTTGGTATTGGAGAACTCCTTCACGGCCGTGGAGTTTAGATTGATTTTCTTCCTCGAAAGCAATGGTCTAGGATCACGCGTGCAGGTTAAACGCAGTGGATTTTAGTGGCGCGTGAAAAATCTGAGTCTCCATTCGAAGATAAATTTGTGGGACTCATCAAACTTAGTGGGAAAGACAGATTTGTTTTTCTTTTCCTCATCTGGAATATGCGTCTGATATCGGGTTCGGTGAACTTTGGCGAGACAGAACAGCCAAATATTCTCATAGGGATTCTGAAATATTTCGAGCTATATACACTGTATATTTTACAGGTCTTTCTGTAACGATGCGATCCATCAGGGCCGGTCATCAGACGGAAGTTGCTGCACTGTTGGTGGGGTCTTGCGCAATTCGTGGGCGCATCAACTATACTCACTGAATACTGATTAATGTTTCTCCTTATGGAATGCGAAGAAAGATATAATTCGCAGAGATATAGTGATTCACTTACGTGAACATGATCCGCCTATAGTATTCTAGCTTCGAGAGGAAAGCAAAGTAAAACTACCTCACTCCTCATTCTGCCTAGTAAGCCTTACTTCCCTCGCTCTTGGTAGATAATGTAAAAGGAGTGAGGTACCATACGATCTTTAGGCTAAATACTTCACAGACGGACTTACTTCACCATTTTCAATCTCGCAGCAAAATCAGAGGGATATGTAAAAGAAAATAGGATATTCTTCCAGTGCTATAAGAGCTAATTATGAAGCAATGAGCAAAGTAATGTATCCAAGTAACGTGACTCCAATGTCGGGAAAAAAGTACTTCTTCCATTTGGTCGAGTTTTCTCCTCTTTCTCTTTGTGTATTGCATTTCATTCATATAAAAAAATCGATTATCAGTTGGCCTTTGGAATACCTTTCCTATGTATTTTCTTTTAATTCTCACGCATCAAAGAAAATCTCAGGATAATCACCTTGTCATTTTAGTTTTCAACCTTTCGTATTCTTTTACGAATTATTTAGTTTTCTCATACACCATCAGATGGAGGCAGAGAAAGAGCCAATACGTCGATGTAATGCCGCCAGAAACGTTGGAATTACTAAAAGCTAAAACTAGCTGATTCATAGATATTTTCGCAGACGATAGACTAACAGATGAGAGAAATGTAGTTGTGGTCTGCTACACGCCGACGTTGGCTAACAGGGTATATGTGTAAATAGATGCAGACCATTCCTAACCTTCATTCCTCAACCTCGTTTGTCGGGACGGATGGTAATTTACGCGGGACGCGATGATTAATTGCGTTGCGTGACTGTCCCACACGTCACAGGACATCTTGCTCGCGAACCGCAGTTCGCTGACCTCTAATATGAATGCGTTTGATGAAACGCTCGCAGATTCAAAGATTCGAGCGTCGGTTTAGGCTGCGGTTGCCGCCGAGCGAATTGCTGGAAATTCCTAGGTATTTAAAACAAACAATTCCTTTAAAATATAATCGTACATTTTTGCAGTAAATTTTATCATCATAAACTTTTACGAATATTCTTTGCACAGAAGAAGAAAAAGGGATTTAAAATTTTCCACGCAGATTCATTTTAACGACCAGTTTCGCTAACGGGATAGCATCATCGTTCAACTATAGTGAAAAAGAAACTTCCATAAATAATATTATTTTACCTCTAATATGTATTGATCCCATTGCTTTGCAAGATAAATGGGCGCAGGATCTAGGTATAATTTATGACTCGTTAATAAATAAAAAAAAAATAAAATTTCCGTCTACATACCAGTAGGAAAAAAGGAATAATATATATAAATTGAATCTATGGAAGTATCTCTGGAACAAATTTGCTCCGTTTTACTGATGAGGAAAATCCAGTTATCTACTGTATGGGACATGACTAATTTAGTCATATATTTCTATCGTCAGTAACTAGGAAGGCCTTGATTTGTTTAGAAGTTTATCTTTTGAAATAAATTAATAACGTTGCATTTCTATATACAAGGGGCTGTCATACGTAGATCCCACTTGAACCTTGAAGAGAATTATCGTTTCGTAATTTTTTCCGTAGTTCATTGGCATATATTCCTGTGTGTATATCTATTATCTATTATATATAGATGCTTCTCCGGATTCATTCATATATATACCCAGATAGGATACAAATTCACAGGCTAAACCACTCGTGTCATTGACTTGAAATTTTTACGACATATTGGCCATAACGTGTAACCTCCAGGAAAAAGCCGACTTTGAACCTCGGTGTCATGGGTTCGATTCCAGAAGGTCCCAAAGTCGCGATTTTCCCCATAAGAATACATGGCGGGGATTTTCGAAAATTTTTTTGGGGCACTTCCCGGAAAAGGAGAGAGTTGAAATTCGAGGGATCGCTAGAAGCAATGCATATCCAACGAAAATCAGAGAGACATCTTCGAATATGGTCCATGGTTCGATGCTAGGTCGGGGCAAATATCGGCCGTTTAAAATGCATTGCGGCGATTTTGAAGATATTTTTTTGGATCCTTTCCCGATAACATGGAAACTTGAAACTCGGCACGTCTATAGATATCATAAATATATTTCATAATCGAATTTTACATATTCGCTGATGGTCCTTGGTTCGATCACAGAGGGCCATTTGCACTTCTCAATGCATTTCTTACGGAAAAAACGGAAAAAAAATTTAGGTACTTCCTGGCATGCTATCGACTTCAAACTTTGTATGATACAAGAGCAAATCTTTACAAATGAAACTGGGCATTCACAGCTTACAATATGTCCTGGGTTCGACACCAGGCGCCTCTACAATCAGTAACTGATCCGTTTTTTAAGAATTATTTTGAAACCTTTCCCAATAATATAGAAACTTGAAATTCGGCATATAGATAGAGATCATACATACTTTACATGAACATATTTTAGATTTCCTAGATAGTCCTTGGTTCGAATCCAGAGAGCCATTTTCATTCATGAAAAGTAGAACGTCGTTTGAGGCAGTTTCAGCCAATATTTCTGCTTGAATTTTCACACATAGTTAGAGATGGTGATCTTCCATTTTGCTGCATAGTAAGCTCACCAGGAAGACCCGGGTTCGATGCCAGACGATTCAATTGAAGCGAATTTTAAGAATATTTTAAATCCTTTTTTTTTTTTGAGGACCGTCCCGAGATAATGCCGATATCAAATTAGTGTTGTCGATCTGCTTGCAGTATGCAAGCAACATTTTACTCGTATATAGATGCTTCTCCGGATTCATTCATATATATACCCAGATAGGATACTAATTCACAGGCTAAACTACTGGCGTCATTGACTCGAAATTTTTACCACGTATTGGCCATAACGTGAAACCCCCAGGAAAAAAGCGACTTTGATCCTCAGTGTCATGGGTTCGATTCCAGAGGTCCCAAAGTCGCGATTTTCTCCATAAGATTACATGGCGGGGATTTTCGAAATTTTTTTGGTGCACTTCCCGGAAAACTAGAGCGTTGAAATTATAGGGATAGCTAGAAGCCGAGCAGCTCCAACGTAAATCAGAAAGACATCTTCGAATATGGTCCTTGGTTCGATGCTAGGTCGGGGCGAAAATCGGCCGTTTAAAATGCATTGCGGCGATATTGAAGATTTTTTTTGGATCCTTTCCCGATAACATGGATTCTTGAAACTCGGCACGTCGATAGATATTATAAATATATTTTATAATCAAATTTTACATGTTCGCAGATGGTCCTTGGTTCGATCCCAGACGACCATTCGCACTTCTCAATGCATTTCTTACGGAGATAACGGAAACAAAATTTAGGTACTTCCCGGCATGCTATCGACTTCAAACTTTGCATGATAGAAGAGCAAGTCTTTACAAATCAATCTGTGCATTCACCGCTTACAATATGTCCTGGGTTCGACACCAGGTGTCTCTGCAATCAGAAGTTGATCCGATTTTTAGGAATTATTTTGAAACCTTTGCCAATAAAATAGAAACTTGAAATTCCGCATATTGATGAAAATCATAGATAAATTTCAAGAACAAATTTTAGAATTCCTAGATATCCTTGGTTCGAATCCAGAGAGCCATTTACTTTCGTGAAAGGTAGGACGTTGTTTCAGGTAGTTGCAGCCAATATTTCTGCTTGAATTTTCACACATAGTTAGACATGGAGATCTTCTATTGTAGTGCATAGTAAGTTCACCAGGAAGGCCCGGGTTCGATGCCAGACGATGAAATTGCAGCGAATTTGAAGAATATTTTCAATCCTATTCTTTTTCTTTGGATGGCCGTCCCGATATAATGCCGATTTTAAATTATTTTTTTCGATCTGCTTGCAGTATGCAAGCTACATTTTACTCGTCTATTATATATAGATGCTTCTCCGGATTCATTCATGATATACCCAGATACCCAGATAGGATACTAATTCACAGGCTAAACTACTGGCGTCATTGACTCGAAATTTTTACCACGTATTGGCCATAACGTGAAACCCCCAGGAAAAAAGCGACTTTGATCCTCAGTGTCATGGGTTTGATTCCAGAGGGCCCCAAAGACCCGATTTTTCCCGTTTAAATGCATTACCGTGATTTTCGGGAATAAAAAAAAAATACTTTCCGGATAGGTAGAGAAATAAAACTCTAGGAGCCTATATATATGGTAATGATCTATCGAAATCATAAATGAGTTTTACGGAAAATATCCTAAGTTCGATGCTAGGTCGAGGCAAAAATCGGCCGTTTAAAAAGCATTGTGGCGATTTTTATGATTTTTTTTGGACCCTTTCCCGATGGCATGGATACTTGAAATTCGGCATGAGGTTGGAGATCATAAATTTATTTCATAATCAAATTTTTTGTATTCGCTGATGGTCCTTGGTTCGATCCCAGAGGGCCATTTACATTCCTCAATGCATTTCTTATGGAGATAACGGAGACAAATTTTAGGTACTTCCCGGCATGATATCGATTTCAAACTTTGCACAAAATAAGATCAAGTCCTTTAAAATCATATTGTGCATTCACAGCGTAAATATATTTCCTGGGTTCGACACCAGGCGTCTCTTATATCAGTAGTTGATCCGATTTTTAATAATTATTTTGAGCCCTATCCCAATAATATAGAAACTTGAAATTCGGCAAATAGATAGAGATCATAAATAACTTTCATGAACATGTTTTAGATTTCCAAGATCGTCCTTGGTTCGAATCCAGAGCGCCATTTACATTCCTGAAAAGTAGAACGTCGTTTGAGGGAGTTGTAGCCAATATTTCTGCTTGAATTTTCACACATAGTAAGAGATGGTGATTTTCTGTTGTGCTACATAGTAAGCTTACCAGGAAGACCCGGGTTTGATGCCAGTCAATTAAATTGCAGCGAATTTTAAGAATATTTTCAATACCTTTTTTTTTCTTTTGAGGGCCGTCCCGATATGATGCCGACATGAAATTATTGTTGTCGATCTGCTTGCAGTATGCAAGCTACATTTTACTCGTATCATATATATATATATTCATATATATATAATAGAGAGAGGATACAAAGTCACAGGCTAAACCACTAGCGTCAATGGCTTGAAATTTTTACGACATATTGGCCATAACGTGTAGCCGCCAGAAAAATTTTTGATTTTGAACCTCAATGTCATGGGTTCGATTCCAGAGGGCCCCAAAGTTCCGATTTTTCCCGTTTAAATGCATTGCTTTGATTTTCGGGAATTTTTAAAAAATACTTGCCGGATAGGTACCGACTTTGAACTCAAGGAGCCAATATATATGGTCATGATCTATCGAAAACATAAATGAGTTTTACTAAAAATATCCTGGGTTCGATGCTAGGTCGAGGCAAAAATCGGCCGTTTAAAATGCATTGGGGCGATTTTTAAGATTTTTTTGGACCACTTCCCGATGGTATGGAAACTTGAAATTCGGCATGGAGTTGGAGATCAATAATTCGTTTCAGGATCAAATTTTACATATTCGCTGATGGTCCTTGGTTTGTTCCCAGAGGGCCATTTAAATTCCTCAATGCATTTCTAACGGAGATAACGGAAACAAATTATAGGTACCCCCCGGCACGATAAAGACTTCAAACTTTGCACTAAGAAAGAATAAGTGTATATAAATCAAACTGTGTATTCCCACCCATCAATGTGTCCTGGGTTCGACACCAGGCGTCTCTACAATCAGTAACTGATCCGATTTTCAATAATTATTTTGAACCCTTTCCCAACAATATAGAAACTTGAAATTCGGCATGTAGATAGAGATCATAAATAACTTTCAGAAACAGTTTTTAGATTTCCAAATTCTTCCTTGGTTCGAATCCAGAGAGCCATTTAAATTCGTGAAAATTAGAACGTCGTTTGAGGCAGTTGTAGCCAATATTTCTGCTTGAATTTTCACACATAGTAAGAGATGGTGATTTTCTGTTGTGCTACATAGTAAGCTTACCAGGAAGACCCGGGTTCGATGCCAGACAATTAAATTGCAGCGAATTTTAAGAATATTTTCAATACCTTTTTTTTTTCTTTTGAGGGCCGTCCCGATATGATGCCGACATGAAATTATTGTTGTCGATCTGCTTGCAGTATGCAAGCTACATTTTACTCGTATATATATATATATTAAAGGTACACATAATAATTCATTTTTCGTTAAATAAATTAGCTTCAACTAATATTTCAAAAAATTGTTTCAATTGACTAACACGACAAGAGAACATTTGGGCTAACAAATGATTTGAAATGATTGAAATGAAATTTGAATGAAATCGGTGAGTAACAGTCCGTTAATGTTCCTTTTAAGCCTGGAGTTATCGTTGAGGAACAATTCTTGGTTTATTTGCTTCGGAAACATTTTTTATGAAATTACTGAAAAAAAGCTGGGAGTTTTCACTAATTTCTGATAAACTCGGACACTTTTTTGCCTTAATTTTGTTGCAGAATTGTGTGCTTTCTCCGTCTTTGCCAAAACAATTTTGATTTCAGAAATAGCGCTATTAACCTCGTATTTTAGCACATCCTTTCAGGTTAAACCTTAATACACAATAATTGATCGAATTATTCGTAACGTAACAATTGCAAATCATTGAAAAATTCATTGAGAGTAATTCTAGTTATTAAATCAACTGAATCCTACTTTGATTGACAGGAATTCGAATTAGAAGATATTCCAATCATCCGACATCGATTCAGAATACTAATACAGTGCTAACGAATATCCCTGTTCATTCTAAAAACATAAGGAAAAATAAATTAACATACAAAGTTCACCGATAAAAAGTTGCTGGAGAGGTATTTCCATTTCTTGATGTTGAAGTCAACAGATATATTTGACTTTTACAAGTAATGCATATAAAATTACTGAAAATAGACTCCAATTCACAGCATAATATATAAGCATAACTATTGTTGTGGTTACAGAACCTACTATTTTACCAATTACGCCCGATTGTGGAAGGCTTTACAGTGTGGAAATTAATGATAGGAAAATGTCTGAAAAAATATTACGCTTTACATATTTCTCGATTATGTCCGATCCGTAACAAAGCATGAAAATATGTAAATAGTAATATTGTGTCCGTTTGTGGTGTAATTCTGCGGAACTCCTTCATAATATGAAATAAAGAACAACTTTGTGGAGTCCACAATATTTACTGTTCTCAAGCACGACCAAGGTTTCGTTACAGTGGCGTGAGGCCTTTGCGTGGTGGGTGGAGGCGTGAGTGAAAGGCCTTTCACTCGAAGATGTTACTCTGTAACGAAACCTAGGTCGTGCTTGAGAATAGTAAAGATTGTGGACTCTACAAAGTTGTTCTTAATTTCATATTGTATAGTAATATTGTTCCCTGCATTTTCATCTTACCGATTTGTTCTGCCTTTCTAGGTAAATAAACGGCTCAAGACATTTTCCATAATGAGTCTTATATATGGGTCTATTTTAGCCAAATCGTCACGTGACGCGGTGTCTGTAGTATGTTTGAACCTCGACGTTGATGGCTCAAGTATGTTTGGATCTCACTGTACCTGCTTCCCTTCCGAAATCCATCTTAAGTTTGTTTTCGAGTGGTTCCGGGAGCGATAAATTTCCGACATTCGAAATATTTCCGAAAGGGGATTGGTTCCTTCCTAAAAGGGTTAACTGGGGGTCGCCACTTTATGCTCCTCAATGGACCTCAAGTGACTCGAGAGAAACAAGCTGACTAGAGATCTTAGGCGCCCCTACATACGGGGACCAGCTGTTCGCCACTGAATAGCATAATAGGCTGTAAGCCGTGGTTTTAAGATTCACATGGCGATATAGTTCATAAACTTTTAATTGATTCGTTAAATCCACGAGAAATTCATGAGAGCTCCTAAGAATGGAAAGACAATAAATCGTTTTATAGTCCTTGGAAGAGAACCAGCTCACTCGTTTAATTTACTCCAATGTGTATCTTAGTCCGATGGTGGGGAAAGATTTTTTATGGGAAGGCCGAATATAATATCCATGCGGTGCATACGCCTTCCCCACGGTGTAAGAACTTCTACGAATTAAACCTAGAATATCTAAAGACACAGTTTATTTATAATATACTGCATGATGAGTGATTTAATGTACTAAAATAGATCGTCGGAAAAGAATTATTATACGAGAGCGATCCATCGAGATATCTAACCAGGTCAGCTTATTTCATCTACATCTACATCTACATTAATACCCTACAAGCCGCCTTTCGGCGTGTGGCAGGGGGTGTAAACACCAGTTGAATCTAAATTACTTCCTTATTCGGTTATTGTCACGTATTGTTCGCGGAAAAAGAATGAATCTCTAAAACGATTCGTCTTAGCATCTATTTCTCTTAACTTACGGTCATTATCGGATCGACCGACGTAGCAGGGGGGTTGCATGATACCGATTGTATCTTCGGAAAATGTAGTTTCCCTGAATTTATTAAGCAATCGCAGCCTAGCTTCCAATCTCCTTTCCTTCAAGGATTCCCAACCTACATCTGAGAGCATTTTTGTAACGCTTGCTTTTTTATCGTAGCATTTCTTAACAAAATATCTTAATAATAAATATTTTAATATAAATCTTATTAAGTCACAGACAATCCTTACACTTATAAAATTACATAGCGATGAAACCTAAAAAGCACATATGTGTATTGCGGTTAAATAATATAGTTTATGGCGCAGAATTGCATTTTTGTGAGTTAGAAAAAATAATTTAAAATTAAAAAAATCAACAAATGTTCATATAAATGTATTAAAACAGCGGTAAGATAGAAAATGGAGAGCACATGGAAATTAAATGGAAAGTGGAACTATTAGCCTCAATTCGTCTCGATAATAAACATTAGTGATTTCGGGATGAATTTTCAAACATTCGTTACGCAATTTTAAGTTTTTATATTGGCTGCAGTTTTGGCATAGAGAATTTTGCTTTTACTTGCATTCTGTGTACCAAAATTTGAGCCAATATAACAAATGAGAATGTATGAAAATGTACCACGAAATTACCAATGTAATATATATTCCATATGCCACGCCAGCATCATTTCAAGCCTAAGGTAGAAAATAATTAAAGGCAGCCATGATACGGAATACGCTACACTTAGAGCCAAATTAAGTTTGTTGGCTGACTTATAGAGGTGTATGAAAGCGAGGACTTTTACAGCAAATAAACGTTTTCTGCAGAAACAGCGATCATTCATGCGAGGAAATTCTCCAATACTCCGCAATATTTCAACTGACGATAGCACATACATTTCCTCGGTGCAGTGGGCCACTAACAACATAATGGCAGCCAAACGAATCGCTGTTTACTCCTTCGATGCGTCCGATTGCTGTTTAGGCTCCATATTCAATAGCAATTTCATAAACTGAGCGCGTGGTGAAATATTCAGACTTTTATCCGTGGTAGTTTCATAGGCGTGTGCGCGTCCATTAATCTCCTGCGACAGCTTCGGGCGACGCGAAAAACACTTGAGCTCCTTTCTTTAACATTCGACATCGCCGGTCTATTTCGGGAATAACGGCGATGGATTTTATTTACTCCTGCCCATTCCCCCCTCCTATTGATGAGATTTTCCCACTTCAATTCTACAAATAGTGTAACACTTATTGTAACTCTCATTACTTGTGCAGCATGACTGCATCCCATAACCCTGAATATAACCAATGTAGGCCAAACCCATTCAGTATACCGTATGCAAGAACAAATGACATGTACCATAATCCTATACATCATATGATGCGCTTAGCAAATTCTAATCAAGATGTGTTCCAGACGATTAAATGCTGATGTTTTTTTATTTCTATATTTATGGATTTTTGTTTATATGTTTTATGCAAAAGGACTTATGTTTTTATATTAAGATTTCTTGATTTTATCTTATTAAATTTATTCGATTTATTTGTAATATTTAAGGATTTCTTTATTTGTTGATTTATATATATATATATATAGGTATATAATGTTTTCATTGATGACAATTGTTCTTTTTAATCGCATTGATTTTGTACCTTTTATTTTATTTTTTTTAACACTTTTTTACTTTCTCCATATACGAAGTATTGAGAAAGTATTGTTTTCATGAAAAAAATCGACTTCGAGATTTCAACGGAAATACATGTTTTGGGGTCCCTAGAACACGTTTTAACCATTTTCGGAATGATGTCTGTGTGTATGTTTGTGTGTGTGTGTGTGTCTGTATGTATGTGTGTGTGTGCTAGTGGGTTGGAGTTGGGTTAGAGGTTGCTCTCGGCTTACCCTAGATGGGAAAAAATTTCAATGTAATAATTTTCCAAAGACAGCTGCCCACACCGTTGAAAAGAACAGTCAGCCCTTATAAGACCCCTCAAACCCCGATGAGATTTATTTTATTTACTCTCCCATAATGACCGATGAGATGCCAAAGTTCATAGACGCATATGAAGCCCTTTTCAGATATAATATCATAAACCTTTCAAAAAAGCTGAGGATATACAGAGCAAAGACATTTCAAAGAGGTGCCTCTATATATGAAGTCACTCTCTCAAGATGCAAAATACGAGCTTCAGCTGTATAGGAAGATATTCGTTCCGTTTATGGAAACTTTTGGTTCCCAATAGAAACCTAATTGAAAGGAAAACACCTAAGATTATCAGAAAATACTATTAATGAAATGAAATTCTGTAATATCTGGTAAAAATCCGCGATGAATCTAAATTCGATTAAGAAACAAAGTAATTTGGAATGAGATGTTTCCGCGGTACGGTAAAATTTTGAGTTGCGGTAGGAATTGTTAAGTAATAGTTTTTTTTATTCGAAGAGAAATGCTAAAAATGGCCGCATAAGCAAACCGATTAAAATTAATTCTGAATCCGCACACGGCGAAGCTTGGTAAAATATTGGGCACCAGCTATACTTGAATTTACATTGCGGACTGTCGAGTTGGTTGACTCGTAGACCGCGGTTGACAAGGGAAACACGAGCGGTTGAGAAGACTGGGTATCAAAAAATTAACTGCGGATACTCAAGGGCCGCGGTTGACGAGGGATGCCGGTATATATCTGTCTATTAAATATAGATGCTTCTCCGGATTCATTCATACATCATATATATATATAGAGAGGATACAAACTCACAGGCTAAACCACAAGCGTCATTGGCTTGAAATTTTTACGACATATTGGTCCTAACGTGTAGCCTCCAGAAAATTGCGATTTTGGACCTCAGTGACATATGTTCGATTCTAGAGGACCCAAAGTCCCAATTTTTCCCGTTTAAATGCATTGCTTTGATTTTCGGGAATTAAAAAATATACTTTCCGGATAGGTAGAGAATCAAAATTCAAGGAGCCTATATATAAAATATATATATATATAGTATATATATAATATAAAAGGAAAAAAAAGTCCCGATTTTCTCCATAAGAATACATGGCGGGGATTTTCGAAAATTTTTTTGAGGCACTTCCCGGATATGGAGAGAGTTGAAATTCGAGGTATCGCTAGAAGCCGTGCATATCCAACGAAAATCAAAAACACATGCTGAATATGGTCTATGGTTCGATGCTAGGTCAGGGAAAAAATCGGCCGTTTAAAATGCATGGCGGCGATTTTGAAGATTTTTTTTGTTCCTTTGCCGATAACATGGATACTTGAAACTCGGCACGTGGATAGATATTAGGCTTTTGATCCCTAATGAATGAATGAGTGTATATATATATAGGTATATCCGGAGAAGCGTCTATATATAATAGATATATATATATATATATATATATATATATATATATATATATATATATATATATATCTATTATATATAGAGGCAGATTTTCAAGCAGATCGACAACACTAATTTCATATCGGCATCATGTCGGGACGGTCCTCAACAAAAAAAAAGGAGTGAATATATTCTGAAAATTCGCTGCATTTTAATCATCTGGCATCGAACCCCGGTCTATCTGGTAAATTTACTATGCAGCACAATAGAAGATCATCATCTCTAACCATGTGTGAAAATTCAAACAGAAATATTGGCTACAACTGCCTCAAAAGACGTTCTAATTATCACGAATGTAAACGGCTCTCTGGATTTAAACCAACGACGATCTTGGAAATCTAAAAAATGTTTCTGAAATTTACTTATGATCTCTATCTATATGCCGAATTTGAAGTTTCTATATTATTGGCAAAGGTTTCAAAATAATTCCTAAAAATCGGATTAAATACTGATTGTAGAGACACCTGGTGTCGAACCAAGGACACATTGATAGCTGTGAATGCACTGTTTGATTTGTATGGACTTGATTTTTCTATATGCAAAGCTTGAAGTCAATATCGTGCCGGGAAGTACCTAAAATTTGTTTCCGTTATCTCCGTAAGAAATGCATTGAGGAATTTAAATGTCCCTCTGGGATCGAACCAAGGACCATCAGCGAATATGGAAAGTTTGATTATGAAATACTTTTATAATATCTAACCTCATACCGAATTTCAAGTTTGTATGCAATCGGGAAAGGGTCCAAAAAAAATCTTAAAAATCGCCACAATGCATTATAACGGCCGATTTTTGCCCCGACCTAGCATCGAACCAAGGATAATATTCGTAGATGTCTTTATGGTTTCCTGTAGATATGCACGGCATCTAGCGGTCCCTTGAATTTCAAATCTCTCCTTTTCCGGGAAGTGCCTCAAAAAAAGTTTCG
The DNA here is from genome assembly GCA_947579665.1 of Sympetrum striolatum. Classification (NCBI taxonomy): domain Eukaryota; kingdom Metazoa; phylum Arthropoda; class Insecta; order Odonata; family Libellulidae; genus Sympetrum; species Sympetrum striolatum. The sequence continues at coordinate 82,821,514 of OX388351.1, forward strand.
AAAATCCCCGCCATGTATTCTTATGGACAAATTCGCGACTTTGGGGCCTTCTGGAATCGAACCCATGACACCGAGGTTCAATGTCGGCTTTTTCCTGGAGGTTACACGTCATGGCCATAACTTGGTAAAAATTTCAAGTCGGTGACACTTGTGGAACATGGTTAGACTTTTGATCCCCTATATATAACTTATAGGTATATCCGGAGAAGCGTCTATATATAATACGAGTAAAATGTTGCTTGCATACTGCAAGCAGATCGGCAACACTATTTTCATGTCGGCATCATATCCGGACGGCCATCAAAAGAAAAAAAAAGATTGAAATTTTTCTTAAAATTTGCCTAAATTCCATCGTCTGGCATCGAACCCGGGTCTTTACTGTGAACTTACTATGCAGCACAATAGAACATCACCATCTCTAACGATGTGTGAAAATTCAAGCAGAAATATGGGCTACAACTGCCTCATAAGACGTTCTAATTTTCATGAATTTAAATGGCTCTCTGGATTCGAACCAAGGACGATCTTGGGAATCTAAAAAATGTTTCTGAAAGTTATTTATGATCTCTATCTATATGCCGAATTTCAAGTTTCTATATAATTGGGAGATGGTTCCAAAAAATTCTTAAAAATCGGATCATTTACTGATTGTAGAGACGCCTGGTGGTAAAACCAGGAAACATCGGTAGCTGTGAATTCACAGTTTGATTAGTAATGACTTGATCTTATCTTATGCAAAGTTTCAAGTAGATATAATATCGGGAAGCACCTAAAATGTGTTTCCGTAATCTCCATAAGAAAGCATTGAGGAATGTAAATGGCCCTCTGGGATCGAACCAAGGACCATAAGGGAATATGTAAAATTTGATTATGAAATATAATTATGATATCTAACGCCATGCCGAATTTCAAGTTTCTATGCCATCGGAAAAGGGTTAAAAAAAAAACTTAAAAATCGCCGCAATGCATTTTAAACGGCCGACATTTGCCCCGTCCTAGCATCGAACCTAGGATAATATTCGTAGATATCTTTATGGTTTTCTTTTGATATGGGGGGCATCTAGCGATCCCTCGAGTTTCAACTCTCTCCTTTTCCGGGAAGTGCTTCAAATAAATTTTCGAAAATCCCCGCCATGTAATCTTATGGGGAAAATCGCGACTTTGGGGCCTTCTGGAATCGAACCCATGATACCGAAGATTAAAGTCGCTTTTTTCCTGGGGGTTTCACGTTATGGCCAATACGTGGTAAAAATTTCGAGTCAATGACGCCAGTAGTTTAGCCTGTGAATTAGTATCCTATCTGGGTATCTGGGTATCTGGGTATCTGGGTATATCATGAGTGAATCCGGAGAAGCATCTATATATAATAGATAGATACGAGTAAAATGTTGCTTGCACTCCTGAGACGGATTTTATGATACGGTCAGGAGATTTAACTCTGCTAAATCTTTTCCTTTCTCTTTCTCTTACGTGATAGTTCTGCCTATCCTGTTGATCTTTTCTGTCTATACGGTCGTTGCCCGCGGCACCGTGGAAGCTTCGTAGGAGGGATCCCCTGTCGGTTTTTGTCGACCGGTCTCCACTTGCACTCGAAGCGACCCGGCCGGGTCCCCTCGTTAGGGTGCTAGGTCTTACCCTCCCGCCCTCCCACATCTGTTTCTTCTGCCTTACACTAAAACTTGGCCCTTAAAAGGTCCTTATTTTTTTGCCTCTAAAAGGGCATTTTTTCTCGGCCTAAAAGGGCCTCCTTTTGAGACTGTGTTGCTCCCCACCATCATCTGGTAGGGGAGCACCTTAAGCAGCCGGTCCGTTAAGGGCCGTTTTCACAAAATGCCTGCAACTAATTATGCTGCCAACCAACCAACTGAAACACCTGCAATAGATCCAGCCCAGTCAGCAATGGCGTCAACAGCACCACCACCATGTCACAGTCAAGAGGACTTAATGATTCAACTTGCAGCGCTGATCAGCAGCTTCCAAAATAATCTGTCTGATCATAACTTCAAAACTATTCTGCAGGCTTACCAGCAACCACCACCACCACCACCTTCTACCACACCTATGGAAATTTCAGAACAAAACAACGATCTGGCTCAGAGAAAACGAAATCTAGTAGATGATGAAGGGTTTCAAACTGTAACTCATAAAAAAAAGGTTGCCACCCAACCACACCCAAATTACCAGATTCCTATTTCAAACTCCTTCTCTGCCTTACATACCCAAAACACCCAAGTCCCATCAACTTCAACAGCTTCATCATCAACCACACCTAGACCACCACCACCATCAAGATCTTCTCCACCAGCAAAAGGAATTATAATTCCTTCAATCAAAATTAAGTATACACCCAACTGGTCAACTACTATAAGAAAACTAAAAGGAATATGTACTTACCCACCCGTTAGTCAAATGGCAGGTAAGGACCTGCTACTCATTAAATGCACCAGCGTGAATGACTACAATAATTGCCTGAACTACCTAAAAGAGAACAAAGTAGAATACTTTACCTACCAATTGTTAAGCAAACGGAATCAGGAATTTGCAGTGCGCAACATCCCTATCAACACAGCAGTAGAAGACATCGAGGAAGAACTTAAATCTCTGAACATAGAGGTAGTAAGCATACTACCACTCTACACAACGAGACCAATGCTGCAGGACCAAGGAAAACAAAACATCACTAATGAAAAACGACCTGTGCCAGTATATAAAATCACCCTCCCGCCAACAACCGACATCGAGAGATTTAAAAGCCTCCCAGCTCTACTTGGCTTAAAAGTTGATATCCGGCCATTCCAACGGCAAGCAGCACCCATGCAGTGCATGAATTGCATGGGATATGGACATACAAAAAACTTCTGCAACCTCCAGCCGAACTGTGCTAAATGCGGGAAGAACCACCAGACAAAGGACTGCTCACTCACCAACGACATCCCATCTCAATGCTTTCACTGCCATAAAAATCATACTGCTACATGGAGAGGCTGTGAATACTATATCAAGCTGAAGGAACAAATCCGCAACAAAATATCCAAGACAAGAAATGAAGCTATCATCAACCTACAATCCTCTAACCAATTTCCTTCCTTACCTAAACCCACTCTCAACCAAATTGTCTCGCAACCAATCTCAAATGTAAATAGAAATCCTGTAAATACTGTAACTAATGAAAGTGCTCAAGACGAAGAACTATTAAACATGTTTGTAAATATTTGGACCAAAATCATGACGGCCCCTACAAAAGCAGAGAAACAAAAACTATTTATGTTTGAAATGTTAAATATTATCAACAATGGATGACCACCATAACATCATGACCTGGAATTGTAACTCGGTTAAACCAAAAGCTAACGAACTCATCCAATTTTTAATTGATAGCGAAATTAAAATATGTTGTCTGCAGGAAACATTCTTAAATAATAATAATAAGTTATATGTCCCTAATTTTAAGACTCTTAGATTAGATAGATCATCCAGAGGAGGAGGCGTTGCAATTTTAATTCATAATAACATTAATTTTAAGCCTGTTAATATCCCTAAATTTAAATCAATGGAAGTAATTGGCATTGAAACTACCTTTAACAATGAAAAATTACAAATTTTTAGTATTTACTTTAAAGTTGGTCGCCTAGCCTATGATGAATTGCAGTTCTTTGCCAATATTAAATCACCAGTTATTCTAGCTGGTGACTTCAATTCCCTCCACTCCCTATGGGGGTCAACAAAAAACAACAAAAATGGAAACACCCTTAAAACTTTTATTGATAATAGTACTTTTGAAGTACATTCTCCTTTTACTGCCACGCATTCAACCCCAAGAGGATCTTCAATCCTTGACTTTGCTCTAAGCAACAACTTCTATTCCCTTGCACAACCTCATGCATACCACGAAATATCCTCAGACCACTTTCCGGTAATTTTCTCAATACAAGGCAACTTTAACAACTTCTCTACCCCACCTCAAACCATCAATTGCATCAACTGGCAGAAATTCACTAACTTTTTCCATCAAAAACTGCACAACTATCATCATATCAAGCCCCCTTTCACCCAACTCCAAATTGACGATCAAATCCTACTACTCGATGATTTAATCCTCTCAGCAAAAAACTACTCTTCTTATTCCAAAGTCAAACCAACAAAAGATAACCCCCTTCCTGCCAAAATAAGAAATCTCATGCGATCTAGAAACAAACTTAGGACACAATTCCACATATTTCGGAATAATACCGATTTGATTTTATTAAATATAATTAACAAAGAAATTAAGAAAGAAATTAAAAACTTTAACAACAACATTTGGGCTGCATTCTTGGACACTGTAAATTTTGAAGACAACTCTCTCTGGGCACTAGCCAAAAACATAAATAAAAGAAAAACTTTCGATAACCCTATCTACTCCAACGGAGAACTCATTTTTGATGATGGAAAAAAAGCAGATCTATTTGCCAATAATCTCCACAAAACAATGTCTAAAGACCCTACTCCCTCACCCATAGAAAATCTAGTAGAAACAAGCATTATGCTCCTAAAGCAACTCCCTCCTCAAAACCCCATTCAAACTAATCCCAAAGAAATCGAATCAGTTATTGATACTCTTAACATAAAGAAAGCCCCAGGTAATGATCAATTCACAAACAAAATTCTTAAAATCCTTGTAAAACTTCCTCACTTTCTCTCTTTAATCTCAAACCTATTTAACGCCTGCTTTTCAATCAATTATTTCCCCAACCCCTGGAAAATTGGGATTGTTACTCTTATTTTAAAACCAGGGAAAAACTCCAATGATTTAAATAGCTATCGCCCCATCACTCTTTTGTCCTCCCTTTCAAAAGTCTTCGAAATAATCCTTCTTCAACAAATTAAAGAACACATTACTAAGAACAATATAATAATTCCCGAACAAATGGGATTCCAAAACTTTCATTCCACCATACACCAAGTCCTCAGACTCACCGAGAACATCACTACTGGCTTTTTAAAAGGCAAACGAACAACAGAAGTATTATTCTTTGATATCAACAAAGCATTTGATAAGGTCTGGTCCCACGGTTTAATATGCAAATTAATGCTTCTTGACTTTCCCCCAGATATATGCAATTTAGTACTTAGCTTCCTCTCCAATAGATTCATCCAAACCAAAATCAATAATTCTAGATCTTTATCTCTCCCTATCACAGCAGGAGTCCCCCAAGGAAGCACCTTAAGCCCCTTCTTATTTAATCTCTTCATTAATGACATCCCCTCTGCTGAGAAAATAGAAAGATATCTCTATGCCGATGATCTTGCTGCACCCTCTCCCCCAATAAATCCATTAAATTAATTAATCAATATCTTAAGTCTCTTCAGTCTTGGCTCAAGAAATGGAAACTAAGCATGAATCCAGGGAAATGCTCCCACGTAGAATTTGCCCTGAAACCCAGCAAAAGAGCCACCATCACACCAATATTCAACAACCAAATTATTCCCTCAACAGACAAACAAAAATTTCTAGGAGTCATGTTTAACAATAAACTTACATGGACAGACCACATTAACTACTCATTAACAAAAGCCAGAATGGCAAAATTTCGCCTATACCCCTTATTAAGCAAACTATCACATACTACCAAAATCCGCCTTATCAAAGCATTTATCTTGCCAATTCTCACATACGCCTGCACCATATCATTCAATACCACAAAAACAAATATTATAAAATTAGAAAGATTTTACAACAAATGCATTAGATTAGCCACTACTACAAATAAGCTTGTTCGGTTGTCTGAAATTAGGAAAGCACATAAAATTAAAACTCTCCCCATATATGTTCAACAATTAAGTGATAAATTTAATCTCAAACTGTCTAATATGCAGAACCCGCTCCTTCAGAGTATGTGGTCCTACTCTCCCATATCCAGAAGAGGGCTTAAAAGGATTAAACAGCCAAAAACAATCCTAAATATTCAACAAAGATTCACCCGCAAATAATATTAACAACAGTGTTCCTATTATTCTAGTACCTAAGTTGTATCTTATGTTACAAGCTCTGTTATATCAAGCTTATCTACTCTTGTTAACCCGTAGACTTAAGTAGCGTGGAAGGCAAAAGAAAAGAAAAAAAAAAAAAAACACACATAAACAAGGGAGTATCCCTAAAAAATAATTAAAAAAAATATATAAAAAGAAAAACAATAAAAAAAAATAAAAAATATAACAAAATGTAAAAAAAAATAAAATAAAACAAAATTTAAAAAAAAACCAAAAAAAAAAAACCTTCCCGCTCCTACTTTTATTATTATATAGATTACTGTTGATGACTATTCATCATTCGCAAATTTTATACTTACATTGCTATTGTATAATACTTAGTAACTTTGGTTAAATTTAGATAATAGACTTAGACATATACTTATTGGTAAATATTTTCCTGCAGAAAAACCCTCCATCTTGAGCACCACCTAAACATATTTCGCTAGTATTAATGTGTGTACTTTAATTGTAAGAGCCAGATCACTTGTCCTCTAGACTCAAACGAGTAACATCGGGCAAATATACTACACGAGTGTACCTAACGAGGAATGTTGCTTGCATACTGCAAGCACATCGATAACAAAAGTTTTTTGTCGGCATCACATAGAGTGAGTCCTCAAAAGAAAAAAAAATAGATGGAAATAATTCTTTATTTCCGCTGTAATTTATTTGTCTGGCATCGAACTCAAGTCTTCCCGGTCATACTTACTATGCAGTACCATTGCAGATCACCATCTGTAACTATAAGTGAAAATTCAAGTAGAAAAATTAACTGGAACTGCCTCAAACGACGTCCTACGTTTCCCTTTTATTCCTTATGAGAAAAATGCTAATGTGCTCAGGCATCGAACCCAGTAATAGTACGGTGTTATCTAAATTTTTTTCTGAAACCAATTCTTTTCATACTTCTTCCAGCCGAGTACGAACTTCCTATCATTTCGATAAGTTCATCAAAAAAATAATGAAATACTAAACCAATGTATTTTAAAAGGGAGACATATTTGCCGCCCGGTATCGAAACCGGATCTATCTGGTAATACTTCCTATGTAACATAATCACTATGGCTAACTATGTGTGAAAATTCAAGCAGAAATATTTGCTACAACTGCTTCAAACGACGTCCTACTTTTCAATTACGTAAAAGGCTCTCTGGATTCGAACCAAGAAAGATCTAGGAAATCTAAAACATGTTTTTCAAATGTATCCATGTTCTCTATCTATATGCCTAATTTTGTGTTTTAATATTATTGGGAAGGTGTTTAAATTCATTCTTAAAAATCGATTAATTTACTGATTGTAGAGACGCATGGTGTCGAACCTAGGAAATACTGGTAGCTGTGGATGGACAGTATGACTTATTAGGACTTCATCTTATTTCATACAAAGTTTGAAGTCGATATCATGCCGGGAAGTACCTATTACTTTTTTCTTTTATCTCCATAAGAAAACCATTGAGGAATGTAAATGGCTCTCTAGGATCGAACCAAGGACCATCAGCGAATATGTAAAATTAGATTATTAAATATATTTATGATATCTAAACCCATGCCGAATTTCAAGTTTCCATGCCATCGGGAAAGGGTCTAAAAAAATCTTAAAGATCGCCACAATGCATTTTAAACGGCCGATATTTGCCTCGACCTAGCATCGATCCCATGATATTTTTAGTAAAACTCATTTATGTTTTCGATAGATCATGTCTATATATATCGGCTCCTTGAGTTTTAAATCCCAACCTATCCGGCAAGTATTTTTTAAAAATTCCCGAAAATCAAAGCAATGTATTTAAACGGGAAAAATCGCGACTTTGGGGCCTTCTGGAATCGAACCCATGACTTCTAGGTTCAAAGTCGGATTTATTCTGGAGGTTACACTTCATGGCCATAACGTCGTAAAAATTTCAAGTCGGTGGCACTTGTGGAACATGGTTAGAATTTTGATCCCCTATATATCTATAATATATAGATGCTTCTCCGGATTCATTCATGTATCCATATATATATACGAGTGCAATGTAGCTTGCATACTGCAAGCAGATCGGCAATATTATTTTATTTCGGCATCATATCGAGACGGTCCTCAAAATAAAAAAAAAGGGATTGAAAATATTCTTAAAATTCGCTTCAATTTTAGCGTCTTGCATCGAAACCGGGTCTTCCTGGTGAACTTACTAAGCGGCACAATAGAAGATAACTATATCTAACTATGTGTGAAAATTCAAGCAGAAATATTTGCTACAACTGCTTCAAACGACGTTCTACTTTTCACGAATGTAAATGGCTCTCTGGATTCGAACCAAGGACGATCGTGGGAATCTAGAACATGTTCCTGAAATGTATCTATAATTTTTATCTGTATGCTGAATTTCAAGTTTCTATATAATTGGGAAATGTTTCCAAAAAATTCTGAAAAATCGGATCATTTACTGATTGTCGAGACGCCTGGTGGTGAAACCAGGAAACATTGGTAGCTGTGAATTCACAGTTTGATTAATAATGACTTGATCTTATCTTCTGCAAAGTTTCAAGTAGATATAATATCGGGAAGCACCTAAAATGTGTTTCCGTAATCTACATAAGAAATGCATTGAGGAATGTAAATGGCCCTCTGGGATCGAACCAAGGACCATAAGGGAATATGTAAAATTTGATTATGAAATATAATTATGATATCTAACGCCATGCCGAATTTCAAGTTTCCATGCCATCGGAAAAGGGTTCAAAAAAAATCTTAAAAATCGCCGCAATGCATTTTTAACGGCCGATTTTTGCCCCCACCTAGCATCGAACCAAGGATAATATTCGTAGATGTCTTTATGGTTTCCTTTTGATATAAGCGGCATCTAGCGATCTTTCGAGTTTCAACTCTCTCCTTTTCCGGGAAGTGCCTCAAATAAATTTTCGAAAATCCCCGCCATGTAATCTTATGGACAAATTCGCGACTTTGGGGCCACCTGGAATCGAACCTATGACACCAAAGTTCAAAATCGGATCTTTTTCCTTGAGGTTATACGTTATGGCCAATATGTCGTAAAAATTTCAAGGCATTGCCACTTGTGGAACATGGTTAGAATTTTGATCCCCTATGAATGTATATCTATTATATATATATATAGACGCTTCTCCAGATATACCTATATATATACGAGTAAAATGTAGCTTGCATACTGCAAGCAGATCGGCAATACTAATTTCATATCGGCATCACATCGGGACGATCCTCATAAGAAAAAAAAAGGATTTAATTTTTTCTTAAAATTCGCTGAAATTTCATCGTCTGGAATCGAAACCGGGTCTTACTGGAAAACCTACTATGAAACACAATAAAAGATCACCATCTATAATTATGTGTGAAAATTCAAGCAGAAATATTGGCTACAACTGCTTCAAAAGTCGCTCTAATGTTCACGAATGTAAATGGCTCTCGGGACTCGAACCAAGGACGATCTTGGAAGTTTAAAAAATGTTTCTGAAAGTTATTATTGATCTCAATCTATAGGCCAAATTTCAAGTTTCTATATTATAAGGGGAGGTTTCAAAATTATTCCTAAAAATCGGATCAACTTCTGTATGCAGAGACACCTGGTGTCGAACCCAGGACACATTGATAGCTATGAATGCATAGTTTGATTTGTTAAGATTGGTTCTTCTATCATGCTAAGTTTTAAGTCGATAGCATGCCGGGAAGTACCTAAAATTTGTTTCCGTTATCCCCGTAAGAAATGCATTGTGGAGTGCAAATGGCCCTCTGGGATCGAACCAAGGACCATAAGCGAATACAAAAAATTTTATTATGAAATATATTTATGATATCTAACCTCATACCGAATTTCAAGTTTCCATGCCATCGGGAAAGGGTCCAAAAAATATCTTAAAAATCGCCACAATGCTTTTTAAACGGCAGATATTTGCATCGACCTAGCATCGAACCCAGGTTATTTTCCGTAAAATTCATTTATGTTTTCGATAGATCATGACCATATATAAAGGCTCCTTGAGTTTTGATTCTCTACCTATCCGGGAAGTATTTTTTTTAAATTCCCGAAAATCAAAGCAATGCATTTAAACGGGAAAAATCGGGACTTTGGAGCCCCCTGGCATCGAACCCATGACACTGAGGATCCTAATCGCAATTTTTCTGGTGGTTACACGTTATGGCCAATACTCCGTAAAAATTTCAGCTCAATCACTCTTGTGGTTTAGGCTGTGAGTTTGTATCCTCTCTATATATATATATATATGGATACATGAATGAATCCGGAGAAGCATCTATATATAATAGATAGATAGATAGGATACAAATTCACAGCCTAAACTACAAGCGTCATTGATCTGAAATTTTTATGACATATTGGCCATAACGTGAAACCCCCAGGAAAAAAGCGACTTTGATCCTTAGTGTCATGGGTTCGATTCCAGAGGGCCCCAAAGTCCCGATTTTCCCCATAAGATTACATGGCGGGGATTTTCGAAAATTTTTTTGAGGCACTTCCCGGAAAAGCAGAGAGTTGAAACTCGAGGGACCGCTAAATGCCGTGCATAGCCAACGAAAATCGGAAAGACATCTTCGAATATTGTCCTTGGTTCGATGCTAGGCCGGGGCAAAAATCGGCCGTTTAAAATGCATTGCGGCGATTTTGAAGATTTTTTTTGGATCCTTTCCCGATAACATGGATATTTGAAACTCGGCACGTGGATAGATATCATGAATATATTTCATAATAAAATTTTACATGTTCGCTGATGGTCCTTGGATCGATCCCAGAGGGCCATTTGCACTTCTCAATGCATTTCTTACGGAGATAACGGAAACAAAATTTAGGTACTTTCCGGCATGTTATCGACTTCAAACTTTGCATGTAGAAAGATCAAGTCCATACAAATCAAACAGTGCATTCACAGCTATCAATGTGTCCTGGGTTCGACACCAGGCGTCTCTACAATCAGTAACTGACCCGATTTTCAATGATTATTTTGAACCTTTTCCCAACAATATAGAAACATGAAATTTGGTATGTAGATAGAAATCATAGATACGTTTCAAAATCATGTTTTAGATTTCCAAGATCGTCCTTGGTTCGAATCCAGAGAGCCATTTACATTCGTGAAAATTAGAACGTCTTTTGAGGCAGTTGTAGCCAATATTTCAGATTGAATTTTCACACATAGTTAAAGATGGTGATCCTCTATTGTGCTGCATAGTATGTTCACCAGTAAGACCCGGGTTCGATGCCAGGCGATGAAATTTCAGCGAATTCTAGGGATATTTTCAATCCTTTTTCTTTTTCTTTTGAGGACCGTCCCGATATAATGCCGATATGAAATTAATGTTGTCGATCTGCTTGCAGTATGCAAGCAACATTTTACTCGTATATATATATATATAACTTATATTTAGGTATATCCGGAGAAGCGTCTATATATAATAGATATATATATACGAGTAAAATGTAGCTTGCATACTGCAAGCAGATCGACAACACAAATTTACTGTCGGCAACCTATCAGAACGGTCTTCAAAAGAAAAAAAAATTGAAAATATCTTAATAATTCTCTACAATTTTATCGTCTGGAATCCAACCCGGGTCTTCCAGGTGAACTTACTATGAAGCAAAAAAGAAGATCACTCCCTATAACTGTGTGAAAATTCAAACAAATATTTGCTAAAACTGCCTCAAAAGACGTTTTACTTTTCACGAATGTAAATGGCTCTCTGAATTCGAACCAAGGACTATCTAGGAAATCTAAAACATATTTTTGAAATGTATCTATGATCTCTATCCATATGCCGAATTCCAAGTTTCTATATCATTGGGAAAAGGTTCAAAATAATTATTGAAAATAGGATCAGTTACTGATTGTAGAGACGCCTGGTGTCGAACCCAGGACACATTGGTAGCTGTGCATGCACAGTTTGATTTGCAAGGACTTGATCTTATATTATGCAAAGTTTGAAGTCTATGTCTTGCCGGGAAGTACCTAAAACCTTTTTCTGTTATCTCCATAAGAAATGGGGAAATTCATTGAGGAATGTAAATGGCTCTCTGGGATCGAACAAAGGACCATCAGCGAATATGTAAAATTTGATTACGAAATATATTTATGATCTCCAACTCCATGCCGAATTTCAAGTTTCCATGCCATCGGGAAAGGGTCGAAAAAAAATCTTAAAAATCGCCACAATGCATTTTAAACGGCCGATTTTTGCCTTGACCTTGCATCGAACCCAGGTTATTTTCTGTAAAATCCATTTATGTTTTCGATAGATCATGACCATATATAAAGGCTCCTAGAGTTTCGATTCTCTACCTATCCGGGAAGTATTTTTTAAAAATTCCCGAAAATCTAAGCAATGCATTTAAACGGGAAAAATCGGGACTTTGGTGCCCTCTGGAATCGAACCAATGACACTGAGAATCAAAATCACAATTTTTCTGGCGGTTACACGTTTTGGCCAATACGCAGTAAAAATTTGAACTCAATCACGCTTGTGGTTTAGGCTGTGAATTTGTATCCTATCTATCTATATACCTATCTATATACCTATCTATATACCTATCTATATATACGAGTAAAATGTAGCTTGCATACTGCAAGCAGATCGACAACACTATTTTCATGTCGGCATCATATCGGGACGGCCATCAAATGAAAAAAATGGATTGAAATTTTTCTTAAAATTCGCTGAAATTTCATCGTCTGGCATCGAACCCGGGTCTTCCTGGTGAACTAACTATGCAGCACAATAGAAGATCATCATCTCTAACCATGTGTGAAAATTCAAGCAGAAATATTGGCTACAACTGCCTCAAAAGACGTTCTAATTATCACGAATGTAAATGGCTCTCTGGATTCGAACCAAGGACGATCTTGGAAATCTAAAAGATATATCTGAAAGTTATTTATGATTTCTATCTATATGCAGAATTTCAAATTTCTATATTATTGGGAAAGGTTTCCAAATAATTCCTAAAAATCGGATCAACTTCTGATTGCAGAGACACCTGGTGTCGAACCCAGGACATATTGTAAGCTGTGCATGCAAAGTTTGATTTGTAAAGACTTTTTCTTGTATCTTGCAAAGTTTGAAGTCGATAGCATGCCGGGAAGTACCTTAATTTTGTTTCCGTTATCTCCGTAAGGAATGCATTGAGAAGTGCAAATGGTCCTCTGGGATCGAACGAAGGACCATCAGCGAACATGAAAAATTTGATTACGAAATATATTTATGATATCTATCGACGTGCCGAGTTTCAAGTATCCATGTTATCGGGAAAGGACCCAAAAAAAATTTTCAAAATCGCCGCAATGCATTTTAAACGGCCATTTTTGCCCCCGACCTAGCATCGAACCATGGACCATATTCGGCGATGTCTTTCTGATTTACGTTGGATTTGCACGGCTTCTAGCGATCCCTTGAATTTCAACTCTCTACTTTTCCGGGAAGTGCCTCAAAAAATTTTTCGAAAATCCCCGCCATGTATTCTTATGGAGAAAATCGCGACTTTGGGGCCCTCTGGAATCGAACCTATGACACTGAGGATCAAAATCGCAATTTTTCTGGCGGTTACACGTTATGGCCAATTCGTCGTAAAAATTTCAAGTCAATGACGCTTGTGGTTTAGGCTGTGAATTAGTATCCTATCTATCTATCTAGGTATATACATGAATGAATCCGGAGAAGCATCTATATATAATAGATGAATGAATCCGGAGAAGCATCTATATATAATAGATATGCCATATTTTTGTGGTGATTAAAATGGAGTCCATCTGCATATTTGGTTCGTACTGTGGTTTTGATGAGAAGCCGTAAATAATTCATGGATTTCAAATTTTATGGTGTGGGCACTAACGCCTTGGATGGTTTCGGTAAACGAAGGTTACCGTCGTTAGCCGAGGTATCCCCGTGATCAACGTACGTTTCATTCCTTTATGACAATCTTACGATCATTCAAGACAATCATTGACGATTAAATCTGTCTCTTATATGCAGATAACTAGACAGTAAGACATTTAAAGACGGTATTAAAAATATACGAGTTATTTAGTGGTCGTACGCGTAACATTTTAATGAATCCCTTCCTTGCATTTGCTTGGTGCATCCTTTCCATTGGTTTGTCACACCAAAGGCATCCCTCGAAATTGAGGCAGACGCAGTTGGGATGGCCTCTCAAGGGTTTGAACGTCATATTTAAAGGAGCAATAAACAGAGTGATTTCTTCTTAGAACCTCAACTTCACTGCCGCGAGAACCCGCTTCTTTTGAGCAGCCGGTAAATTAATATCGCCGTCGTATAAACTGTAATTATCTTTGCTCGCGAAGAGATTGACCACTGGTAAGGAAGTGTTTCGCTATTGGTTAACCTTTTTCCTCAAAGGCAAGTTTCCAGGTGTTCTTTCAGACTCCTTGTGCAAGAAAAAATTTTATGTTCCCGAGGGTACAGTTATTTTAATTTATATTGCATACAAATCCGGTCTGAGGTATAATGAGACCCTTGGAGATTCGTGATTCCCTCTTGCACCTTTGTTATAGGTAATCTAAAAACTCCTCCTTTGTTGATATGCGACATTTTAGATAAAATCCTCACATTTTATTCTGGATTCTTCAAAAGAGATATTTCCTAAAGTAATTTCATTAGTACTCCTTCGTTAATTCATTAGCATCAAGTCGTCGAAAACTTTCTTCCACATTGGTTTTAAATTTCAATTAAGATTATGACCTCAAGGTATTATAAATTATAACCCTCCCTCGGGAATGCAACGTATTCATTATTTTTCGAATTCTTCTGTCAGTTACTTATCATCAATTCTTTTTAGAATAAAATCCTGGGATTCAAATACATGCATAACAATTTCTTCGCAAATAGCAAGTTCCACAAGTAAACTGTTTTATCAATGAAAATTTGATTATTCTAAGACATACGCTTTTGGCGGAGACTTCTATTACTACGATGTGGCTGATAAACAAATCATCTGTGTGCCCCTTGACGTAATTTTAGAGTCCCTCTGAGCGAACGGCAATCGTTTCACGTAAGGATTCCTAAACCTAGGGTAAGTGTACCCTTTGAGGGTATGGAAGACTAGTCAACGGTGAATGATTTCAGAAAAAGGATATCATGACATTAAAGAATTCCAAAAAGCATAGTGTCAGTATCTCCTCTCTGATATTTCATATTCGTCTTGTTCCACAGCATTTCCATTTAATTATCATGAATAAATTTAAAATTTGTTTCTTAACAAGACGAATTTTGGGTACTGAATTGTTAACTGCCGAAGGGGCTATGCGACCCAATAAGGTATGCAATGATACCTGGACAAATAAAAATGATTTCCACCGATAAAAGGAAGAATGGGTAGACATTTGTTTGCTTCATTTCTGAATGATGCGATTTGTATGTGCTAAAGCAGGTGAGATAGAGAGGTTAAAGGCGCAGCGATGAATTAATATGGAATAGGAGAAAGGGTGAGCAATAAGTAGTGATTCGTTTTAAATTTTCAAAGGTATTCAGTGCCTTCGGTAGCTCAGTTGGTAGAGCAGTGGACTGTAGAGGATCGGAATAGATATCCATAGGTCGCTGGTTCAAATCCAGCCCATAGGAAAAATTTTTGCCATTTATATTTTTAATCATATATCACACTAATCGGGCACGTTAAGGCAGAATGACAGTGTAAATAAATGACACAAGAGTATCGAAAGTATAAGTGATTCCGAGGATAGTGATTTAGTATCCGGAACTTATAACTATAGTTAACTAATAACTAACTTCATAAGATGAAACAAAAATCTGTGACTTTAGTCATGCATCGACTGCCTATTATAGTATGTTATTCGTGAAAATCGGAGAAGCAAATATGAAAAACAATTTCTTGGCAATACCCTAAAATAAATTAATAGTTACCACTATACATTTTAATGGTGCAGGCCGGAATAAGATAAATGAAAAGATAAACGAATGATTCTGAAGAGAAAGTTGTTAGAAAATTACGCAGAAGCAGAAGTAAAGCCTGTTTGCTTCGAAAAGCACGAGTGTCGTGTGTGGAGTTGTTAATTTTTATTGCCACGCACAAGAAAAGGTATCCTATGAAACGTTTGTTGACCTAGTTCGAAAACCACCAAAAATATCCACTAAAAATCATTTCACCCATTTGCCGAGATATCGCTTCATTCACTTGCTTTGGAGAATCTTTATTTTATTTTTATCCATCGATCACTCTAAGGGATGCTTTCAAACACGAAGATGCTCCATTTTCAGTCACATCTTCAGCGGGAGAGATGAGTTTTCTCCAGATTCAAAAATTTAGACCTCAATTTGCTACCGATAATCAAATTCAAATCTCCTTATACATAGTAGTAAGTGCAAAATTTATCTTATTATATCGTGAATTCTTTTCAGTCATTAAATGTTGGCGGTCATTCCCAAAACTGTTGTTAACAAGAAGGGAATTACAGATAGGACCAAAAAATATCGGACAAGATGATATTGTTTTTTAAATGATTTAATTTGCCTATTATATAGTATCCAGGTAGTATTTTTTTACGCTTCAACACTTCAAATTTTCCGAACGGAAATTTTCATAGAGTTAGCGTGATGGAATTGTGTTGGTGGAGTCTAACCTATTTATGCCAGAGGTCAGCAACTGTAGTTTATTTCTAAACAAACAAAGAATCTTCAGCTAGTGAAACTAAAGATCTCATTAATACATTTAAATATCGATTATTGAACGAGATTTTAAAAGACTATCTGCCCGCTTATAAACAAAGTTTGTCTCTTAAGCTTTGCAGGAAATATTTTTTTTATTAAAGCATAATTAAATTGCAGATGGTACATTTTTCTATGTGCGGGAATTTAATAAACCGAAGGTACTACTTTTAGTAAAAGAGCACTATAGGTGAAAAAAAGAACTCCCCGGCGGGTAATCGAACACCGGTCTCCCGCGTGACAGGCGGGGATACTGACCACTATACTACCGAGGATACATTTCCGTTGTTACTGCTGAAAATTCACTTCCTTATCTTTTCCCAAAAACTATGGTAATATTTTCGGTCCTTGCTTTACTCATTGATAGTTGATGATGGAAATGTTTAGTTATGGATGTTATAAATTATTATACCACGTCATAAATATTTCCCACATAACCTTGGGTTAGACGAAAAAAGAGACTTTTTGTCTCAATCTCGTCTAAATAAATATTATTATGGGTCCTTATGTCTTTCCGAATAGTACTCAGCCCGGAGTTTGGTTGGTACCTAGGTGAGGAATGAAGTTTTCCAGGATGAGGAGTGAGGTAGTTTGCTTTCCTCACTGACCCAGAATGCCATGAGCGGAACATGTCCACGTAAGTGAAGCACAGTGGCTCCATGAGTAACACCTTTCTATAAGGAGATACCTTATTCAGTGCAGTTATTCACTCATACCTCAGTAGCTTTCATTTCATCAAAGCCATGGTAAAGACTGTGGAGAAAGTAAATTAAATATACATTTGTAAAAATCCATGGTAAAGAAACTTTTACTAGACCACTATTTACAATGGACCACTATTTACCATAGACCACTATTTACCATAGACCACTATTTATCATTTCTTTACGATGGATTTTTTACAAGTTAATAAGTACCACAAAATTAACCCTGAATCTGTATCGTTTAAATATAAATTTTTCGATATCGTTCCCCATAAAACTATTGAAAAATAATCTTTTCATCAGAAGATGGTGCAGCAAAACTCTTAGATGTATACAATTTATAACAGGTATTTTATGTGACCGAATTTATGCACGTAATTTGATATATCGTATTTATATAATCACTTATATTATTATGTGAATTACAACAAAGTAACGCCTGAACATTTTAGATTTCAAATTACAAGTTGTTAGTATTATTTATTAGTATATATTAGTCGCGCTTTAACACCTTATACATGGTTTAGTTGCAACATGTAGTATTAATAATAGTAATCTAACCTTCTGTTAGTGAAATTTCTCAATGTAGAATTTAGCACATCCGTCCTGCCTATATATGAATATAATCGAACCAAGCACGAATCGGCACATCATACGGCACGAATCCTACTCTTTCCAGCAACTTCAAGAGCCTATCTCCTTTATCCAGGGTAACCATGGAATAGCTCGATATTTCAATGAGGATTTAGATCTTTTCTTTGTCCAATACATATTGCCCTCCCGCTCTATTGCTATTTCCAAATTCCAAAACAAAATGACAAATGGTGAACTGTAAAAAATATCATAATCTTGATTCTTATGTTAATTCATTTCACGGAAGTGATAAGAGGACAATTTCACAGCACTTCCGAATCATTTGCTTCTAATAGAGAAGTTGTTTCATTCCGTCTTGATTCTTTCTCTTACTGGACATTAAATGCATCATTGTATTTAAAATCGAAAAAGAGAAGAAAATTCATCTCAAGACATGGAGCTTCTTCACCACAAGCATACTGTACTTCTTTTACTTAAACATTTTCGAGGCTTTCTAGCCCCAAGGAGAGCTCTATAGGTTCTCAAATCAAGCTTCAAAGATTTCGGTTTACTAAAAGCTTTACGCCGAGGAGGGAATTGATAGCTTTCAGAATGTTTTCACTCCTCATCAAGTACTCATCTGTGTACTGATACGTAGTTTCCCTTTGTTTGCAGTTTACATGAATTTCATCCGAATGTAAACGATCACTAATTCCAAGAGAAAGCTAG
Organism: Sympetrum striolatum; assembly: GCA_947579665.1. Lineage (NCBI taxonomy): Eukaryota > Metazoa > Arthropoda > Insecta > Odonata > Libellulidae > Sympetrum > Sympetrum striolatum. The sequence continues at coordinate 82,840,234 of OX388351.1, forward strand.
AGCAGGTTTGGAGTAAGTTTGTAGTGTATCACATGGCATATTATAAAATGCATTGAAATTTATCGATGTGAAATAATTATAATTATGTGACCGCTTCGGAACGCAATTGATTTTAGAAATAAACTCATTCTGATTTTCTTACAATTGAAAAATAATTGTGATCAATTTACATTAAATATCCCATTATTCAAAGGATACAGGAGTTAACAAAATAACTTAATTCGCCTTCAATAATTTTACCTACCTTGCTTAAGAACCATTTTAAACTTTCCAATTACTAGAAACAAAACTATTGCTAACTTAGACATCAATTTTATGTTATTCGTTTATTGAAATGAATCCCGATCACTTTTGAATGCACGTTTTTAACTGCTAATTAATTATTTCAGAAAATGAAGTTTTGAAAAGAAAATCATTCACAATAAATCATAACTCTTCCTTTCTCTGACTCCGAGAGATTTTATCAAAATCTAAATATTGAATCTTTTCTTTAAACATGTCGCGCCAGCTAGTAGATTTGTTCTCTGCGCTCCGTGTTATCGAATTCGGAACTCCTATTGACTTTAAGGAAGCCTTTTCAATTGTGTAATCCATAGAAACAACTAACGATGAATTTGTTTCGACCAAAATATTGAATCGTAATATTTTCTTTCCTTTTTTCGGTTCATTGGAATTCCGGTAAACGAGAAATACGATTAAAAGTACCGGCAAAATTCATTTATTTTCGGTTAAAATTCTCGGTTCGTTCAACGCCTTGGTTCTAACAATTATTTTAGTAATATTAATGCCACTTTATTTCAAACTGGATGAAGTTCCAGCCTGCTTCATCATCCAACTCCAAAATCAGAATCCGAGTTCATTTTGAAACCTGTTTTCCTTTCCCGTGATGCGTCTAAATCTCCGCCTAAGTTTAGCTCTGGAACAGCCGATTTAGTATTATTTCAGAGCGTCTAAACAGTGTCCACCTCAGGGAGCGCATATTAGTCGAATTTTGACACGGCGCCAAGGGACGTTGGCAAGGACATCTTAATCGATCATCGCAGTATTACACAGACATACATGGAATTGGGTCAGCGAATGCAAGCCAGGATTATACAACAGGGGACTTTTTATGTTCATTAACATACGCTCTTTCCGACGTTTATTTACGTCGACTTTCTGATTAAGGTCGCGTATCTCCCGACCTTAATCACGATCCTTCTTTAGAATCTGATTTTTGCAAAGAGGTAGCTGCGATGAAGCTGAAGTGTTTTCAATCACTAACGCGCATTTGAATAGCGTACGGAGATGCTGAAAGATTTGGCGATATCATGTAATTTATCTTTAAAACCATCAGGAACGTATGAAACTTTTCTGATATTTTCTGAATGTAAAATAGTATGATATGTAAATGAAAATAGGTCATTATTACATGTCGCCATTTGGTTCTGATTTAATATAACCTTTGTGACTCATAATTTATTAATAACTTACATTGAAACGTAGTTTTTCCTTAACAATCTTAGTAGGCTATCGTTCTTAACTAATTTTCCATTGTTTTTCTAAAGCTTTATTTATGCTCCGGAATTTCCGATGAATTTCGCTGAATGAGTTCTATGGCTCAAAGTGCTGACTATTATTTTATGAGTGATGATTTGTATCCTTAGTTATTTCTTTTCTGTACGTTATTTAAATCTATTGCATTCGATTTGCTCATTCTTTTGTTAATATTTTTCTAAACCATTTGATATGCATACGATTATATTTCATCGATATATTGTAGGTTTATTATTGATTCTCCACTTTTTGTCTGCGCTCTCCTTCTGTGGGTATTGATTCTATAAAAATCTTACAATTAGTCTCTTCATAAAAACTACTTCTTCTGAAGTTTTTTCTTTGCCACATATGTTGATAATTGTCTTAGAATTAATTATATTACATCATTGATGAAAATTCAGAAGAAAGAATAGGAATTCTATTCTCGCCTGAATAAAGATCTTACTTAAATTTTTGAAAAATCCTATACTCCATTTTTATTCTTTCTATAATTGGTATAGGTAATAATTAATGTGATTGTTGACTGTTGATTCTTACTCTTTAAGCTAATTCTTCGATGAGCAAGAAGTTGTTTGAGAGTAGAATTGCTGCAAGATCTATCGGTTTGCATTGAAAACGTTTAGTTGTATCAATACCAAACTTCATATATAGCACTGTGGTAGGTGCTGTCAGAGTTGATTAGTTTTTGGAGTAAATCGGATATCCGGAAGTCGAGCTTTATTCTTCAAAGCTCATTTCCGTTTTTGCAAAATTCCTCCATTAATCTGATATTTAGGTATACACAGTTATGTACAAAAATTACTTGTATATTAAAAAATGTATTTGTATGTATCTTCCTGGTTTAGATTGAATCTAGAGATCGAAAATACTGTCGTAGATAATTATTTACTTCTTACATATGGAGAAAGCCATGTGCTGGCCACATCAGATTTTTCAATATAGATTTAAGAGTGTTTCTCGAACATGGCCGAGGTGGATCTTTACCAGTCGCAGAAATGACAGTTAAGGTCGCGGATCTTCTTCGACGTTGGCTCAAAAGCAGTCCTCTTCGACGTCCCTCATTTTCATTGCCTCGAGATTAATAGCGCCTAAATCTATTTTAAATTCGCTGCCAGAGTCCTCCTATCTAAAGCAAACAAACATACCGCTTTTTCGCCCGTCTGCGAAACATAAAAATTGGCCAAAATGTCTGCAACACCTCAATGTTACGGATTGATTGGTTTCGGAAAAAATAAACCCATCGATCTCTGCTTTTTTCAGCAATAAACCGCACGAACCGGAGGTACCTTCACAGGTGAAGCGCATCTGGAGATCAAAAGGACGTATGTCGCCCCGTTCCAGGGTAAACATCCGGCCAGGATTGGGCGGTAAGTGTTCCTTTGAAACCTCAACTCTCGAGTCCTCGGTTAAGCGACGGATGATCCCAAAAGGTCTGCTGCCGGTGATGCCTTTTTCCTTTCCAGGAGGGGATTCATACCGCGATCAGTTTTTTACAGGAAATGATCGGATTCGGGAATAAATTGGTTCTTTCAGAGACGGATATAAATTAGATTCACGATTCGTATGGCTGGGGTTTCATTAAGATTAACTGAAAACGTTTTTCCTTTCAATATCACTGCACTATATACAGATCGTATTAAAAACTATGCAATAAAATTACGGTTAAATTAGAAACAATTTAACATTTCTAATAAAAAATCCATGGTAAGGAAACTTTTACATCATGAATTCAATGACGTAGGCTTTTAGACTATGGTCATAATTTTTATTTTGATGAAGGGTACCAATTTATACCTGAATTTAAGAAGAACTGTGTTTAGAGAAATATTTCGGGTTAATTTTATTTCATTTGTTATTAGAATATTGAAACCTTCAATGTCATGGAAGACTCATACAATGGAATTCTAATGTTTTTATCCCAATCACGCTATATTAGAGAAGGTTATAGAATAACATAAATAAGAGTACAAATAGTGGTCTAGTAAAAGTTTCCTTAGCATGAATTTTTTAATAGTTAATAACTACCACAAAATTAACTCTGAATCTGTATCGTTTAACATGTCTAATCTTATATTTTTTATTGATTTACGTTTCACAGCTTCAGATGCACTTACTTAAGTGCTCCTTACGTAGATTTTGAGGAGTTTAAAGATGAAAATGGTCTTTTGTATGAGCCTCTGGAAGAGGTTTCAACTCCCATGCCTCTGACTATGCCAATGCTTTGTTACGGAATATTAACTTTATTTTTGAATTTATCTTCATAGAGGTTTCAAGTGTCGTAACCAGAAAAATGGAGTTTGTTTCATTTATCTGTTAGCACAGTATAGAATATAATATATCTAAATTTATCACAGCAAGTTAATTTTAGCGGAATGCCGCTGAGTGCTTAAAGATGATTTCGCGAGATTAAAGTGAGAAAAAAGGCTATTATTAGTATTTTTTTCAGAAATTTGAAAGTGCAAAAATGTTCTCTTTAGCGACTTTATTTTAAATTCTGAAATGGGAATAAAATTTTTCAATCTGTTTACTCGCAAATACAGAAATCCGTATATCTCTGGGATGACATTTAATGTATTAAAAGCTAAAATTTAAATGCTTTAGCATCGTCAGCCGCTTCGTAAATTCTCTGTAAACGCTCTTCCGTCCACTGTTTATTTATTTCAAACGACCGATGTTTCGGTGTTGGGTCACGCTAACACCAAGTAATACCGAAAGCAGGGTATTTTCAAGTGAATAATCAAGTTTGCAGTATATTTTCCTTAATGTCAATACTTGGTTAAAAAGGGGCCTTTAATTTACTTTTTTCACATTCTTCTTCACTGTTGTGAAAATATTAAAAGTACTGAGGATGGAATGATGCCGATTAGATTTAGATTTTTAGATTTAGATATATACCCCGCGAGCCTCCAGAGGCGTATGGCAGAGGGTGTTATACACCACCATATTCATCCTTATTAGCATCTCTAATAGCCTGGGGAAAAACGACCAAAAGTAATTATCCGTCCTTGCGATTACTTCCCTATAACGCTTCGTCGATGCCTCTCTCGTTCGCTCCCCACTGGCACTAATATTCCATTTACTTCGTCTATAAATTCTGAACGAATGAACTTTTCGAAACGTTTCCGTCGATATTCAGATCTTCCCATCTGTAGTGAATTCCAACCGAGGGACTCTATAATTGCCGTAACGCTGCTATCAAACCTGAAATCCCCGCAAACGAATCGGGCTGCTCTACGCTGGACCATCTCTAAATCTGAGACTAAACCCCTATTTCTTTGACTCTCGATGAGTATCCTCTCAACGTAGTTAATATTTGCATTCTATTTGCTTTTCCTATCGCTTCTCGAATATGTTCTTAAAAAGATAAGTTACTGCTAAACGTGACTCCTAGGTATTTCTTGTCGTACACTAACTCTAATGCTCTACGCTGGACCATTGAAATCAAATCCCTTCCTGGATTAATGATAGGCATTATTTTTAATAAGAAATTAAAAGTAGTAAAAATTACTTTTCAAAACTGAGCAAGGGGGACAATTCAATAAAACGTTCGATGGGCTCGATAAATAGTCATTGAATTAATCTTCTCGTAATTCTACTACACTTACGATTCTTCCAAGGATTATTTCCAATGAATAAGATAAATTTAATAAATAAAACACAGACGCACAGTTTTCTTCTTCCATATGGCTCAATTTTTAAATCCAAAAATTACAACGATCTCCTACGATACATAAAAGGTATGAACCATCAAACCACGAGTAAACTGAGCAGATATTTTTGTGATAAATACAATGAAAAGCTCCCAAGAATTACATTGCTCGCTTTTCTATTAGTACAAGGAAAAAATATATTACGATTAGGTAATGTGTGTGTCCTTAATATTTTTCAAATTGCTGCTAGAGTCAAAGAGTGGATGATGAAGCTACACGATTACACCCTGTTGAATGCAAAGAAAAGTGTTAAATATGAGATATTGCTCCTGAACTGTGGTCCACACTTTCAGTTACATGCAGTCGCCCATTCGTTCCGTTCACATCCCTAAATGTGACTGATTTTGGTTTGGAAGATACGCCTATTACCCCTCTCTAGAGCTATTGCGACTTCTGCACTGGATTGTTTAATCCCGGCTAAGGTTTTCCTATCCACATCTTCCTCCAAAGATTTTTCTTTTTTCTCCTCTAATATAAATGCCACCGATGTAACATTTAACACAATTGAAGTTCTTGTAATAATCATTTAATTGATTTACAATTGTATAAACAGAAGAAGACTCCAGAGTCCCGACCCATCCTAGATGAAGGCTTTTATTGTAAAGATCCAAATTAAAAAGGACTCTTTCAATTCCACTATTTTAGCTTCGCCTACTATAATCGCCCATCTCTAATACGCTGTTTGAACGCCGTTCAGAATTTCAACCTATCTCTATTAATTTATCTCCGTCATTAAGATTTATTCAGATAAATTATTCACCCTACATCAACGCTGAGTTATGAAGAGATGTATTCTCAATAGATTTTTGGTTTTCTTCTCCTCCTTTTCAACAGTTTACTTCTCTTTTAACGTTGAATTTATGTGTATGTCAATTTCGGTGTAACACTGTCCAGCTTGTCCTCTGGAGGGCGTGCTAAGCATCATCTTTCGTTTTAACCTGAACTGAGGTTCCCTCAAATAATCTTGCAATTGGAACTCTATATATTATTTCTAAGTTGATCTAAGGGCCGTCATTCCAAACTAATAACAGTAACAGATAGCCATTATCACTTCCCGGTTAGCATAGGGCGCATGAGTAATTTAGTGACTTAGGAAGATTTCAGGTTTAGACATATACTCCGCGAGCCACAAGCGGCGTATGGTAAGGGGTCCCCTGTGCCATAGGGTGGCTCGTAAGATTAAAATGTGTATGTAATTTTTTTTCCGTTCAGTCATGTGAATCATAATATTAGCTAAAATCTAAGTTACTCATTTTATTGGTTATTCCGCTTAAGTTATTATTTTTCTTTCTTCTCATATGTTTTCTGGTTCGTTTAATTTCTTTTACAAGAGTACTATTGAATCATGTTTTATTTCATTATTATATTTCACTATTCTTTCGCGTATATATTTTTCGTTCCCTTTTTGTGAGTTTTTCTCTGCCGGCCATTTACGAAAATGTTCTCCTCAACCCTACCTTTTGTTCTTGTTATTTTATTATTTGAGCATTCGAGGTTTAGCCCACTCTGGCCTGACCTCGCCCAGTTAACGATCAATTTGATGTAATTAGATTTAGATATATACCCCGCAAGCCACCAGAGGTGTATGGCAGAGGAATAATTAGATATTACAATAAAAAATTACGAATTTATGTAAGCAGACAATCGAATGACATCTTTCTCCTTGCTTCTTATCACCCACCAAATATAGTAAAATAGACATTTATGACCATTATTCCATTTTAAAATATATCTTTCGAGCCACCATTTATTCTCCTAAACTTCCCTCCATCCTCTTATCTCAATACCCAAGAGGAAACTTTCGGTTTTGTATGGACAACAGGCTCTGTTTACCAGTTAATAAATGGAGACCGGTGCAGACTTGATTCGACCAACCTCAACAGATACAAGCGTGTTTATGATCACCGCAGCTGGAGTGCGTTTTTTGAAAGGAGGGCAGCGCCATTGGCGTAGGCACAAATCCTCCAATGGTACACGGGGAATCATGAAAGCTGACAGTAGCTGCCCAAAAGAAAGCACTGCGGGACGCCGGACAAGGGTCGATGGTAGAAAATAGGATAGAACACGGCATGAGTAAGCAGAGGGCCACCTTTATTTTAGCCTCATCATTCACTCCAAAAGGGTCCTTAAACTTTTGTTACGAAGGAAAAGAGAGAGGAGATTCCCAGAAATGGTGAATGAGGTCTATTTCCGAAAGGGGCTTCCCCATCCACGTAAATATACCGTTTTGTTGGCGAACCCATGGAGCAGGAAAAACTCTCAGGAAAACAGATAGAAAATACCGTGTTTTAATATTCGCCGCAATTAGTGGTACGAAAAAAGAGAAATATCATTCAATGGCAAGCTCTCTGTAATTTTCTTCTATTGGAAATTTCTAAATTAAACTTTTACGCACTAAAGTTCCTTAAAATACAAATTCTATGTCAATTTTAACGGCACAGCGATGATCTTTCATACCTATTACTATATCTTCTGTGATAAATTTTATCATTCATGATATCATTATCATAAGAAACAGTTGACGTAGAAACGTAGGTTGACGTTCTCCTGCGATTGTTTTTGAGAAACTTAACGATAATGTAAACTCAATATCGTGCAAACGCAAATAAATGTTTCTATGTAAATATTTATGTTCTAAATAACTCAAAAGAAATAGTTTTGTTTTATTCCTCTCCATAACAGACGTATCTGTAATACAGAGGGCAAAAATAGATGCACCGGTAAAATGAATCAACTTTTGCACAAAGATATAAATAACCTCGTTATTTCATCGCAGTCTAAAAAATCTTGTGGAAACGGTTTATTCCGTTATCTAGGCCTTCATCTTGTTTACAGATTAACATTTTGAGTGTGATAAATCGAGGAGAATTCGTTCAGCTTTGTTTTCAACTCACGGCATGGCTTATTAGATGCACATGTACCCAATTACGCACTGCATTGCAGTTTGGCGGAAAGGAAAACTTGAGAGTAATTCAAGACCGGGTCTTGCAAATAAGAGTTCCTTTTTTGAAAAATCTGTACTTTGGCTACCGGAAGACCTTTTTCGCCCAAAGTTGGTCCGTTTTCTGACCGACCTTCTTCAGCGGTAAATGGATTGGCGTGTTTTCCTCGGATGCGACTGCCCACTCATTTACTTCGGTGGCACTAAATACGTGAAAGTTTTGCGAACAGAGATTTATTACGACTCGAACATGCACTTCCGTGAATTCCGTGACGGCCTCCGTTATTTCGGTGACTTCAAAACGTTTGCTTTTCGTTTTAAAACGAGTGAGCAAAATTCTCCGTTGGCTAATTTTTGGAAGTAATGAGTGAAATTATTTCGTGGAAGCAGTCACCTAAAGACACCTGATTTACCTCATATGGTATTGATAAAAAAAAGCATAGGGTGGTAGTGATAGGGATGATTAAATGATCATGCATCATGAGGACACAATCACGTGCGAAATTTGGGAGTGGATCAGTATTTTGCGATGGGGAAATATTGTCGTCAATCTGTCATCTGTGTAAAGTTATTTATTTATTCAAATCATTCACGAGTTACCTCTTTTTTGAGTTAATTCAAATAAACGTAACATGACAATTTTACAGTTGTGAGATTGCATGGAAACTATGAACTTACTTAAACACAATGATATTTATATGAGAGATTATTCACATGAATATTGATGCAAGCATTGTTTTGAGAATGAGACATGTGACAATTTGATAGAGTAGGGAAAGGGATAATCTAAATCCAGAAACGTGGTGCAGAGTAGGTGATCAGGGTGGAACGCGATGTTTAAAAAAGGGACTAATTCAATGAAATCGATGAGGGAGATAATTATGTTGAGATATCTAAAACTGGACGATAGAAATTATGCAGAGAGATGTCAGGCTCTTCACGGATGACCCTATAATATATAGATAAATTCAAAATTTGGTAAATATGTATCCTTGTATGTATTGTCCTTGTATTTGGATGTATATCCTTGTTACAAGGCGTTAATTTCTGAATGGCGCGAAGATTGGCGATTCGTTTTTCGAAGATGCCAAACTGAATACTGGTATTAAACTACTAAACATCTTACTTTATTTATTTTTACGATCGATTTGCATTTATAATTGGAAAGTGACATTAACTTATACAATTCGAAATTCACCTCGTTCGTTATTTATTCGTATTTAGATTTAGATATATACCCTACGAGCCGCCAGAGGCTTATGGCAGAGGGTGAAATACACTACCATTATTCAATCCCCCCTATTAGCATCTCTAATGGCCTGGGGAAAAAAAGACCGAAAATATGATTCAAAATTAAGATTAATTGTTCTTGGTAATGACTTAGGCCACCATCATCGTCGCTGATTTCAGTAAATATATCTATTATATATAGACGCTTCTCCGGATATCTATTATATATAGACGCTTCTCCGGATATACCTATATACCTTTTAGCGGTTTTTCCCATCCGGTCGCTACATCCTTTATTTTTTTGATTGCCAATAACGTCTTTTTTTCCTTTTTTTTGTGTTTTATTCCTGTTAAATACAGATGCTATGAAAGTGTTTATTATTCTTTTTGTGTGTATTGAGTGCGGGTGCCAAAAGTCCTGGCAAGTGCGTATATATCGCGTGTGTTTTGTCTTGACGAACAGCAGAAAGCTAGCCCCCTCGCGCGAAGAAGTCCGCGGAGGGGAGGATTGTGAGTGCGACCGGTGCTCCTTTTAAAAAGGGCGGACGCTCTCTATCGCGAGCTTTCTTTTAGCTCTAGCACTCAGTCAGTCAGTGCATACCTCTATGGGTCTTGCGCCCTGTCGACCTAAATACGTCAGAAGAGACAAGGAGGACTCCCCAACGCAGCGTTGTCTCTCCCAATCAGCAGTTTCTCACTTTGGAAGCAGATTCCCCAAGTGTGGGATATACCCGGCCGCATTTGAGCCGCAGGAGGCTGCAGAGGAGAGGATTGTGCGTGTGACAGTGGACTTCTTCCTCAATTTCGACGAAGGCGATTTTCTAAGACCTTTTAAGCAGACCATGAGGTCGTACAGTAAGACTCACCTGGCGTGACTGACTTAATTAGTGTTTTGGCGAACTATCTGTTCCATTGTTGCTTCGCTCCTGTTCGGAGCATACAATTTCAATCGTAGTATTCTTGTACATTTATTATTTTGAGGGGACCTTTGTTGAGATATTTGTGTGATAGCTGTTTTGGGAGCTATCAGTAATATTTTGGCTTTGATTCTGTTCGGAGCATTCCATTTCATTCGCGGCATTATTGTGTATGTATTATTTTGGGGGGAATATTTGTGTGAGATATTTCCGTAATAGCTATTCTGGGGCTATTTATTGTTCTTTGATTGTGCTCGTGATTGAGCCTGGTTTTTTTTGTGTAGCTTAGTGTGTGCGCGTCCTTTCTTTTGGGGGGTTTTGTGAATGTTGTATTTTTGGGGTTCACTGTTATTGTATCTCTGTCAATTAAAAGCAATAGTTGGCCTAAAAGAAAAAGAGATTGTTATTGATATTCCATCGTAATCGGCGTCCCTTCTGGAGTCCCGCTGTGCGCATGCCTGATAACGGGTAAGCACGATTTTGTATCACCCGAAGAATGAGATAATTTTAGGCTCGGCCCACGGAATCCTGCGAGCAAAGCAGGATTCATTATTTTTTTTACGGTTCATCCTATGACCAGCTATCCCTCTCCGCGTTCGCGTAAACACGGAAGGGGATTTTTCTAGTGTGCGGTTCCAGGCACGTGAGCTAGCCGGCGAAGTTTGGGCCGGAATCGTCACAACCTATATGAGTAAAATGTAGCTTGCATTCTGCAAGCAGATCGGCAATACTAATTTCATATCGGCATCATATCGGGACGGTCCTCAAAAGAAAAAAAAAGGATTGAAATTTTACTTAAAATTCGCTGAAATTTCATCATCTGGCATCGAACCTGGGTCTTACGGGTGAACTTACTATGCAGAACAATAGAAGATCACCATGTCTAACTATGTGCGAAAATTCAAGCAGAAATATTGGCTACAACTGCCTCAAAAGACGTTCTAATTTTCACGAATGTAAATGGCTCTCCGGATTCGAACCAAGGACGATCTTAGAAATCTAAAAGATGTTTCCAAAAGTTATTTATGATCTCTATCTATATGCCGAATTTCAAAATTCTATATTATTGGAAAAGGTTTCAAAATAATTCCTAAAAATCGGATCAACTTCTGATTTCGGAGACACCTGGTGTCGAACCCAGGACATATTGTAAGCTGTAAATGCAAATTTTCATTTGTAAAGATATGCTCTTCTATCTTGCAAAGTTTGAAGTCGATAGCATGCCGGGATGTACCTAAATTTTGTTTCTGTTATCTCTGTAAGAAATGTATTGAGAAGTGCAAATGGCACTCTGGGATCGAACCAAGGACCATCAGCGAACATGTAAAATTTTATTAAAAAATATATTCATGATATCTATCGAAATGCCAAGTTTCAAGTATCCATGTGATCGAGAAAGGATCAAAAAAAAATCTTCAAAACACCGCAATGCATTTTAAGCGACCGATTTTTGCCCCGACCTAGCATCGAACCATGGACCATTATTGGCAATGTCATTCTGATTTACGTTGGAGTTGCACGGCTTCTAGCGATCGATCGAATTTCAACTCTCTACTTTTCCGGGAAGTGGACCAAAAAAATTTTCGAATATCCCCGCCATGTATTCTTATGGGGGAAATCGCGACTTAGGGGCCTTCTGGAATCGAACCCATGACACCGAGGTTCAATATCGGCTTTTTCCTGGAAGTTACACGTCATGGCCAATACGTCATAAAAATTTCAAGACGGTGGCACTTGTGGAACATGGTTAGAATTTTGATCCCCAGTGAGTGAGGGAGTGAATGAATGAGTGAGTATCTAGGTGCGAGTAAAATGTAGCTTGCATACAGCAAGCAGATCGAAAACATTAATTTCATGTCGGCATCATATTGGAACGGTCCTCAAAAGAAAAATAAAGGATTGAAAATATTCACTGCAATTTAATCGTCTGGCATCGAACCTAGGCTTTTCCGGTGAACCTACAATTCAGCACAACAGAAAATCACTATCTCTAACTGTGTGAAAATTCAAGTAGAAATATGGGTGCAACTGCCTCAAAAGATGTTCTACTTTTCACAAACGTAAATGGCTCTCTGGATTCGAACCAAGGACGATCTAGTAAATCTAAAAAATGTATTTGAAAGGCATTAATGATCATTATCTATACGCGGAATTTCAAGTTATAATATAATTGGAAAGGGGTTCAAAATAATTCTTAAATATCGGATAAGTGACTAATTTTAGAGACTCCTGGTGTCGAACTCAGGACACATTGGTAGCTGTTAATGCACAGTTTAGTTTGTATGTACATGATCTTATTTTATGCAAAGTTTGAAGTCGATAGCATGCCATGAAGTACCTAAATTTTGTTTCCGTTATCTCCGTATGAAAGGCATTGAGAAGTGCAAATGGCCCTTTGGGATTGAACCAAGGTCCATCAGCGAACATGAAAAATTTGATTATGATATATATTCATGATATCTATCGACGTGTCGAGTTTCAAGTATCCATATTATCGTGAGAGGATCAAAAAAAAATCTTCAAAATCGCCGCAATGCATTTTAAACGGCCGATTTTTGCTCCGACCTAGCATCGAACCATGGGCCTTATTCGGCAATGTCTTTTTAATTTTCGTAGGATATGCACGGCTTCTTGCGATCCCTGGCAGTCAAACTCTCTCCTTTTCCGGGAAATGCCTCAAAAAAATATTCAAAAATCCCCGCCATGTATTCTTATGGGGAAAATCGCGAATTTGGGGCCTTCTGCAATCGAACCCATGACACCGAGGTTCAAAGTCGGTTTTTTTCTGAAGGTTACACGTCATGGCCATAACGTCGTAAAAATTTCAAGTCGGTGGCAGTTTTCGAACATGGTTAGAATTTTGATCCCCTATATATATATATATATCTATTATATATAGACGCTTCTCCAGATATCTATTATATACGAGTAAAATGTAGCTTGCATACTGCAAGCAGATCGGCAATACTAATTTTATATCGGCAACAATCGGGACGGTCATCAACAGAAAAAAAAAAGGATTGAAAAGATTCTTATAATTCGCTGCAATTTCATCGTCTGGCATCGAACCGGGGTCATACTGATGATCTTACTATGCAGCACCATAGAAGATCACCATCACTAAATATGTGTTAAAATTCAACCAAAATATTGGTTAAACTACCTCAATCTACGTTCTACTTCTCACGAATGTAAATGGCTCTCTGGATTCAAACCAAGGACTATCCAGGAAATCTAAAATATGTTCATGAAATGAATCTATGATCTCTATCTATATGCCGAATATCAAGTTTATATATTATTGTGAAAGTTTTCAAAATAATTCCTAAAAATCGGATCAACTTCTGATTGCAGAGACACCTGGTGTCGAACCCAGGACACATTGATAGCTGTGAATGCACAGTTTGATATGTATGGACTTGATCTTTCTATATGCAAAGTTTGAAGTCGATAGCATGCCGGGATGTACCTAAATTTTGTTTCCGTTATCTCCGTAAGAAATACATTGAGAAGTGCAAATGTCCCTCTGGGATCGAACCAAGGACCATCAGCGAACATGTAAAATTCAATTATGAAATATATTCAACATATATATCCACGTGCCGAGTTTCAAGTATCCATGTTATCGGGAAAGGATCCAAAAAAAAATCTTCAAATTCGCCACAATGCATTTTAAACGGCCGATTTTAGCCCCGACCTAGCATCGAACCATGGACCATATTCGGCGATGTCTTTTTGATTTTCGTTGGATATGCACGGCTTCTAGCGATCCCTCGAATTTCAACACTCTCCTTTTCCGGGAAGTGCCTCAAAAAATTTTTCGAAAATCCCCGCCATGTATTCTTATGGGGAAAATCGCGACTTTGGGGCCTTCTGGAATCGAACCCATGACACTGAGGTTCAAAACCGCAACTTTTCTGGCGGTTATACGTTATGGCCAATACGTCTTAAAAATTTCAAGTCGATGACGCTTATAGTTTAGGCTGTGAATTAGTATCCTATCTATCTATGTATCTATCTATCTATCTATATCCTTGAATGAATCTGGAGAAGCATCTATATTTAATAGATAGACGCTTCTCCGGATATACTTATATATATACGAGTAAAATGTAGCTTGCATACTGCTAGCAGTTCGACAACACTAATTTCAAGTGGGCATCATATCGAGATGGTCCTCAAAAGAAAATAAAAAGGATTAATAATATTCTTAAAATTCGTTGCAATTTAATCGTCCGGCATCGAAGCCGGGTCTTCCTGGTCGTACTTACTATGCAGAACAACAGAAATTACCATCTCTAAGTATGTATGCAAATTCAAGCAGAAATAATTGTTGCAACAGCCTCAAACGATGTCCTACTTTTCCCTTATATTCCTTATGAGAGAAATGTTTATGTCCTCTGGCATCGAACCCAAGAATAGTTCGGGCTTATATCAATTATTTTCTTAAACCAATTTCTACGATACATCTTCTAGCTAAGCACGAACTTCCTATTATTTCGATAAATGCATCAAAAAAATAATGATAACTAACTCAATCTATTTTAAATGGGGGATATATTTACCGCCTGGCTTCGAACCCGGGTCTTTCTGGTAATAATATCTATGCAGCAGAACAGAAGTTTTCCACCTCTAACTATGTGTGTAAATTCAAGCAGAAACATTGGGTGCAACTGTTTAAAATGACGTCCTAATTTTCCCTTATATTCTTTATGAGAGAAAATTTTATGTGCTCCGGCATCGAACCCAGGAGTAGTACGGTCTTACCAATATTTTTTTCTTAAAGGAATTTGTACCATAAATATTCTAGCCAAGCACGAACTACCTATCATTTCTTTAAGTGCATCAAAATAAACATTGAAAAACTACGTCAATGTATTTTAAACGGCGGATTTTTGTTTCGTCCTAGTATCGAACTCAGGACATTTTCTGTGAAATGCATTAATGCTATCGATAGATCATAACCATATATATAGGCTCCATTAGTTTCGATTCTCTACCTTTATGATAAGTATTTTTAAAAAATTCCCAAAAATCAAAGCAATGCATTTAAATGGTAAAAATCGGGAGTTTGGGGCCCTCTGGAATGGAACCAATGACATTGAGGTTCATAATCACAATTTTTCTGGTGGTTTCACGTTATGGCCAATACGGCCTAAAATGTTCAAGTCAATGACACTTGTGGTTTAGCCTGTGAATTAGTATCCTATCTATCTATATGAATATATGAATAAATCCGGAGAAGCATCTATATACAATAGATACACTGGGGATAAAAGTCTAACCATGTTCCACAAGTGCCACCGACTTGAAACTTTTACGACGTTATGGCCATGACGTGTAACCTCCAGAAAAATTGCGATTTTGGACCTCGGTGTCATGGGTTCGATTCCAGAAGGCCCCAAAGTCCCGATTTTCTCCATAAGGATACATGGTGGCGATTTTCAAAAGTTTTTAAATAATACTTCTCGTACAGGTATTGAATCAAAATTCAAGGAGCTTACAGATATGGGCAAGAACTATTAAAAACATTAATGACTACGAATAGGAACGTCCTGGGTTCGATGCTAGGACGATCCAAAAATCCCGCATATAAAAAGCATGGGGATAGTTTTTCATTATTTTTTTTGATGCACTTATCGGAATGTAAGGAACTTTTCGCTCAGCTAGAAGCTATATATTAAGAATTGGTTTAAGAAAAAAATTTTGTAAGCCCGTACTATTCCTGGGTTCGATGCCAGAGCACATTAACATTTCTCTCATAAGGAATATAAGTGAAAAGTTAGTCGTCGTTTGAGGCAGTTGCAGCCAATATTTCTGCTTGAATTTTCACACATAGTTACAGATGGTGATCTTCTGCTGGAGAAAATCGCGACTTTGGGGCCCTCTGGAATCGAACCCATGACCCTGAGGATCAAAATCGCAATTTTTCTGGCGGTTACACGTTATGGCCAATACGTCGTAAAAATTTCAAGTCAATCACGCTGGTGGTTTAGGCTGTGAATTAGTATCCTATCTATCTATCTATATAGGTATATACATGAATGAATCCGGAGAAGCATCTATATATAATAGATATCCCCTCCTCATCACCGCCACATTTCATTGCCTCATCGGGGCGGAGGGGTGTTAACGGAGGTTGGAGACGATGCATAGCCCAGGTTCAACCATGCTAAGAAGGCTTCAACAATATCTCCGGCCAAATAATGAAAGTGGCATTCACAACCCGGCAGTAGGACAGCCTGGTGAATTATTGTCCTAACCCCCCCAAATACAAGTACAATTTTCATGATGAGCTTCTTTAATGGAAATTTATCCGGACGTAAAAGCACCACCCATTCGGATGTCCGGGAGGTGGTGGCATTGAAGAGGTCCATCATGAAGAAAAGAATTACTACCCTGCAATTCACAACCTACAACTGCCGCAGCTTGAAGAGTGAAGAACGACTGCTGGAACTACTAAATGAAGCAGAGAAGATAAAATGGGATATCATCGGTCTCAGCGAAGTCAGAAGAAAATCAGAGGAGCTACTTATACTGAAGGAAGGACACTTGTTCTTTTACAGGGGTACCAAGGACGGAAGAAATGGAGGCGTTGGATTTTTGATCAACAAGAGATGGAAGGATAATGTGGTAAAAATCGAAGGTGTATCAGATAGAATTTGTAAACTCATATTGAAGATCAATGAGCGTTACTCAGTACAGGTCATCCAAGTCTACGCACCAACAGCGGCAAGCAGCGAAGAGGAAATTGAAAACTTCTACCAAACTCTCGGCACTGAACATGACAAGGAGGCCCACTACTATAAAGTCATTATGGGAGATTTTAATGCTCGTGTAGGGCAGCGGGAAACTGATGACACTTTCGCAGGACAATATGGACTGGGCCAGAGAAATGAGCGAGGTCACCGTTTAGTAGAGTTTGCAGAATGCACCAATATGTATATAACAAATACATACTTTAAGAAAAATCCTACAAAGAAATGGACGTGGAGAGGTCCCAATGGAACAAAAAATGAAATAGACTACATATTGGTAAACAGACTCTACACTGTAACTAACTGTGAAGTTTTGAATAATTTCAACACTGGAAGTGACCACAGAATTGTTAGATGCAGAATCAATATTAACCCCCGAATGGAACGAAAGAAGTTGGTTTCTTGCAAGAAGGAGGAGATAAATATTGATAAACTATCAGATAACGAGAAAAAGTTTCAGCTGGAACTTAGAAATAGATTCTCAGCACTTCAGGAGGAAGAACTCGAAAACAAAGTTATGGAAATTGTAAAGGAAGCGGCAGAGGAAGTAGCAAGCATGCCAAGAAAACCTAAGGATAAGAAATTTAGTGATAGAACCCGGAAAATGATGAAACAACGGAAGGAACTGAAGAATTTAAACACTCCAAGAGATAATATCGAATATGACGAGCTTTGCAAAGCCATCAGAGTAGCAATCAAGGAAGATGTGAGGAACTTTAATGAAAAGATTGTGCAAGAGGCCATAGAAAATAACAAAAGCATAAAGAGGGCTAGAAGACGCCTAGCAATTGGTAAGAAACAGATTTTAGCCTTACAGAAAGGAGATGGCACAACAACATATAACAGACCAGCAATATTGAGGATTGTAGCAGAATAATTTGGCAACCTATACAAGAAGATAGGAAACGCCGAAGAGGAGAACCAAGATGAAAGCCAAAGCTCACAAAATCTCCTCTCAATCCTCCCAGAAGAAGTAATGGCAGCGATTAAGCAGATGAAGAATGGGAAAGCAGGAGGAGCAGATGGGGTGTTGGCGGAATATATGAGAGCTGGTGGAACAGAGATTGCTAATGTTTTAGCACAATTATTCAGTAATTGTCTAAAACAAGGAATGATTCCCAAGGAATGGAACCACGCAAGCATTGCCCTTCTGCACAAGAAAGGAAGCAAAGAAGATTTGAAGAACAATCGCCCCATTAGCCTCCTTCCAGTTGTCTACAAAACATTCATGAGGATAATAGCGGAACGTCTTAAGATGACCCTGTCTTCAGCCCAGCCTAGAGAACAAGCGGGATTCCGGAAAGGCTTCAGCACTATGGACCACATCCACACATTACAGGAAATTATAAACAGAACGAATGAATACGAGATGCCACTCGTCCTTTGCTTTGTAGATTATGAACAGGCCTTCGACTCGGTAAGTACCTCCTCCACTCTGAAAGCTCTGAAGAATCAAGGGATAGATTCTGAGTACATCCGCCTCTTGCGCAGTGTCTACGAGAATGCCACAGCTTCTGTAATGCTTCATGAAGAGACCGATGAATTCAAGATTGAGAAGGGAGTTCGACAAGGTGACGGTCTATCTCCCATCTTGTTCACAGCCATTTTAGAAGAAGTTTTTAAAACCCTTGATTGGGAAGAGAAGAGGTTAAGAGTAAATGGGGAGTACATCAGTCACCTCCGTTTTGCTGATGATATAGTTCTCTTTGCAGCTAACGCAGAAAATCTAACTTCAAGACTTGAAGAGCTAAACACAGCAGAACAGAAGATAGGACTCAGGATAAACCTAACAAAAACAAAGGTAATGTATAATTCTTTTACAGTGCAAGAGCCAGTCAAACTTCAAGGAAAACCTCTGGATGTTTGCTTGGAATACACATACCTGGGACAACTTGTAACAACAGGAGAGAAAAACAGGATTAATGAAGTAAACAGAAGAATGAAACTTGGCTGGAGTGCATTTGGAAGGAACTCACACATTCTGATGTCAAGAATGCCAATGGTTTTGAAGAGGAAGGTCTTCAACCAATGCATTTTACCTGTCTTGACCTATGGAAGTGAAACTTGGGTGTTAAATGCTGCAATAACCCAGAGACTTCAGACAACGCAAAGGAGCATGGAGCGCTGCATGCTGGGAATCACAAGAAGAGACAGGAAACGAAACACTTGGGTGAGAATGATGACTGGAGTTACAGACATAATAGATAAAGTAAGATCACTGAAATGGAGGTGGGCCGGCCATATTGCAAGAAGAAACGACAACCGTTGGACATCTGCCGTTCTCAACTGGATACCAATAGATGTGAAGAGACCAAGAAGACGACCTATGGACAGGTTGAACAGAGACATCATCAAGTACTTAGGTGTAACGTGGCAACGAGAAGCTCTGGACAGAGAAAATTGGAAAGTACTTGGGGAGGCCTACATCCGACGTCGGATTGAAAATGGCTGATGATGATGATGATGAAATAGGTTTATCCGGAGAAGCATCTATATACAATAGATATATAGACGCTTCTCCGGATATACCTATCTATTATATATAGATGCTTCTCCGGATTCATTCATGGATATACCTATATAGATAGATAGATAGATGGATAGGATACTAATTCACAGCCTAAACCACAAGCGCCATTGACTTGAAATTTTTACGACGTATAGGCCATGACGTGTAACCACCAGAAAAATTGCGATTTTGAACCTCGGTGTCATGAGTTCGATTCGAGAAGGCCCCAAAGTCGCGATTTTCTCCATAAGAATACATGAATGGGATTTTCGAAAATTTTTTGTGGCACTTCCCGGAATAGGAGAGACTTGAAACTCTAGGGATCGCTAGAAGCCGTGCATATGCAACGGAAATCAGAAAGACATCTTCGATTATTGCCCATGGTTCGATGCTAGGTCGGGGCAAAATTCGGCCGTTTAAAATGACTTCATGCGCCATTTAACTCGAATGTATTTCAGTTCATCATTTCGGGGTAGATTTGATGCTCCAAATGCCTTCACATACGAATTGGGATAATTTTGAGTTCAAAGCCTGCCCTCGAGAACGTAAGCTTTATTGCCATAGAAACGGGTGTTTGGGCGGGAAGACAATTGGGTGATTGTTATTGCTAAATTTCGTAGAGGTTCACTTTTTTCGACCCCAAAAACTTTTAGTAGGGACGAGTTTAAGGTGTTAAGAAGAAGAACGAATGGCAAGGAGCAGTCGGTAAGGGAACGATCTCCTAAAGTCAAAACCATTAATAAATTTCATTTATGTACTCCCGGATATAACTCGGAATTACCACGAAGGGGCCTCAAAACTAATGTGAAAATATTTTTTGTACAACATGACGTTTTTGGTAATAAAAACGCTTTTTAGCTATTTTTAGATGAAAATCTGGAAATAAGATAATTATTGTCATTTTTAATAATGTTGATTATTGTTTATATATGAGCGGAAATTTGAGTAGCTAATGTCTTTAAGTGTAACAAAGGCATAAAAAATAATTTCCGATGATTCTTTTAAACTCCTTTGACCCTGAATACGCTACTAGCTTAGCCATTGACAGTTTATGAACATTCAAGCTTCATTGGTACCTATTCGATTAATCTAGAGAAATATTATTAATATTATGATTGATAGCGCTGAGTTAGGTTACTTTCTAAATAATTCGTTATTGAAAGAATAGCATTGTTCATACGGATTAAAATGTAAATACGCAACAGAAATAAACAGATGACCTCTTTATGACTTCAATCATAGTGCCAATCTTTGCGCACCTGAATTTAAAAGGAATTAATTCAAACAAAAAATGATAATTTGCATGAACCACTAAGGTATTATTTGTGACTGCATTACGAAATCACCTTGATAAGCGAAAGAAAGCTCCTAACAAAAATTTAACCGATATATCGCAAGGATAAAAATCAGTCGCCCGGACAGGGACTCGAACCCTGGACCCTTAGGTTAAAAGCCTAATGCTCTACCGACTGAGCTATCCGGGCTCTTACGAGGTCCAGATATGTAAGAATAGAAATTGCACTCTTGGAAATCATCATGGCTTGACGAGAGCAAGAAATGAGAGAGTGAGCTTACGTCATAGTAACTAAGCTCCCCATGCTAGCCAACCTCTTGCACATCGATTGATTTCCTGAACGATGTATATGACCCAATGATACTAATTTCTTGCAAAAGCAATATTTCTTTCTCCAGTAGCTATATTAAAGTTTACTAAACAAACAAATAAAGTTTATTAGGAGATAATTTCCAAAATGATTTCTGTTGTAGGATTTATTAATGCACTTTGGTAAGAATCAACATTAGCCATTCAGCAAGTTTTTAAATTACTCAAATCTACGCAGCATGTACGATGCATTTAGAAAGTTTCCGTTAGGCATTCTACCCTTCTAGCTCCTTATCATTCCCTAAGCCATTTATTTCCTTCCTTGGTGACTCACCTTAACCATCTAGCATGTTTTCTCCATCATTTTCATTCACAATCGGATAATTTCACGGTGAAATTTTCACATGAGCATGATGAGACTTTTTATTTTTAGAGATCTGCAGCATTTATATTTATGCATATATTGACCTGGCAAAGATCGAATCCGGGAACTTTTAGATAGCCCCCCTTGATTACTTCTCATTCATAAAAATGAATTATTAATTTACTATTAATATACTGTTTCTCAACCGTGAAAATAGAAGCCGGATTTTATGAAGAGACCTTATTTTGCAGAAGAGAATCTAATGTATTTCGGATTAGCCTGTTTGAAATCAAAAAACTCGCACACATTCAACATTGTAGTATGGAAAATCCCGTTGCTTTGCAAGGGGAAGTAAATCTTAATAATTATACCATTTAAATCGTGACTCACTCAAGTCTCAGAAAAACAATTTAAAACGAATTTAAGAAATGAGACGTGGAATCACGTGATTATTCACTCGACATACTTCTTAGAAACGCGACAGTTACTGATTAGAAAAGAAAAGTCGTGGTGTATGCACCCACTGCCAAACAAGAATGTATATGTACTCAACGAATCATATTCAGCCGTTTTTGTGAAATCCTGTTTGCGAAATTGTTATTATGATATGTAGATATTGTAGATAAGAATTAGGAAACTTTCTACTTTTGTCGTAGAGTTTTCGCTGTGATTCGTTACTGTATATTGTTTAAACTGCAAATGATAAAATCGCTGCAAAATCCTTCCCCTTAATTAAGTATGTAATATAAATTTTTAATGTATTCTTTAAGGAAAATGTATGATAAAAATGATCTTTGATTCGACAATCGAATTGGTAGTTTGTGTAAAATATTTTCTAGTAATTTATCAAGATTCCTGCAATTTCGAATCAAAAACGATGTTCCACGACCAAAATAAGTAAATTAATTCGATTTTCTTTCTTTACTTACTTGGTTCGACTCCATGCGACTATTGTTTATAATTTAATTTTTAAGAAATTAATCCTGCGACCTATAAAATGAACTTTCATTGGAATGCTTTTACTGAACACCCCAGAAATATTATTTTCTAATTCTGGTAATTAAAAATCTTAATAAATATACCTGCGAAATATACCTCAGAAAAATAACTGAAAATTTTCTTCGAAGATAAGTCCTTCAAATATACCATTTCTTGTAATTATATTTGAAACTTTTAGTCTGCCTTTTTCGCTCACTTAGCCATATCCAGGATCTTTCGGGCCGATTCTCTGAGCGCTGAAACGAGTTAAGTCCGCGGTAAGACCTTATGCCTGCCCTCAGCTGATCTCCCCGGGTGCGCGTGGGAGGTATAGGAATAGAGTGCGTGGACAATCCCCGAGATGTTATTTCACACTTGTCCGAGAGGGTCTTGCCCATACGGGAAGGGACCACCCGAGCGGAGGGAGGAATTATGCGGAAGGCGGATTCCTCGGATATAATTGGTGGGCTTTAGAAGCAAATAAGAGGCACGCACATGATTCATTGACACATCGCCACGATTAACACGTTCGGATTCCGAAAGAAGAAGTCATTTGTGGTCCATTACGAAATTCTTATAGGGGACTACAGAAATAGACAATAGTACGGCATGAAAGATTACTTTGATTTATCTGGATGCATGGATACGGAAGATTTCATCCATTTCTTAAACTCCGATGTACATACTACATTTACATTAGTACCCGCGAGCCGTACAAAAGCGTATGGCAGGGGACGAGAAACACCAAACTACCTAAATAATTTTCATATAGGCGCACCTCCTACTATCCGGAAAAAAATATATCAATATCGGCCATCTGTTCTCGCTATAATCACGCGAAAATTGAGTTCGCTTGGAGTTGGAATCACGACGTCGGTTGTTTCGTCGTATAAGTCACAGTTTAAAAATGTCTCGAATAATGTTTACCTATACTCAGTTCTTTTACTCTTAAGAGATTCCAAGCCGAGGGCTTTGATCATTTCGGACGCTACCGAATATATAGTCTCCCTTTATGAAAGGAGCCGCTCTAAGTTGTACACGCTCTAACTCCAAGAGACTATTTTTACGTTATCGCGTGAAGTTTAAGTGAATGCGTATTGCATAGTGATGATAGTTTCAATGATTCTTACATAACTTTGAAGGTAGTTGACAAATGTTCACTTTAAGCGGGAATATTTTGGAGGTCCCGCCTTTGCCAGGCAATCCTTTGCATTATGGTATGCCCCCTTCCAACGCTGGCCAAATTGCAGTGAAAATTGCAAGTAAATTAATGTAATTTGTTGGTAAAAGATAGTCTGATAAAAATAGTAATAGACGAACTGTATTTTGAGAAAATAGTTTTGTGAACTCATCTCCTACTATAAATGAACTATTCCAATAAAAATGCAGTAGACGTACAGTAACCGTATCTTCATTACCGGATTATAATAAATAACTTGGATGCCCTTGGCGGATTATTAGTACTATTAAGTCGCCGTAGGGGGATAATGTTGCCCCTTACCCCTTGAATCAGTAAATGGAAGAGATAGCGTCAATAATTGCTGGGGAATGCGATTATATAGGATAATGAATAAAAACACTGTAATTTTCCACACTATTTTATTTTTGAGTACGACCGGTTTCGCTACCGGAGTAGCATCTTCTGGTACAGAAATATTTTAAAATTTTCTTATGTGCTGAGGGGTTGGAGGGGAGGGGGAGGAGAGGTTAAGGGAATATCCTTTTGGGAAGGGAGATGAGAGGTGAGGTGTGGGGGAAGGTGTTTTCGTTAGTAAGAAAACCCTTTTCCGCGGGAAAATTCACAATTTCAATTGTCTCAAGTATATCCAACCGTCTTCCTTTCTTCTCCTGGTGAAGACGTGCGGGGACAAAGCTGCTCTTATGTCCCGATTCCAAGAGGTGAAGGGCAAAAGCAGAGGCGGGGGGATATTGTTTCCGGCGGAGGCAAGCTCGATGTTCCGCGGCCCTGGAGGCCAGATCGCGGCCGCTTTGACCAACGTATTTTGCATCGCAGTCGTCACAGGAGAGGAGGTAGACGCCGCTGGTGGTCGCAGGATCCCTGTGGTCTTTGGGGTTTGGAAGAAGGTTTCTTATTGTTGAGGGGTTGTGAAATGCTGGTCTTATATTATTTGGGAAAAGGTTAGTAATGGCGTAGGAGATGGGTCCGAGGAAGGGAATTTTCCGCCATGAGGCGCCTTCTTTTTCGAGGGGGGTGAGGGAGGGGGCAATCTTTTGGGCCGCAAGCTTTTTGAGTTTCCTATTGAGTATATTGTTGATGAGGTTGGGGTTGTAATTATTTATTTGGGCTATGTATTTTATAGTATTGAGTTCTTTTTGAAAGTTTTGGGGGGAAAGAGGGATGTGTAGGAGCCTGTGGATGAGAGAGTGGAAGAGGGAATGTTTGTGGGAATGATGATGTGAGGAGAAGTTGGGGATAGCATGGTCGGTGTATGTGGGTTTTCGGAAGATGTCGAAGTTGGGTTTTCCAGAGACGAGGGAGATTCAGAGGTCTAGGAAATTAAGCGAGCCATTGGTGCTGGTTTCAAGGGTAAAAGATATGGACGGATGGAGAGAGTTTAGATAATCGAGGAATGGATTGAGGAGTTGAGTGTCACCGTGCCAGGCGCAGATGATGTCGTCTACGTAGCGTCTCCAAAAGAGGATGTGGTTCAGTTGTGGGTTTTCTGAATCGAATAGCTTTTCTTCTAAATTATCTAGGAATATTTCCGCAAGAAGCGGGAAAAGGGGTGATCCCATGGCGAGTCCATCGTTCTGCATAAAGTAATCACCGTCAAAAAGGAAATAATTTTGTTCAACACAAACACTGAATAAAGAAATAAGATCACCTTTTATGACTGGGTCAACGTATAGGGCAGATAGAACCGCTTCGGCCTGAGAGAGGGCCTCAGTGATCGGGATTGAAGTGAATAAGTCTTTGATATCAAAAGAAACAAACACGGTGTCGGGGGGGAACACATGTCCTGAGAGTTGATCGGCGAGCTCGGTGGAGTTTTTAATCCCAAATTTCGGGGAGAAAGACGAGATGCTGCGAAACATGCTGTTTAACTTAAAAGATAGCTTGTGAGCGGGGACAGAGATGCTAGATTCAATTGGTCGGATGGGTTGTTCGGGTTTGTGGAGTTTTGGGAGTCTGAAAAATCGGGAGGGAGAGGATTCACGGGTAATAAGGAATAGGACTCCTTATGGGAAAATATGTGCACGTCTTGTAATTTCTTCTTTAAGCGGGATAGGAAGTTATTAGTGGGATCACTTTTTAAACGGGTCACATTGGCATTTTCGATGAAGTGTTGGCATTTGGCAATATATTGGTTCTTGTTATGCACCACGACACACTGGCCTTTGTCTGCTTTTGTGGCGAGAAGATCGTTTACTTGGAGGAACCGTTTTGCATTAAACACTTTTCTTGTGGTATCATTGGCTGTCGTGTTTTGTTTTTTCACAGAATTAATAATTGTATTGCACACGGCATGTTTTATGGCGGGACTTTCTTTCTGCAGGGCTAATTCACAATCGGTAACGAGGCACTTGATGGAATTTTGGTTCACTGGGCGGGGAGGGGCGAACTTTAGGCCGAGGTTTAGGGTGCGTTCCTCATCCGGGGGCAGGGGTGTATCAGAGAGATTTATAAGTCGAGGGTGAAACACGTGGGGAGGGGAATAAGACGGAGGAGGGGGGAGGTCACTTTCACTGTTCTTCCGCAGCACGGCAAGTTTCTTGTTTATGGTTGAAAGTTTCTTATGATTAAACTCACTTGTTTTCTGCCTCACCCAGTCGTCTAGAATTTGCCATTGGACCCAGTGTAGAGAGCTGCTTAGGTCACACTGAGAACTAGATCAGTTATGTTACATTTGCTAACTCATCCAAAGTACAAGTCCGAGTTCCTAATGCGAGCAGTGTCAAAAAGCATTTTGGACCAACCTGCGTGGTTGGACAATCGGGACAAAGGATGCAAGTTATGACTAGTTGAGAGAGTAGTGAATCGGGAGAAAACAAGATCGACTAATCCGTAGGCGTGGCCTTTAAATGGGATTCATCTAATAGGCTTCAAAGGACTTTAGCCTCTAAAACACTTTTGCCCCTAACCTACCGAATCCTTCCAAAAACTGACTTCAGACATACCAAATAGCTCGCCAATATAGCAGATTGTTTATGGGGTACTTCCGCCACTATAAAGCGACCGCCTCGCAAACACACGCGCCGTGAGAAACATACGGAAATAGTTCGTGGAAAAATTAAGATTAGCTATTCTAAATATGATTTGTTATCAGTATCTAGGTAAACAAATACTGCGTTTGAGCAAGTCCAAGATTTTAGAATTTTGCAAAATCTTTGAATTACTCGTATACTTCGGCTAACGAGTTATTTTTTCGACGACTCTTATTCGGCTAACGGAGATTTTAGCTAATTTTCTGATTATGATATCGCGTACAAAATGTGCTTACGAATGAAGACCAACAAAATAATTTGAAAGAAGCAAGCATACGCATGCAGATAAGAAATTCTTGATGGACCGAAAGAAATGTTAGATCTCTATCTTGCTAACTGTTAAACAAAATGTTAGTTTACACAGTGATTAAATTTGTATTAGATGTTTTGCACCAGCGCAGGGTAGCACGCCGGCATTGAATTCAATTTTGAAATAAATCAGTATTACAAACACAGACTAAAAATGGTACTTGAGGTATCATAACGGTTAGTTAGGGCACTGGATTGATCAGCAGTTTGTGCGAAATATGATATTAATTCCTTTTTGTTCATATTAAATGGTGATAAGCGATAAAAATTATAGTGTTTGTTTTTCAATTACAGCTGTAATTTATATTTTTACACTTAAATTCATTTTTATTTATTCATTTAGAATGTTTATGTAACAAAGAAAAGTCAGCTGCAGAGCACTCATTCCCTGAAACATTGACAAAGGGGGAATGACATAATTTAGTATCGCTCACACCGCAGTGCTATCATCAAAATATTGAGAAGTTATATAAAATTAACAAATGAATAAAGTCACCCATTTTCTCTATCTAGTACGAAAACAGAACTGAGAAATATTCCACCTAGAAATAGCTGGAGCTCAACCGACACGTGAGTGCTCATAAAATATCCTCCACCATCATTGAAGCTCTTCGTTTTTACAACGTGTTTTCACCTCCATATAAACTTGAAGGGTGATATAATAAGCTGAGAAAGTTATCAGATGAGAATCGGTTACGAAATCTTGAAAACGAAAGAATTCATAATATGGCTTCCCGAGTACGTCATAATCCTCTTCTATCTTTTTTTTCGACCGCTAAACTTTCGGCTCCAATAAATTATCGCCTCTCTCTTACTCGACGCCCCAACGTTCTTTAATTCGACGGAAACAATATATAACTCCCGCTAGGGCGGCGCGAGAACACAATCGGAACCTTCCATAGCCTCAAGGTGCATACCAATCACACTCTGCAATCGAGGAGTTGAAAATTGTTGAATTATTGCCTAAAGAAAGGGTCAATAACAGTTATTTTCATGCATGGCAACTGTTTACGACTCCATTATCGTAACAATCACCTAAACTACAGGACAATTTCCTCACGCAAGCCTCTTTCTTAGAAACAATTGAATGCTGGGAATGATTTCTCCCTGCAAGGACTGGTTAAAGACCTATAGAGAGATGGTTATAATTTATGCCTGACTTTTGAAACAGAAAATTGCTAATTTATACGAACCAGTAGTTATCAAAATACTATATTCACCGTCTTCGAACGCAAGCAGGAGTGCTTTGTTCGCAGTTTCCATTTTGATTTCGTCTCCTGATCTGTGGCTGAACGTCTGAGATTCACTCAACCCTGTAAATTTAATCAAGTTTATCTTACGAAATTATGCATGGATTTAGATTTTTTTAGATTTTGATAGGTACTTCACGAGCCTCCGGTGACGTACGGCAGGGGTTGTAATAACGCTATCATTGCTTAATATTAGCCTCTCTAATAGTCTGGGGAGAAAACGATGAAAAATAATTGTCTGTATTTGTGATTAGTTCGTAACGTTTTTTCGATGCTTCTAGGTGAACGCGTTCGTTCTTTACTGGCACTCAAACTTCATTTTCTTCCTCCATAACCGATGGACTTCTCAAAAAGCTTCCGTCGGTAATTTCATCGTTTTTCAACGAACATGTCCCGAAAAACATTATTTATAATGCTTGTGACGTAAAAGATAATGTGATATAAATTAATCACTTATCTTCCAAGTTTAGATTGAATTTAGAGTTCGAAAATACTGTCGCAGAATAATATTTACATCTTATATATGGAGAAAGTCATGTGCTGGCCACATCAGATTTTTACTTTCTCCCTATACGTAGTATAGAGAAGTATTGAATTCGCAAAAAAATTCGACCTCCAGATTTCGACGGAAATAGATGTTTTGGGGCCCATAGAGCTCGCCATCCAGAACCTTTCTTTGTCTGTCTGTGGTAAAAAATATTGTAGGCGCTCTATCTTAAAAAGTAATTATCCGATCATTTTCAAAATTCGTATTTAGTATTTTCTTAACAATGCCAAGAGTTGATTAGTTTTTGGTGAATATCGCTCAACCGAAAGTTGCGGTTTATCCGGAACAAAATTTCGTTTCTTAAATAACTCTGTAAGAATGCAATGTGGGTATATACAGTTATAAACAAAAGTTGTAGATAATGTATTTTAATACAAATTTTGTAAAAAACATTTTTTTCGTAACACTGATTGTTTAGGAGTTATTATTCGATAATGGTTAACCGGAAGTTGTTGTTTATCCAGAAATGGAAGTTTTTCATACATATCTCTGTCAAAATGCAATTAAGGTATATACAATTATGTACCAAAGTTATACATAATGCATTTTACTACAAATTTTGTATGAAACATTTTCCTGTAACACTCATTGTTTTGGAGTTATTTATATATTACCGGCATAGGCTTCTGTTTTCAATAAATACGGAGAAAGTCATGTGTTGGTCACATCAGATTGTTTTAATTGAAGCTTATATAGAAGGTAATATAAAAAATATTTACACCAAGCCAAACAAGCAGAAAAACGTTAGAAAGGATATTCTGACGTAAAATCCACTTAAATGATAGATTTGAACTAATCAAAAGTCATAAACATTTTTTTTAATTATCTTTTCGGTTAAGCCATATCGGCCTTAATAAGAAGATGTTAGGTGTGAAATTTGCTCTCCTGCTCTATCTATATATTGAACTTTATTGAATCTATATTGAATTTAAATATAAATAAATGGGTTTCCATGAGTTTTACGCGCTCCACAAACATAATTCCCGCGCAGTACCAAATCTCAGTTCATCCATTAGAGTTAGTTCACGACAACAAATACCTAGGAGTCACGTTTAGCAGTAACTTATCTTTTAAAGAACATATTCGAGAAGCGATAGGAAAAGCGAATAGAATGCAAAGATTAACTGGTAGAACGTTGAGAGGTTGCTCATCGAGAGTCAAAGAAATAGCTTACTTTTCTCTTATTCGTCCAAGTCTTGAATACTGCTGTGCGGTTTGGGACCCACACGAAGTAGGTTTAGTCTCAGATTTAGAGATGGTCCAGCGTAGAGCAGCCCGATTCGTTTGCGGGGATTTCAGGTTTGATAGCAGCGTTACGACAATGATAGAGTCCCTCAGTTGGAATTCACTACAGATGAGAAGATCTGAATATCGTCGGAAACTTTTCGAAAAGTTCAATCGTTCAGAATTTATAGACGAAGTAAGTGAAATGTTAGTGCCAGTAAGGAGCGAACGCGATCTCCGAGAGGCATCGACGAAGCGTTATAGGGAAGTAATCGCAAGGACGGATAATTACTTTTGGTCGTTTTTTCCCCAAGCTATTAGAGATGCTAATAGGTAGGAATGAATAATGGTGGTGTATTACACCCCCTGCCATACGCCTCTGGCGGCTTGCGGGGTATATATCTAAATCTAAATCTAAACTTACGCAAATTTAAATAAGGCTAACAGTTTCGATACGTTTCTGGAATACAGATCACCAATTGTATCTTTGGCGTTTTTAAACTTTGTATAAATTTTAATCTTATTTCGATGTATAATTTTATGAATAATAGCGTAAACGGAGAGTAAGATTAGCAAGTAACAAAATGAAAGCGAGAGGTTTAAATGAAAAACCTGTTACTTTTCGTTAGTAGTACCATAGAGTTAGAAACCTATCATAACTCTATTGTAGTACTCAACCCGAATGACTGCGCAAAAAAGCAACCCTGGATCTTAATCATGGAGTCAGTGAATAGCGAAATGGATGACCGAACAGTGGGACAGAATCGAAGTATCATGTCCAAGAGGCTGTAAAGTCATTCTCTAGCTTTGTAAGGGGTTAGCGATTATCCATTGCACCTCGTTGACATTGCTTTGTTTTAATTATTAATTTAGTTGTAACATTATATGGCATTTCGTGGTGTAGCGAAGATGATATTGCTATGACAGATATCAATGGCTTTAGGGGAACTAGAACGATTTCGTTGAATTTCAATTACTACAGTTAGATTTCGGTAAACACCCTTTGCTTCACGATACATCTAACTTTTGGTCTTTTCCCTTTTATTAAATAATCGCATAGATAATAATGTAGCCCTTACTTTTATCTTCTTATGCATGCCTAGAATTGATGGAATAATTCTTTTAATATTGAGCAATTCTGATTAACATACGACGCAATACTATCAGCCCTACTAGCCCTATGTCCTTCAATAAAATCAATTGGTGAATTTATCATTGAAGGAAACGGAGGAGCGGTGGATCCTATACATTGATCATATCTCTTGACTCTTGTTTTCATAGAAATACATTCGGAAAATGTATCCATCGAAACATTTTCATATGATTCATTCAAGTTCATCAAAAAGAATTATAGTCCTCGTGGAAATTCTCAACACTCATCAATCTTCTAAGGGTACAGCATCCCTACAGTCTCCGTCGTATCCCCCAAAAAGTATTAAAATAAGGGCCAACAATAGAGGAATATAGTGTAACAAGAACTATTAAATTAAATGCAAAAATATAATATAAACCTACATATAACTTAAATTTCATTGATTTTAATTCAGTACTTATTAAATATCATATTCGAGATTTCTCCAGCCTCTCCTATCTTCCAATCCACACAGCATCCCAGTATATTCCTTCGTAACCCCAAGGAATTATCTAAATGATGGCCAAGAAGAGAGAATTAGAGTGAAACGAAAACAATCACATTTAATATCAAAACATAATATGATTCAGGAACAATTGAAGCTAACTTAAATGTCATTGATTTTCAAAAGATGATTATTTAATATAATATTATTTAAGAAGAAAAGCTGTTTAAATGCAACTCGGTTTTACTTAGTGATATTATCTGTTGGTTTCGCTATGTTGATGATATTTTTTGTGGATGGAATGGCACCCATAGACAACTTGCTGCTTTCCTGGCAATGTTGAACTCCCTCCACCCAAACATTTCCTTCTCCCATGAGACTGAATGCAATAATACCTTGAACTTCCGTAACCTAACTCTAACTCTTAAGAATAATAAGATTGAATTTAGCATCTATCGTAAACCCACTTACCTACACAAATAGTGTCATTCCTGCCTTTTCTAACCATCATTACTCTCATAAATTAGCCTCTTTCCATAGCCTTATCGATAGATTGCTTCAGATACCCCTTTACCCCATTAACTATTCCCGTGAACTAAATTGTATTAAAGCTATAGCCAGTGCCAATCGATACCCTACCAGTTTAATTGACAAATTGCTTTCACGGAAAGAGAAGAACCTCATTACCAGACGAATTTTTCCCCTTGCCTCTGTAACTGATATAGAAATCCCTCCAAGTGTAGCCCTCTCATTTAAAGGCTCCATATCTTATGATCTGCAAAACCTTTTTAAAAAAAATAACGTGATTCCAGGATATGAAAATAATAACACGCTAATGAAAATACTAGCCAATTCGAAGGATAAATTCAAAGCATAAGACAGACCGGGAGTATGTAGTGGGAGTGATTTTTCCACAGAAATTCTTCACTTTCAAAGTAAAAGTCCTCGACTCAATGCCATAGAACAGCTTCAAATTAAACGTCAAATAGAAAATAATCCCATTTAATATAAAAATATGATGATAATCCGGAATTCTAACGATCGAAGTGAACTTATATCTCAATGATTTTAATAAGATAGTTATTTAAAAATATATTTATGATTTTTCAAGGATCTCCTATCTTAAAATCCTCACATCATCCCTGTAGATTCCTTCGTAACCCCAGATAATTTCCCAAATAAGGGCCAAGAATAGAGAATATTAGGAGAACAAAGAAAATCTCATTTACTATAAAAATATAATAATAATAAAGAATTCCATTCCAAGCTAACTTATAACTCAATGAATTTAATAAGATACCTATTAAATACAGTATTTACGATTTCTCATGTCTATCCGATCACGTCACAGCATCCCTGCAGATTCCATCGTTGCCCCAAAGAATTATCTAAATAAGGGCCAAGAATAGAGAATATAAGGCAAACGTAGACAATCTATTTTAATATTGAAACATAATAAAAATCACTAATTACAACAATTGAAGCTAACTTAATTCTCAGTGATTTGCATCAGATACTTATATATGATAATAGTTACGATTTCTCTGGTCTCTCCGCTATTCAAATCCTCACAACATCCCTGCAGATTCCATCGTTACCCAAAAGAATAATCTAAATAAGGGCCAAGAAAAGAGAATTAGTTTGAAAAGAAAACAATCTCATTTAATACAAAAATTTTTTCAGTTTTATATCTATTTGCATACTTTGAGGTTCACGATTACAAAAAAATTGCTTTTGTTTGTCCTTATTTTACTCCAATACCGATGTTTGAAAAAGGTGAATTTTCATGAATCCCAAAAAACACGCTTTTTTCGTGCAGACCTTCCGATTTTTTTAATATTTCTAGTTTCGTGGCTATCTACGAGATTTTTTCAAGTGGTATCAAATGTCAATATATCAAGCTATAAATGTAATTAGAATTTTAGGTTACTATTTTATTTATAAGTAAGTTACAAAGAGTTACATTTTGCTGGTACCATATGGTACCGCTAGGCGGTTCCCGTTATACTTTTATGCGGGAAGCGGAAATTTCTTCTGCTACGACATCTCTATCGGATTTATTTTGCACTTGCGATATTATTGCAAATATATATTTGAATATAGTTGCATTTCATTTATGTGCACCCCAAAAATATATCTAGTTCAGTCGTTTTTGATGATTTAGGCTGATTTCGGAGGTATGGATTTACCCTTTTCGGGCTCTTGACGTACACCCTTGACCGGATTAGGAAGAGACAGATGTTGGGTCCGGTTGTAAAAATGAACCATTTCTCTAAAGGAGCGAAAGAAGCTAATAGATGAGGAGTGGGGGAAGGGAATACCACCGTTAACTCTGAAGATGGCTGGCAAAAAGCGAGGAACACGCGACCTGAGACAATTCGGAAAGATTTTGTATTGTTTTGGCCTTCCGTTTCTCCATCGCGAACAACCGAGCAATATTTGCGCCTTTTACTCCTTATTCTAAGTTACACTTCCAAGGAGCGTTTGGATAGCTGAACTACGTAAGAGACCTCACACACGCGAACAGATGATCCTTTGGGATGATGAAGACATCACCTTCCATGGCGCGATTTTTCCCAATCCTGATTACTCCTCCTTTCGTGAAGTGTCCCCCACCCAGGCTTTTGAGCGTTTTTTTGACGAAGAAGTCGTTTCACATCTGGTGATGGAATCGAATAAGTATGCCCTGTTCTGCAATTGTGGAAATCCGAATGTAACAGCCGAGGAAATAAAATTGTTTGTTCCAATTCCCTTCCTCAGTGGGTACAATACGGTTCCTAGTAAAAGGCACTATTGGGATGCAGCTTACGACATAGGAATGAACTTGTTTATAAGTCATTGAGGCGAGATAGATTTTTGCAAATTAACCGACTTATTCATTGCTGTGACAATACTGCTGTTGATACCTCCGATAGAAGGTGAAAATTCCGCCCTGTTATGAATATACTATAATATATATTACTATCTAAGTCGATTTGTCCAATCCATTTTCTTTTAACATCATTAGTTGCGGAGATATAGCCTGGTACCATATGGTACCGCTAGACGCTTGGGGGTATAAAATTGAAGGTTTAAGGAATTTTCGGAAATTTACAGCTAGCTGATCAAATTATTTAGTATTTTGTATTTTTCCGCTCATTTTTACATTTTTAACATGAAATATCATAAAAATTATAAGAATATGTTTAAACAAATTATTGCTCTAAGATTTAAAAAATTATTAAAATTTTACAGAAATCCTCAAAGTCAAAAATAGTGAAAGTAAATAAACAGTTTGCCATTGTGGCTTCATTGTATTACTGCAGAATGTGGAATTTTGTGAAACAGTCAATGCATAGCCCTACATTACATTTTCCGTATTCCGTTCGTGTTCTGCTTGTACAATTTTCACGGGCACACCTTCGCCTCTGGGTGTCGGATTGCATGAGGTGGTTGTACCCTTCGTATCTTATTTCATCAAAAACACTGGAAAGAAAACCCGCTGTTAGTAATCATATGCAGTCTGTTGTATGTCAAAATATTATCTCATGATGAGTTTACATACATCATTCCAGTTTCACTGCTTATGGACGCAGGTCCATAAGTCTGTCCTACAGATTTCGGCGTATTCTTGAATCTCTCCAGGTAAGTCTGCACAAGTGCCCGTCGGAACTCTAACTGGATTGTACTTTTCCCTGTTTTCCTCGTCAACAACCATGCATTGTGCATCACGGCATCAAGCATCCACGTGAAAATGGGCCACCACCATTTCTTTCCTCTGACACCCGCACGATAAAGAGAAATATTCCAGTCCATTCGATCTGTGCCCCCCATAAATTTACTGTATTTCCCTAAAACATCGCGGGCCGTGGCACAAGGAGTCTTTTTTTCCTCACTTTTGGAGAATCTCCCAACCCCAGATATCGGATTAATTCCGTGACATCAGGACATTACCGAAACGACAGAATTGTCCACCCACTTCACCAGGAGAATGTTGTCTTTCACGGATCTTTTGGCCTCAAAAGATCCTCGCTTTAACTTTGCATATTCCTTAGAGGACTTCAGATGACATTCTTTAGGTATTTTCCCTCACTGTTCCTGTTGCACCATAATTCCTTCCGCGAAGATATTTCACCAAGTCGTAGCTCGTGAAATAATTATCAATATAGAATCTGAAAGGTAGCTCTTTCTGTTTCAGTTCATCTTTCATTCCAACTAAAGGTGCTACGGCCTTTCCAAATTCTTTCTCGTAGCTTTCCACTTTCCTGGGACTATTTCCCTAATAAATGTCAAAATTTACAAGGTATCCATCTGGGGTATTGAGGCACCAAACCTTATAACCTAATCTTATGGGCTTCCCTCGAATGAATTGTTTGCATCCATGCCTCCCAAAATATGAAACCATGGACTCATCGAAACTTAAGCACTACTCTTCTTTGAAATATTCATTAATTTTTTCTTTAACATATTCATAACAGGGCGGAATTTTCACCTTCTATCGGAGGTATCAACAGCAGTATTGTCACAGCAATGAATAAGTCGGTTAATTTGCAAAAATCTATCTCGCCTCAATGACTTATAAACAAGTTCATTCCTATGTCGTAAGCTGCATCCCAATAGTGCCTTTTACTAGGAACCGTATTGTACCCACTGAGGAAGGGAATTGGAAC
Source organism: Sympetrum striolatum (assembly GCA_947579665.1). Classification (NCBI taxonomy): domain Eukaryota; kingdom Metazoa; phylum Arthropoda; class Insecta; order Odonata; family Libellulidae; genus Sympetrum; species Sympetrum striolatum. The sequence goes on from OX388351.1 coordinate 82,876,563, forward strand.
AAACAATTTTATTTCCTCGGCTGTTACATTCGGATTTCCACAATTGCAGAACAGGGCATACTTATTCGATTCCATCACCAGATGTGAAACGACTTCTTCGTCAAAAAAACGCTCAAAAGCCTGGGTGGGGGACACTTCACGAAAGGAGGAGTAATCAGGATTGGGAAAAATCGCGCCATGGAAGGTGATGTCTTCATCATCCCAAAGGATCATCTGTTCGCGTGTGTGAGGTCTCTTACGTAGTTCAGCTATCCAAACGCTCCTTGGAAGTGTAACTTAGAATAAGGAGTAAAAGGCGCAAATATTGCTCGGTTGTTCGCGATGGAGAAACGGAAGGCCAAAACAATACAAAATCTTTCCGAATTGTCTCAGGTCGCGTGTTCCTCGCTTTTTGCCAGCCATCTTCAGAGTTAACGGTGGTATTCCCTTCCCCCACTCCTCATCTATTAGCTTCTTTCGCTCCTTTAGAGAAATGGTTCATTTTTACAACCGGACCGAACCTCTGTCTCTTCCTAATCCGGTCAAGGGTGTACGTCAAGAGCCCGAAAAGGGTAAATCCATACCTCCGAAATCAGCCTAAATCATCAAAAACGACTGAACTAGATATATTTTTGGGGTGCACATAAATGAAATGCAACTATATTCAAATATATATTTGCAATAATATCGCAAGTGCAAAATAAATCCGATAGAGATGTCGTAGCAGAAGAAATTTCCGCTTCCCGCATAAAAGTATAACGGGAACCGCCTAGCGGTACCATATGGTACCAGCAAAATGTAACTCTTTGTAACTTACTTATAAATAAAATAGTAACCTAAAATTCTAATTACATTTATAGCTTGATATATTGACATTTGATACCACTTGAAAAAATCTCGTAGATAGCCACGAAACTAGAAATATTAAAAAAATCGGAAGGTCTGCACGAAAAAAGCGTGTTTTTTGGGATTCATGAAAATTCACCTTTTTCAAACATCGGTATTGGAGTAAAATAAGGACAAACAAAAGCAATTTTTTTGTAATCGTGAACCTCAAAGTATGCAAATAGATATAAAACTGAAAAAAATCTAGCAAAATATTCGGAGGTATTAGAAAATTCAATCTTCTTAATACCCTACCGGGTGGTACCAAACGGTACCGCTAGGCGTTACCGGGTTAAGTTAAAACATCGAAAAGACAATTAATTTTTAATTTGGAAAAGTTGAGGATATAATTCAAACAGAATACGTTGAAGAGTAAAAATAGGACTTCCGCTTACCTAATTTAAGAGATCCAGTCTTCCGCTACCCTCGCGTATCATCAAGGACGAATCCTTCCTCAGTCCCTTTCTATCGAAAGGCAAATTACTTATGTTGCAGCCCACTGTAGAAATCAGAGTAAATTCTATTACTCTAAAATCTAAAATAAATTAAAAATGTCATATTAATAAAATAAATTCAACTAGGTGAACGTTTTAGCTTACAGCCGTGGGAACACAAGAAATTGTATCGAGATATTTTCGAAACCACCACAACCGTTACTCACAATGCCTCATGACACCCAGTTTGAAAAAAAACAAACGGTCACGGGTTTGGTTCCCGGTAAAAGTCTTAGCGAGAAATGACCTAAGATGTCGAAGCACTTTTAACAATAAGAAAGATCTGGCACTTTTAACAATGCTTACTATCATTACTTATTAACACCAAAAACCAGGATTAAATGTTTAGCAAATGAACAAACAATAGATATTATGCATGCGTCTGTTTTAAAGGAAAACGAAACTTAATTACACCGAACAAATGCAATAAATCTCATGACCTAACACTATTGAAGGATTGCAGTGAACGGGAATGAAATGTCTATCACTAACAGCTATAATCAATACATCGTGCAAGATTTTTAAGCATTTAACCAACAATTAAATAGCTTTCTACCGGTAAAGTCGTTTGCAAATCCTTACTTCGAGCCTCGATCTCCCGTTTGCCGGGCGAATGCTCTTCATGGACATGTTAAGTAACCTCTCGGAGTACTGCGTTCGAGTCCTGGCAAAGTCGGACTTTTTCCTCCTCTAAGATACAGCACCCATGATATGCTTTTCTTATTAATCATAAAAGCTAAAGAGGAATTATCTTCGAATCCTTTTTGAAAATCAATCTCGAAATTAAGGAAAACATGTACGTACTTGAAATTAATGACAACTGCAACGAATGACATTCGCAAAATAAGCTCCGGCTGAATCGCAAAGAAATACGCGATGTAAGACGTCGGCTCCTACCGTTACCTAACATAACCGAGATTTTACATGAATTACATGGACTAATAATGCGCATCGAGAACAATTTTGTGCGGGAAATTCTAATAATATTCCCTAAAAGTGATCGCATGAAAAATTTGTTTAAGATGTTTTATGAAACTTAGCTTTACAGGAAATCATAGGTCGCGACGAGCAGCATCTTCACCAAGACCATGTCAGCACAAGAAGGTAAATTCAAATCAGTAACGGTTATTTTTAAATACTTACCAAGTGACTGCTCCGGATGAAATCTCGGCGACGACTGAGGACTTAACCGTCTTTCTTGGTTTAAACAAGGTTGATCCTCTCTGATTGGTCGATTTTGAGTTCAACGTCCTTTGCCCCGCCTATTAATTTAATTTTCGTAAATTATAATTGTAATTAAAAATGCATTTACTTATGTGATATATTATATTTATAGAAATAAATAAATATAAGAATATAAATTTTCCTTTAAATTAACATTTTATTCAGTGAATGAATTGGATGTTCGGTTTAAACAATGTTGCTGTTCTCTGATTGGTTGATTTTAAAATCTATGTCCGTCGCACCGTGCCCAAGTCTAATTATTTCAATTTTCGTGAACTTTTTACGATAATTAAATATGCATTCACTTAGATTATATATATATATATAGTGAAGTAAATAATTCTTTAGAACATTAAATTTTGCTTCAAAGTAATACATTTTCCACTAAATGAATTGGATGATGCTACCAAGCCATTGATCGCAATTACGGAGAAGTATTAGAAAAAAAAAATATGTTCGTATTAAAAATATATTTTTTCCCTACATAGGATAGCGTCTGTAAGGAAATCAAATCTTCGTATAATCGTATTTCGTACTATTACATCCTAATTATCACAATTCGTAACTTCCCATCTTTCATTAACAAAAGAATGCGATTAGCGCATTTCCCTACCTCACACGTTTACGTTGTTATTACAAATTATAATTTATGAAATCAATTACTGCTTTAAAAATTAAATTCTCCCGTAATTCGATGATATCGATGTCATAGAAAAATATTAATCACATCCTTTCTTTGGTATAGGTATATATTTATTACGGTTCCTTTCTAGGATGATCTTAACTCCATCGAAATTTCTGGAAGTTATATGTAACAAGGTTAATTATGGTTACTCACTAATTCCCTAGTTTGAAAACTTAACGATACCAAAAGCGTACATTACATTCACATTGAATACATTTCACTCGATTGATGGTTAATCACAATTTTGATAAATAGTTTCTAATTGTTGCTTTATCCTATAGTCATGAAATTTAAGCAGACACGAACTCAAAAGAAAGTATGACATTCTATAACGCGAAATTTCAATATCTCGTGACAAGAATTGCATTTCACATAGGTCTGACTCTAAATTATCTTACCTCTAGATTCTTTCCTCTTGAAATACTTCCTTCACTGAGCAATCAGTCATTCAAAATGTAGATTACCTCCATACTCCTTCTTCCTACATTATGAATATCCACCTGATTGTCGTTGCTTTTACCTTTAAGAGCCACAAATATTAATATTTAAAACCACTGCTGCACACGTAAGTCACACCTATAACTAATACGGATGTAATATTTTTCATTAATGCACTAACGAAGGAAATCACAAATTGAATAGTCTTTTTCGAACACCAAAAGAAACTTCTGCTTCGAATATTGGTCAGCTGAGCTTATCCCTCCGATGTTTTAAGAACTCATTGTATATCCACAAGAATTCGCCGCAAGGAATTTTAGAGTTAGATAACGACTCCATAATGAAAAATCACAAAGCTAACAGTCACCTGACATTAGTCATAGCTCTTGGAACGCCTTTACGTGGTTCAGTTTTCTGGAAGAAGACGATCGTAAGTTCGCAAAAGCGCGCAAAAAGGCCAAAGCCACGTGTTTTCCTTTAGGTCGTACGTGAAGTGGTGTTTTGTAGACTGGTGATTTTCAAGTGCTAAAAATGTTTCGCAGATGAGGATTACCTGTGATGACTGTGAACAAGATCAAGTTGACTTCTGGATTACATTTATACAGTGAGATTGTCACAAGTGGTTCGATAATCAAGTTAAAAGCTTTGTGTCGACGAAACAGCTGAAACTCAGCTCTGATCCTTGGATAGGATTGAAAAGGTATGTAATACCTCAACTATGATGAACGAATCGTCAAGGAATCGAAGCCTCAGAATGGATTCATGCTGGAGTTAAACGTAATGTCAATCTTTGAAAACGTTCCGAAGAATGTAACGAATAAGAGATACGAATATCTGTATGACGTGTTTCATTGCAGTAAAATTGAATCTGAGACTATCGATTTTATTTTTCAGGTTTACAAAGAGATATTATGTAGCAATAACTTATCGTTTTCCACTGATTTTGTATTTTCAAGATTCAAGAGTGTTAAATATCACTGAGTGTGGTACTTTATTAAACAATCAAGCGATTTCATTCACGAAAATATCCCAGAAAAATTTTACAATGATTAAGTAACGTAATATTTCTGTATCGTAATAAGTGTAGCATTTGAACAATATTCTTTGGTCTACTAAAACCACAATATCATTTCGTTATTTCACATTTCAAAAGGCATCAGACGTATGGGTTCAAGCTTTGCAAGTAATTGTCCTCTCCTCTTTTCACAATGGAGGTCTTTATCTAACCTTTAAATTCCTCGCAACGAATGTTTGTGGATATACAATGAGTGTTTACGACATGGGACTGATAATCTCCGCTGAAAAACATTCGAAGGGGAATTTAGAATGCAATGAAGGCCATCCGTCGTGTAATTTACTTTAAAAGCCCGAATTGTAAATGAGGGAGAAATTATTAATCAGAGGAAGGTTTGGCAAAGTATAATGAGTATAGAGAATTACGGCATAAATTAATAATAATAATAAAAAATAAATACGACGATGAACCAAACACAATCTATTCTTAAAGGAAGATGGAGGGCTACAAGTTGTGATAATTGGGATATCATATTACGTAATATCAATCCTCAGGTTTAAATTGTTTTAAGGAGCTATCCAAAACAAAGAAAAATATTTCGAAAGCGGAAAAAAACAACTTGAAGGAAAAAAATTATATTCTTAATTTTTCTAATTCGATAATTATCATGTGTAAATTAATCCATATAAAATTAAAATTATAGTTTGCTTAAATAAATAGACTGGGAAATGTAAAATTCAAAATCTGCCAATCAGAATCCAAGAGAATTTTGCGAGCAATGGCATTGTGGCCCAATTAATAACCCAATTCATTATATTAAAAAATATAACTTTATAGGAAAATTTTATAGTAATTCAACTTTTTAATTTGAAATATATTTTATTTCACATACGTTAATGCATATTTAATTACAATTAAATTATACGAAAATTAAAATCAATAGACTCGGGATCGTAGGACGTACAATTCGAAATCGACCAATGAGAGAAGATCAACATTGTTTAAACCTAGTAAGACGGTTAAGTCCTAAGTCGTCACCGAGATTTCTTCCGGAGCAGTCGCTTGGTAAGTCTTTAAAAATAACCGTTACTGATTTGAATTTACCTTCTTGTGCTGACATGATCTTGGTGAAGATGTTGATCGTCTCATACATACTATAAGTATTAAATTATATTTTTCTTTTGAGTAAGATTATTTGTTATACCTTAACTGACTTTAATTGATTCAATGCAGTTGGTTTATCATTCATTCGTCTCTGCTATGATACCAATTTTAGTTTTAAAACAGATGCCAATTGAGACTCCGAAAAGATAGCTGAGATGCTAATGATTACCTTAGACCCAAAATCGCGTACCGAATTCCTTGAATTCTTTATCCTCGATTTCTGAAGGTCGAACTGCCGTCCTTCATGAACTATGTTAGCCTAATTGAACCTATTGTATTAGTTTTTACGTTTTAATTTTTTCAGATTTGGGGAAAGTGAATTTTCTCGGAATGCCATAATCGACTCCTGGATAAGCCATACCCGTTTCGACAGAAAGCGACAGCGAAAGGATTCGTCATGTAACGCTATCACATTCATAATCTTATTTCTTTCTTTAATGGGGAGCACCTCATCTCCTGGTTTCGAGACCAATTCGCGAGTACCACCAGTCCTCTCCTCCCAGTCCCATTACTAAAAATACATCGCTGCCTCTTTATCATCGAAATCATTACATTTAATAGTTATACATTAGATAAGAGGCATCTTTGATAGTAGTATAATGAGCTAAAGAATCATTACAAGATATTCTTTGTTGTAAATAAGTTTTTCAGTTTCTCAATTAAATTTCATATCACAATTATTTTAAGTTTGACTTAATTGTTTGAGTTATTAGACTACATTTAATAAATTATAATAGTCATTCAAATATTTGAAATAAAATATTCAAATATTTCTTTGAAATATTCTAAACTCCCCATAAACATTTCTAGTCGGATGCTGCACTTTATGCACTTTAACACAGGGAATGCAGTGTTTGGTAGCTCTAGTTTCTTTCTGTAAACTTTCCTTTTGATATTTGATTCAAATTGACTTTGAATTTAAATTTGGAGTATTAGAACCTTGACACCGACTCTATTGGCAGTATTTATCTTTTTATACCCACCCTTGAATCATGAATTGATATCAGTTAGTTAGTTAGTTTGACCCTTTATTGGCCCCAAGTGGGCCTCTCTTCCTCCTAACCTCGTTGGTCGATTACATTTAAACTTATTAAAAACTCAACTTATTAAAAAAATACAAAAAAAGAGTAGGATGTGGGAAAAAAGTTTTGCAACTGAAGGTTGACTAAGAAAAAACCCACGTTGCGGGAAAAGACCCACAAAGAAGGGGGGTGAAAAAAACCCGCGAAAACACAGTAATAGAAATAAATACAATAATATACAAACATAGATACATGAAAAGTGAAAAAGATTATATATGAACAATTATTTTAGAAATTATATTTAACAAAAGGTATAGAAGACCTAATTGATTTAGTTATAATAAAAGTTAAAAGCTATAATAAACTAAATAATCTAATATTCTATAAGCTACAACATAGCAAAATAAAAATTTTATAAAATTTCTTCAGCAGGAGGCATTTGTCAATAGATGTTTTCATGGACTGTCTTGAAGGCCTTGTCATTATATAGGTAATTCCTGTTAAATGGAGGTGCCTGTAAAAAAAGGAAAGGAAAGAAGATACGGTAGATGAGAAGTATTCAAAGATTAACAAAGTAATAAGTGAATCAAGTAACATCCATGCTCTAGTGTAAGAAGTTTACCGGTAGTTGTTGGAATGATGGCAAGTGCTAAAAGGATAGTTGATGCTCAGAATTGAATAATCAATCAGTGATGTCACGCTTGAAAGTGGGGAAAGATGATTGCGCCGATTTAGAATGGGTATGTGCATTCCAGTATTTTGCTCCAAGTACTAGAAACGTTTTACTGCATAAATCTGTTTTATGAACTGGTATCGAGAGTTTGCCGGAGGGACGAGTTCCTAGTAGTTTTGAATTGTTAAGATTAGTAAAATAGTTAATAAAGTAACTGGGACAACTTTTATTAAGAACTTTGTGAACGAGGTTGAGGGTATGCAGTTTTCTTCTTGAGTGAAGCCGTAGCCATTTGAATACTTTGAATAGTGGGGTCACATGATCCGATTTATTGGCATTAGGAATTATCAGCTACGAATCTTTAAAATTCAAATTCACGTAATTCTTTAACGTTTCCTAGCACAGTACAACGGAATTTCTGGGGTAATCATTAATAACATTTTTTGATTCCATCAAATATCCTTCTAACGCACGTTCTAAAAAAAAAATTGGATTTCAATTTTCCATTATTTATTGTTTTAAGATATTTGCTTCATTCACATATTATTAAATTCCCGTTCCGCTTCAATATTTTTATTGGATCCAAATTTAAATTTTAAATATGAATTGAATAAGCAAAAAATTTCTAGTATTTTATTTATGTACAGTCCTGGCCAAAATTAACGCAGCACCAGCCGTAAGGATCGCTAGGGAGGTGCTGCGTTAATTTTGGCTAGGAGTGTACATATATTAGTTAAGATATCTTCGCGTTTGAGGTTGAATATTTACTGAATGCCTGAAAATTTCGTAACATCTTCGATTTGGAATCCCACCGTATGAATAATAGTTAGTTGCTGATTATATCTGATAAAAAAATCATCTCTAAAAAGCTTCGATTTGGAATCCAAACTCGTCTAACGAGGTCGTATTGGAGATCCTACTCTGAGCAATTGCTACTAGCGTCAGATAGCTCTTGCGCATGAATCGTACAAGATTTTATGGAAATAATTAATTATTATTTCATTAAAACTTTGATTAATTATTAATACATTTTATTAAATTTTGCCTTTTTCTTTTTCATGTTTGAGGAAGTGAGCTCTCTCGCATATGGATGATTCTTTTGGATGTCTTTTGTGTGACACCGAAAGTGCATTCAAATGATGTATTTTGGATATAAGATACATGTTAGCTATTTTATTATGATATTTTCCGACATTTATTCTTTCTGATGTTTAATACCTCCAGCGTAACATATTTTTATATTTTTAACGGGAAGTTAATATTGCTCTAACAAAATAATTAGGATTACCATTTAAATTATGTATTTATATTCCGATTTTAGTTATTTTATATTCAAGATGATTTGTGGATGTCTGCAATTGATGACTCTACATTCTTTGGGCTTCGCGTTAGCTGTTTCAAACGCCGAAAACTGTTAGCCGTTTTGAAAAGGGATTTCGTTACGTCGATTTGATTTCCCTTTCCTTTTTTGTCTGCAGTATCACCTTCAATTTTTTTCAGTTATTTAGAATACTTTACTTTCATTTTATATTTTTTTCTGTAATTTGAACACTAGTAATTAAGAAAAGGGAAAGAGGCATCACATCAAGGTGGTAATTTCCTAAAAACTGTACAACTTCCACTGCGAAGATTTTTTCATCGGTGCTTACCTACCATTAGTTTATACTATATCACAATTAATTTTCTCGGAAAATCGTCGTCAGAATGGTAGTTTATGAAATTAATTGTAAATCTTACTTGGGTGTTGGAGTAAAGTGAGTAATATTTTTGGAAATTAAATCGAGATAACCTGGATATCATCAACCGAATGACATATCAACGAGTTTTATATTTAAAATTTAACTTTTTTATTTCCCTAACAGACGTATTTTAATTATCATCTATCTTAAAAACTCCCTATAATATCATATTCACCTTTTCCTTGCATGCTAATCTTTATTAGTAAGTACAACTAATTATCTCTTCACTTATGAATTTTTATTCTTACCTCGAATCATGAATTGCTATCTCTTAGCAATCTTTACATTTTAAATTAACGTTAGTATGTTTGCTATCATAATTTATTGTGTTCAATGGAATTTTAAGATTGAATTCCGGGATGATCAATTATGATTTCATAATTTCAGTAAATACTTTCAACTATCGTTTTTACGGTAATTCTGAAAAGAATTTGGATTTGAATTTTCGATCCTTCATCGATTTAGGAATTCTGCTTTGCTCATTTATAATTTGACTAGCGGTTTATTTGAATATTATTATTGAAATCAAATTCAAATTTTTAAATTGATTGATACAGGCAACGTTAGTATTTTTATTACATATGTTTCAGTTAAGTAATTTCTGTTTTTGAGGTTGATGAATAATCGAATTGAATCCCAAAGCAACATTTGCCATCTTCGATGTGGTACATAACCTCGTTTAACTACGTTGCATGAGAGATACTAGTTAAATTGATTGCTACTAAAATCTGTTCGATATAATTCATGCTAATTTTATGGATATAATTAATTAATGGCGAAATTAATTTGATTTTTGATTTTTGATTTTTTTCAAGTCTTGAGGAAAAACAATTCGCTCAGTTATGGATTATTATTCTAGATGCCTTCCGGAAATTCCAAAAAACGAAGGATAATCAAAATAATACCTTCCGGATTCCCGATTCAGGTGAGTTCTTTTATAATGATATTTTCTGCCTAACTAGAATTTTCACCGTTTCTTTCGTAACTTTCAAATTTCATACAATTGGAGTGTAAGATATTTTATTGACGCTGTACAAATATTCCAAAAGCTTTTTCTTAATAAATAAATGTACGTCTTCATATATTATTTAAGTCACCCAATTAAATGTTATTTTCTTAATATTTGAGATAAGGTCAGAACGGTTTATTGATAAAAACCAAGGCGTCCGATTTGTATTAAAAAATAGCATCTTTATTGTGAGAGGATTTTTTATAAGCAGTATATAGATATTTGAAGTTCTAAAGTTCGACATAAGAACATAGAATGTTTAATAAATAACATAAGTTTTCGAGATTTGAAAGATTACTTTAAAGGGACCTAGTATTCCAAGTTAATATTATAAATTCGGTATCATCCGTCGGACGTATTATTCAACCCTTTCGGTTTGCATAGATCTTCGCTGCTTTCTATAATATATTTTTTCTGCAATCTATTTACCACTAAACAATTTCGCCATATATTTCGGAATACAGCTATTAAAATCAGATACAATCATATTTAATTGCATTTCGTTTTGTTCTCTTTTTATTTCTATTTATTATATTTAGTCATTAGATATCAGATGGTTTTATATGCATAATAATAAGTGTTTCTATCATTGTAAAGGCCACACTTTCCCATAGTATCCACATCTACAATTCATAAACTCTAAAGGCTTTATTTTATTTTTCGAAAATAAATTATCATGTTTGCGAGTTCATACGAATTCGATAAAGCATTAAACGAGAACTTTTATTTTAATTTTATTGCACGTAATTTCCATTTGACCTTCAATAGAATTAGGATTATCTTTTATATTAAATTCCAATTTGTTAAGTTTAAATTCAAGATTATTTGACCATTTTATACTACAGATAACTCAAATAGACACTCCATATGTTTGTAGCATTACGTACTTAACTTTTTCAATCGCGGAAACAAACGTTAGATCGATGTGATTTCCCTTTCATTCTTCTCGCTTTAATTCTAGTATCATCTTTAAATTCTTCCCTTTTTCAGATTAGCTTACTTTCACTTCCTAATTTTTTCTTACCATAACTCATGCATTTTAACTACAGACACATGTCCTCACCTCAAGGTCTAGGTTTCCTCAAATTACTTCCATTGCTACCTTCTTTCCAATCGGAAGCCAACTGTCCTCAAATTTCGACCTTCAGGTCTTTCCACAAGTTCAAGGTCTTGTTTTCGTACACAGTCTCTAAAAACGTACATAAATTTACTTCGAGGCTCCCGCATAGTCATGTGGACAGCGCGTTTGCCTTTGGTGAAAGCGGTCCCGGGTTCGAATCCCGGTGAGAGCCAATGTGCGAATTGACCTAAGCTGTTGAAGCACTTTTAACAATACTACTACTAAATTTCGTGGCCCGACAACTGACCGCGCGACAATTGGCCGCGTACCAACTGACCGCGTACCAACTGAACGCTACGACAATTGACCGCTACGACGACTGAACGCTCGCGACAACTGACCGCGTAACAACTGATTGCTACGACAACTGATCGCGTCTCGTTTTCTGAAAACATTTAAGGATTGAAATTTTGATTTAAAATTTGGAGCCCCCGTCCTATCTTAATGATAATTATCTTAGATTGTTACACAGTAATAATTTTTTATGTTTATGATGTATACAAAGCAGAAAAATGTCCTTATTGATACCTTAAATTTCTAAACTTAGGAAAATTTTCTTGGAAACCTTATTTGTTACACATGAATAATAAACTGTTTAGATAAGGAACTCCTTCGAAAATGTGATTAATTGCGTTCCATGTCTTACAAAATTTTTTTTTAATTTTAGGACAAATATGTCCCTATGGGTTGGCGGCCGCATAACGCTGCATCGCCGAATTTTCACCGTTCTTTACACTCACACTCTTTTCCTCCCAATGCCTTATCATTTAAACCTAAACGGAAAATCACATATGTCTAATACTTTGGTGTGATAATGTTAATGTTATTAACTCTTTTAACAGACATCCTTTGGAAATAATACGAAACACTACGCATCATTAGCATCACGATCAGTATAATTCTTTAATCCTTTACTTAATTTCTCTCTTAAATCAATGCAATTATTATAAAATGTATTTCAAAAACTTAGCAGTACTACCTACTTTCAGTACATCATATAATTCCATTACCTTGGCCTTTTCCGTTTCATTCATCATGGAGTTGTAATTTTCACAAGATCTACAGCGAAGCTCCAGGTCACTGGCTCACATGGTAATATTACACTTCAATTAATACGGACTAAAAAATCTATTAAAGCTTCATGATAAAATGCGACCATGAGGAAAAAAAACAAAACATACTTCTGCTTCCACGTTAGATCATTACTAACTTTATTTTTATAGCTATTCTTAATAAAAAAACAATAACTTGAACTCGTCTTCATTAAAATTACGTTTCCCTTTCTTATATATGCAATGAATCAAACATTCACTTACTGAAAGATATCCTCTCAGCAATGACCATGAGTGCGCGGTTTATGTCGGCGTAGAACGAATAAAATAAGTTCCTTTGAAGGGGAAAGCAAGAGGGGGAAATGTTGTGATGTATGTTTCATTTTCATACGCACATACATTGTATTACATTGTGACCGAAAAGCTTATACGGCCATCTAATCGCTGCATTCATTCTTCAAGATCTCTTACACAATAATGATAGCCAGACTTACGCTATGTATGGCATTATCCATACCGAATGGTCAACCTACATAGTAAAAATAGCTTCATTACATAGTTAAAATTACCAATGAAGTAAAAAAGAAAGCAACTCATTTTGTCCGAAAGTATGGCAAAATACAATCAGAAGGCACTACGAAGCATTCTATCTGCAACGAAACAATCGCGGGCCGCGCAGAGTAAATTACGGCAAGAACTGAAAAAGAAGCATATTTTTGCATCTGATATTGTAAAAATAGATAGAGACGGAATACCAAAAATACGAATAGGATGAAAGATATGTAACGCTGAGATATAGATTGTGTTGTATCGAAGGAAGTTTAAGGTGTTAGGTGGATGTAGAATCATTTAGTTACTCATCTATCAAACTTCCTTGACTTCAAAGAAACAGGGTGGGACGAAGAGCTTCATGGGAGAGTTGATTTCTGTTGAGAGAATATATATTCCTTGTCCTTAGATGATAAAATCATACAACATATATAATGGAGGTGAAGACTTAAAGATACCAGAAAAACGTTACCTACGGAAATGAAAAGCGAAGTTATAATTAATTTCGAAATTCTTCTCGTTACCTACGTCATCGATAGGAGGCTAATAATTAATTATCACTTGCAATTGCTTTATTTTTGGAATTGCATATAATGAATCTGTAAATGGGAATGGTAAGGAAAAAAAGAGGAATGCAACATAGTCACATCCTTACTATTTAGACAAATAATTGCTAGAACACTGATGAATATATTATATAAGACCACTGGAAAGGTTCCCTCAAGAAACTGTTTGCGATGCTGCCACATCTATTCACATCTATATATCAGCATTCGCTGATATAAGATATATACTTGATATTTACCTATTATGATAAAGATGGGTACTTGATTGTTACAACAGTTGAAAAACTGCGAGTGATGACATGAAATGATTTCTTAGTAAAAATTTCATTTTTAGTCACTCAAGTAGTAATCGCTGTTTAAGACTATCTCAGGATATATTTCACAATATACAGTATTTTTTAAAGTTCATAAACGTTATCGTATAATTTCTTGAATTATATTACTACCTAAGTTTCAGATTTTAATTTAATGTAGTGTTAATATAGAAGTATATAATGAAAAAGTGTGACATGTTACTTAAATTTCTTTAAATATAAGGAGGAAAGGATTTATGAATACTAGCAGAAGTTCCGAAAATTTTCAACGGGAGAAATGGATGTAGTATTGAATATAATCTTCATATCTAGTTTATCATAGTTATCTACCGGATAATGTGTACTTTACTATACTATAATACTATACAAGTCGTGATATAATTAATTTTTAAGCTTTCACTGATATTTAAAGCGATGATCAACGTCTGATAGGTCTGATTTAGTGAACTTCAAACATTAAAGATATGTTTCACCCCAATGCCTCATGGTTGTAAACGAACTATGTAGTGTAAATAATTATGAATTGCCTCTTGCGCCAGCTAGTTAATTGCTGAAAGTTAAGTTTGTTCAAAGAAATTTTAGTCACTCATAAAATGTAATCTTGATACTAAAAGCTATGTTGGTATATGTATCGACAATTGTAGTGTCATAGCTTCTGATCAGCTCGGTGCAGTTTTATAAACCCGTAAGACTTCTCTTTATGCAGTTATAGTTCCATGCCATATTCACTCATATGAATTTGTCTAAATCTTATGAAATAATGGTATATAGTTAGAAAATATTTTGAATTAATGTGCGGAGTTAAAAATTTCTTTCTTTTTTCTTCTAAAATAAGTTATGTTTTAAAGAGAGAAATGGGAGGAATGTTGTGTAGCTTGTGACATATGCGCTGAATGGAAAAGCGTGATACTAGCTCAATGCTTGCAGAACACTTTACAGTAGTTATGGATATATTGAGTGAAATTACTTCTTGGATTGATAGAACTTCATCAAACAACGCAAATGTGCTCCTTTATACCCTAACAGTACATGTCGTAGACAAGAAAGTTGATTTACCAATATAGTTAACAATCTTAGTGAGCTCCGAGGGAATAAGAAAAAGCCTACAAGGATGTAACAGCCTGGATGGACATCTAATTCTTGTCTATTTTTTTCTCGGAGTATTAGAGAAGCTACGAGCAGTTAAACTTACACACCCCCTGCCTCACGCCAATGGTGGTTTGTAGGATCAATGTGTGAATATAAATATAAAAAATAGTAAGTTAATTCATTGTTTCTATGAAATGCATCGAATCTGTTTTCACCTTAACACTCTCGACTAGTAAGTCACTCCAGAAAAATCACTAGATATCTCATTAGTAAGGAAATGCATTAAGGGTAAAACCAACGGCCTAAAAACGGCTTTTTCTGATAGAACTACAGCAGCATAAAATAAATTAACTATTTATAATTTACAGTTAAAAGCTCCCAATTGATGGTATATTCTTAATTACTCATTAAGGATAAGCGGAACGCAGTTTTTACTTCGTTAACACAAAAATACTTCACATAGATGTGCTAAGTCATTTAGGGAAAGACTGTATAAATGTAAAAATAGCCTCCTGGTGTGCAATATGAACGACTTTATCTTTTCATTATATTTTGTACCCATTTAAATATTATGGCATTGCATTATTCTGTGTACTTTTAACGGTTTGAAGTTATGAATTCTGTTCTACTCAGAACCGTCCAGGAATAACTAATGCTGTGTAAATTATAATATCACTGGCAATATAAGTCCAAATATAAGTGGTATATGGTTTGTGTATATGATAGGACACTATCAGATAACCACAGAATTTTAATTTACGTACCTACTTATCAACGGAGGTAATAAGAAAAGTGATATAAGTAGTGACATTTTTGAGGATTACGGTGAAGAATATATGCAGAATCTATTTAAGAATCCAGGAAGCAATTTAGCCTAAAAGTTATTAATTCGTTACCGGCAAAAAATTGTTACATTAGACTATTTACATTTCCAACTGTTATCTCCTGTCATACGCCACTCGCGGGGTACATAGCTAAATCTAAAATCTTAACCAAGTCCCGTACACAGACATGTCCGCAAAGTGAATTTAATTGTCCATTTATCAGTATTTCATAAATATTGCTCGTAATAAGATAACATTCCTGCTCAAAACTGTTATCGATAAGAAAGCGTTGTAAAAAAATTTAGTGATATAAGTATCTAATATATGGTATTTTAATCAGTATTCGGTAAAATGACTACCGCTCCATTGCTACCACAAAATAACTACATTTCATATAATTTTGTGTACCGTACTTCAATTAATAATTCCTGAAAACGGAGACGCGTTCAGTTGGTACGCGGTCGGTTGGTACGCGGTCAGTTGTCGCGAGCGGTCAGTTGTCGTAGCGGTCAATTGTCGTAGCGTTTAGTTGGTACGCGGTCAGTTGGTACGCGGTCAATTGTCGCGAGCGGTCAGTTGTCGTAGCGGTCAATTGTCGTAGCGTTCAGTTGGTACGCGGTCAGTTGGTACGCGGTCAATTGTCGCGCGGTCAATTGTTACGGAACCACTAAATTTACTTCAGTTTGTTTGTGTTACTGCCCCACTTGTCTGTAGCGGAACCACATAGGGCGTGTTATAGATCTCGGTCATTACTTTATTATCGAAAGCACCTAAGGTTTTATAATTGATAAGATATCGATGAGCTCATAGGTCAGGTAGAATATTTATCGTTGTTTCACATCTTTCTCTTTAATAACAATTTGTTAAAGATATTAAATGAAATGTTTATTTTACGCTCTATTGGACTTCTTGGCATTTTACATTTGTGGTCTTAAAAAATTCTAACTTACTAGTTCGAAATAAGAATTTAAAATATAAAATAAATATCCATGTGTGTGAGACTTAAAAACTTTCTTAAGTGAGACGTCGTATTTTATGTAATTATGTAACCAGTGATGATCGGTAATACTATGTTTCGTGCTTTTTTGATTATCTTCGTTTTTTTCTTATATTTTTAAATCCATTTTATTTAAAATTTTAATAAAATTTTGGAACTTTTGTCATAATTCAAAAAGCGATTCCTAGAGTCTTTGTCCAAATCCTGTAGAGATTATAATGTGATTTCAAACTTTTTCGGAAGCGCGATTTTGCCTTCATTAAATAAATCCGATGTTAGTGGATGTCCGTCAGTTTATATCATTTTCAACTTTAATCAATAATCGATCTTATTTTTGCATTAATACCCTAGTTTCAGCCTGCAAAGCTACTAATATTTTACATTGTCTATCGCATCGAATATTTTAACGTATCGATTAATTCCCAGTCTTCTTAGTAATTACTGAAGCTATCGATGTAAATATAATCTCTAAAGAAAAACCAGCGGAGACTCTTTTGTAGAAACCTAAATTCAATTGAGAGTAGTGGGAACGACTTTTAAATTGCTCCGTAAAGGTCATAGAAAATCAATAACCAACAATTAACGTAGAAACGTGTGTTCAAGTTCAAGACGCTAAAATTAGGAATTTTTAAACTTATACTCGTACATCGATATCTTATATACCTATTCCGTTAATTTTTTAAGATAATTTGTTTCTTTTATGTTAAAGATAAATTTAATGGATCCATCGATATTCTTTAGGCATTGCGCGCGTAGTTTTTGCTAACGCGGAAACGGTATTGCCGTAGTGATAGAAATGCAGATATCATTAGTTCGATATGATTTCACTTTCATTTCTTCCGTTTCAACTGTAGCATCACCTTTTTTTCCTTATTTATGAAAATTAGCTTCCATTCTTTTTCTCCTTTTTGTTAGTAGAACACAAGCATATTAAGTACAAGAATATTTCAAGGTCGATGCTTCTCAAATTTCAATCACTCCTAATTTTTCACTAAAACTCACTGTTATTGTTATTAGTTAGATTATATAATAATATGTTGCTAAATCAGATTAAGGGTGCTCTTTACTTCGAGAAAATTTCGCCACCAGGGCTAGGGCTCAGTTAGTTCACGCTTTTTCCGCCACTGGTTTCGTACCCCTCCGATGGAATGGGTAGACAGAGAACGGGGGAGGGCTTGGTAGTTGTAAACACATGCTGTCAACCGAGACAAAGAAGCAACCGAGGAAATACGATTTCTTTTAAATTTCTCGAGTCGGGTCATTTTCGGGAAGAGGAAAAGAAACCAAACGAAAGCCTGAAGGACTTGGCTATTCTGAATGAAAATAATTTCTAATAACTTCTGAAATCCAGAATAATGAGCTAATTTCAATTCTAAACGTTAATTGCTTTCCATTAGCCTTCATAAAAAGTAGCATTTTCCAAAATTTAGAATAAAACATTTATGATGCAAATGACGCTCCGTACTTTTGGAAACAAAGTAATTAGGTAGCAGCTAATTCGCAAGTTATAATTAATCTCTCCATATTTCCAGCATCTCCATCTTTTACAGCAGATGTATAAACATCTAATCACAGCATATAGGTTCTACATTCACAAAATTTCCAATATTCACAATTCACAAATAATTTATTCACAATATTAACAGCTAGCTAATTCATATAAATAGAAACAAAAATAAAGAGCAGGGTGTGGGGAAAAATCTTTGCAACTGAAGGTTAACAAAGAAAAAACCCACGTTGCGGGAAAAACACCCGCATAGAAGGGGGTGTAAAAGAACCCGCGAAAACAAAGTAATAAAAAAATAAGAACAATAGAACATAGATTTGTGAACAATTATCAGGTAAAAAAAGAGAGAATGATTAATACAAAGAGGATTAAACCAGATAAAATTAGCTAGAGAGATCATTTTTAAATTTAAAGTGCAACGTAAGCATAATAAGCTACATTTATCTAATTATGATAACATTTTTAAAGCTTCTAAAATGTAATAAAACGGAATCATTTCTTGAGGTGGAGGCTTGGCTGGAAACTAACCGAAGTTGGTCCCTTCAACACTGACCTTTCTCCGTCTTCATGCCATTGGATTTCCCTGGACGCTAGTTACTTCTTCCAATCAGAGAATAGATAAAAATATATTTTTTGCACAAATCGCAAAGTTTGACAATATATCGATTCTCATATTGAAATAAAATATTAGGGTGGACTGAGAAATACGATTTTTCGAGCTGCGAATTCTAATAGCACCCAAACGTTGCGTTGCTATTTCGTCGACGAGAGATATCACCTTTTCGCCCACAGAGATTTCCGTTTTCTTGGCACAAACTAATCTACTAATACGCTATGTCGCATTAACCTTGTTGTTAGCAATAATAAAAATCTTCATCAGAATTTTGGACTATCATGAGCCACCCTTGAGTTGGATGACGCAACGCTCAAGAGCTCCAGATTCTCTCCGCTTGAACGGGAGGTTATCTTGAAGAGTAAGAACGAAACTTCGATGAAATTGACTGTAACTTTTAATTGTGGAAAAACACACATAAATAGCATCTCCAAAAAACAATAACATCTGCAGATAATACTTTCATTGGGAGTGAATATGATGATGAAGAAGAACCATTGCGTAACAATCAACAGTAAAAGACGATTTAGATCATTAAAAAAGTTTAAAAACTAATATAATTATTTATCGTAAGCACATTCATTCAATTTCATCCATTCCATGAATTCCGCTGCCATTATTTTTTGTTAATCAGAGAACATCATTTTTCTATGATTTACCGAATTTACATAATTTTTGTCATATGATACCTAGAAATCACCGCAAAGAAGTTAGACAATTATTGATAATATCAGGATATCTGCATAGTGTTTGGTATCAAATTAATCAGCAAACCACCAGGAAATATATTGTGGAATACTTATTCAATTAAACCTACTTATTAAAAATATTATACTTAATATTAACCATAATTTCCAAACAGTAACCGCTGACCGGACCTTTAGAAAAAAGGTCGACCTAAGGGATGGACCTCCTGGAGTTTTAGCCTCATCTTTAGTCTTGGGCCTTGGGTGGGGAAGGAGGGAGGCGGTGGAATGGGAACTTGCTCCGCTGGGCGTATGCAATTTCTCGCTACATCATCATACTCTGCGATTTCCCTAATTACTCTTCTTGTACGAATTTAATGTACACGAGTAGTGTCTCAATCGAAAGATAAAGGATACTGCTATGTTACATCATGAGCTTTTTTCGCTATCTTATCTTATAGGAACGTGGCACTTCAGAGAAAATGAGCAATATTTGCTAATGTTTTTAACAAATTCGGTATACAATATCAATAAAAAGAACCTGTTGTCACAAAGTTTCATCTTTTAAGCATCGGTTAGTGAAAATATAACTTTGTAAGTTTTAAAATGTCTTCAATGCGAGGGCAATAGAAACAGTCTAAAAAGGGCTTTTTCTGTGTAGTAAAGGGCAGCCTTAAGTAGATTTTCTAAAATTCATTAAACTTATTGAAGATTTTAAAACATTAACTTGGAAGCAGTAATCAAAATATTAAAGTGGAGTATGGTATCTTCTCGAAAGAAGACGGACTCAGATACAAGTTAATTTACATATAAATTAATAATATTGCATATTCCATTTGTAATTATAAAACTACCATGGTACTTCATTCAATGTGGATTCATTTAGATGATTAATACATTCCCGATTCATTATTTCACGCGGGACTTACGAGAAACAACAGCCTGTAAGAATCCCGACGAGGGGGACCCGGGCAAGGGCGGACACCGAGGTGGTAGGGCCTCAGCCAGAGAGGGTCCCAGCGAGGGTGGGTCCAAGCGAGGAAGGATCCCAGTGAGGAGGGATCCCAGCGAGGAGGGATCCCAGCGAGGAGGGATCCCAGCGAGGAAGGATCCCAGCAATATCGGTCCCAGCAAGATCGGTCCCAGCGAGGAAGCACACCGGCGAGGGAGGACACCGGCGAAGGAGGACCCCGGCCAGAGAAAGTCCCAGCGAAGGGAGGGGCCAAGCGATAGAGGATACCAGCGAGGAGGGTACCAGCGAGGGAGGACACCGGCGAGGGAGGACACCGGCGAGGGAGGACACCGGCGAGGGAGGACCCCGGCCAGAGAACATCCCAGCGAGGGAGGGTCCCAGCGATAAGGGCACCGGCGAGGGAGGATCCCGGCAAGGAGGGTCCCAGCGAGGGAGCAAGACGGCAAAGGAGGACCAGGCCAGAGAGGGTCCCAGCGAGGAGGGATCCCAGCGAGGAGGATCCCAGCGGGGGGGGATCCCAGGGAGGAGGGTCCCAGCGATGGGTGATACATGCGAAGAGGTTCCCAGTGAGGGAGGACACCGGCAAGGGAGGACCCCGGCCAGAGAGGGTCCGAGCGAGGTAGGGTCCCAGCTAGGTAAGATCCCTGGGAGGGAGGATCCCAGCGAGGAGGGTCCCAGCGAGGTAGGACCCCGGCCAAATAGGGTCCCAGTGAGGGATGGTCCCAGCGAGGGAGGTCCCCCGCAAGAGAGGGTCCCAGCGAAGGAGGGTCACAGCGACGAAGGAAACCGGCGAGGGAGGACACCGGCGAGGGAGGAGCCCGGCCACAGACGGTCCCAGCGAAGGAGGGTCCCAGCGAGGTAGGATCCCAGCGAGGAGGGTCCCAACGAGGGAGGAACCGGCGAGGAAGGGCCACGGCCAAAGAGGGTCTAAGCGAGGGAGGGTCACAGCGAGGGAGGATCCCAGCGAGGAGGGTCCCAACGAGGGAGGAACCGGCGAGGAAGGGCCACGGCCAAAGAGGGTCTAAGCGAGGGAGGGTCACAGCGAGGTAGGATCCCAGCGAGGAGGGTCCCAACGAGGGAGGAACCGGCGAGGAAGGGCCACGGCCAAAGAGGGTCTAAGCGAGGGAGGGTCACAGCGAGGGAGGATCCCAGCGAGGAGGGTCCCAGTGAGGATCCCAGCGAGGGGGTACCCCGGCGAGGATGGTCCCAGCAACGAAAAAATCCGGCGAGGGAGGACACTGGCCAGAGAGGGTCCCAATGAGGTAGGATCCCAGCGAGGAGGGTCGCAGCGAGGTAGGACCCCGGCAAAATAGGGTCCCAGCGAGGGAGGGACCCAGCAAAGATGGAAACCGGCGAGGGAAGACACCGGCCAGAGAGGGTTCCAGCGATGGAGGGTCCCAGCGAGGCTGGATCCCAGCGAAGGACGACTACGGCAAGAGAGGGTCCGAGCGAGGTAGGGTCTCAGCTAGGTAGGATCCCAGCGAGGATGGTCCCAGCGAGGGAGGACTCCGGCAAGAGAGGGTCCGAGCGAGGTAGGGTCCCAGCGAGGATGGTCCCAGCGAGGGAGAACTCTGGCAAGAGAGGGTCCCAGTGAGGCAGGGTTCCAGCTAGGTTGGATCCCAGTGAGGAGGGTCACAGCGAGGTAGGACCCCGGCCAAATAGGGTCCCAGCGAGGGAGGGTCCCAGCGAGGAGGATCCCAGCGAGGGGGGATCCCAGCGAGGAGGGTCCCAGCGAGGGAGGACCACGGCCAGAGAGGGTCCCTGCGAGGGAGGGTCCCAGCGAGGGAGGTCCCCGGCCAGAGAGGGTCCCAGCGAGGGAGGCTCCCAGCGAGGGTGGACCCTGGGCAGAGAGGTTCCCAGCGAGGGAGGACACCAGCCTGAGAGGGTCCAAGCGAGGGAGGGTCACAGCGAGGTAGGATCCCAGGGAGGAGGGTCCCAGCGATGGGTGATACATGCGAAGAGGTTCCCAGTGAGGGAGGACACCGGCGAGGGAGGATCCCGGAGAGAGTTTTCTCGTATTCGTCATTTTGACAACTTCTGCTGCATTGAGCCCAGATTTTGAATTAGAACAAACATTTGCACAAGTGGAAAATCTCTAATTACCCTGATAAGGTATTAGAATGTATTATAGGGAAGCTTTATTTCATTGCGGTAAACGACCATTTACCCGCGGTTACTCGCGAGGGGTGTTTCTACACCCCAGCCGTTTTTAATCTGCATCTATTTTTTAACTCTAAGGTTTATTGACCCCTTGTTGTCATTAGATTCATTTTTTTATATTTTCGACCTTTTCTGCAAAAATTGTGATTCTCTTGCCATTTTTTGCATAAATATGACGCTTTGTATTTGATAATACTTCCATTTTTTGGTTAATTTTCCGAAGTTCATATTTAAGTTATATGTATTTTTTATGAGTTATTATTAGAAGTTTTATGTTTTTATTCATATTTTGCATGATCAATGAAAACTAAGTTAATGTTATAAGTCATGAATGTTATTGGTAAGTAAACTGATGTAATTTTATCTTACTTGTAATCATTTTATCACTTTATCTCTCTCACTATTTAGTTCCGCGAAGCTTTCCACGGCGAGGTTTCAGTTCTCAGGCCAGTTACAAAATTTGAGATTATATCAATTAGGAATTGAAACATAAGGAATTTATATTTTGTATTTGCTGCTCTGGATAAATGAAATTGTACGGGAAGGACACCCTTGTCCCCTGTGGCAATGAAGCGTCGCCCTCAGCGCAAAGGAAGACCAAGCCCATTTTTTTCTGCCCTGTTTATTGCCCCCTATTGTTTATTCTGAGGGCACGTAGGTCTTACTTTTCCATGATATAACAATAAGGATTCGTTTCTTTGGTCGCATGGTTAAAATAATTGTCAATTGATCGTGTCGAAGAAGAAACAGGGACAGTCCTTGTTGGAGTACCGAAACTCGGGTAGAAAGATTTGGTCTCTCATTCTATTTTGTTGGTGCCTCATACAGTCGACGTTAACGAGTTAGTGTTCGAGTTTGTGCGATAACTTTACTAAGTGAAGAATATCAATGTGAAGGATGGAATGACTCTACTATTCTCCTGTGCTCTCTTCTTTGTTATTGGGAAAGTGTTTCTTCGTAAGTTTGTCCATCTCCTCCACCAAGCTCCTGGTAACTAATTAGTAAGTAAGAATTTCTCATATCTCAGCTATAGCATTCTTTCTTCACTGTAGATGAACAATTGATTCCTTTACGAGGCAGATGTTCTTTCCGTCAATATCTACCCAACAAACCGGCCAAGTATGGGATAAAGATTTTCGCTCTTGTGGATGCTGGAGTATATTATACCAAAAACTTAGAAGTTTATGTTGGGGTTTAACCAGATGGTTCTTATAAACACAGCAATAGCCCCAAGGACGCAGTAAAACAGATTGTCGGTCCGATTGTGGGGACAGGGAGGAACATGACTGCCGATAATTGGTTTCTAAGCATGCCACTTTTAGAGGATTTACTCCAGGAAAAGTTAATACTAGTCGGGACCATCCGTAAGAATAAAAAGGAACTCCATACACAAACTGTAGAAGTAAAAAATAGAGAGGAGTACAGCAGCATATTTCTCTTCAGGAAAAACATGACTCTGGGAACATATGTCCCAGAGAAGAAAAGGAATGTGTTGATCATTTCAAGTATACACATAGAAAACAGAATTGATGCGTCCACGGGCACAGAAAAGAAACAGAAGCCTCAGGTAATAACATTTTATAATTCGACAAAAGGCGGCGTCGATACGGTAGATGAAATGTGTGGGACTTATAGCGTGGCAAGAAATACTAGAAGATGGCCATTAGCAATATTTTACCATTTGCAAAACACTTTGGGTATAAATGCATTTATTGGATATAGAAGCATATATCCAGATATTAGGATAAATTGGAGGATGTTCCTATGAGAAATCGCTAATCGCTAAATCGGGTTGACAAAACCTATGAATATACTAACTTTATAATAAAAAGGGCCTCGCAAAAAAACTTGCCAAAGGAACTAAAACGAAAAGCAGAAAAATTTGGAGAGCCATCGACATCCGAGCCTTTAGAGAAGATTATAAAAATAGGTAGTTGGCAATGTGTTATATGTCCCAGGAATAAGGACATAAAAACTGAACTGCATTGCGAATACATGCATGTGTATAAATGCATGTGCGCAAAGCACTTGGTTAAAATTTGTGAAGAATGTTTCAAAAATATTAAAAGATAAGTCCAAGGATTTTCCATTGCATACTCTTTCAAGCCCACTCGAAATATTTTCCTTTCCTTTTCAGCTTCATGAAGGCGCTTCCCAAAACAAGCAGTAAATCAGCTATAAGGTAGCATTAAATGGCGTTAGATGGAAAAAAAAACTTTTTATAGAATCTTTAAGTATATTCGTGACACATACGCATTGATTAGTGCAAAGATAACGTTTCTAAAACTTTTACATATCGGAGATCACAATTACTCATACCATTTTTCGGGGATAATATTTTCAGTTACTTGTGAAAATTAAATTTAAAATATCGTCGTTAAACTTTTTTGATATACCTAGAGGGCTTTCTAAGCTATTCAGAGTAGAATTCATCATAAAAAAGGATATCAAAGAAAGACCGGTGGTGTGTGAAAACACAAAACTCCGCGCGAGCATTCGCGTCACAAAATTGAGTGCGAGTAAACATGGGTTAAATTGCATTAATCCGGATTAATTTTTCATTGTAATTGTTGTAAATTGTCTGCTAACAACGAATACGTTAATTGCTACAAAGATATATTTTATCTATAGGGTATACCAGTCAAATTTTTGTTATATTGTACAATTTTTTTGAGTATTGTTATTAAATAGCCCATAAAAATTTAAAAGTCGTAATATGAATGTAAAATTTAGATATTATATCCAAAAAGATCTATAAATGATAACAGATAAAAATAATAAAGAAAGTTTTCGAAGATCCTCGTGATAAAAGAAAACGTCCGGTGGGGTGTAGAAAGACCCCGCGCGAGTAACCGCGTAACTAAATAGGGCGCGAGTAACGGTGGGTTAAGGAAGAGAATGATCTGGTTCTTTCCCGGCGAATACAATGAAGGAAGTCTTCTCGGGATACAAGCCGGGTCGTCTGATTGATTGCCTCCAACGTTTCGGCTGCAGACTTCTCAGCCATCCTCAGGAATGTCGAGTTCGTAAAATGAGCGCCCCTTATATATGTCTCCAATGGGAGAGGACTACTAGATAATTCTTTGGACCACGCCAACAACCAGCATCAATGCATTAAATTCACTATGGAGCTGGAGAAAGATGGCTGTATTCCCTTTTTGGACGTTTTGATTAAACGAAAATCAGACTGCTCCCTTCGACATAACGTTTACCGGAAGCCGACGCATACGGATCGCTACCTTTACCCAGATAGTCATCACCATCCAACGCAGATTAAAGGCGTTTTACATACGTTAGCCCATTGTGCGTACACCATCTCGGACGCTGACAATCTCCCTAAAGAGAAGGATCACCTAAGGAGAACATTAACGAGAAACGGTTTCCGTATGAAGGACGTGGATATGGCCCTCAAAAGGGCCTTTTCGAAGACGACGCAGCCGGAGAGAGAAAAAGCACTCGCGACAGACGTCCTACTTTATGTCGCAGGTTAGTCAGAGAAAATTAGTAGAATACTGAACCGTTACAACATAAGAACGGTGCATAAACCACATAAAAAGATTGGGGCTTTTTCTTTGATATGTATCATTATTCAAGATAAAGTTATAATTGTTTGTAAATAATTAACAGTGAACATTTAATGAAATCCTGAAGTAATGAAGAGCATTCTTTGCATAACATTGATTTAAATTTTAATTGAAATTTCTAAAGCTGGTGAGGTGAGGTCTTGGTGAGGAAAACACTTTGCCAGGAGAGTTCCCTTGGCTTGCTAGGCTGAAATATAAAGGTAAGTTATATTGGGAGAAATATGATTTCAAACTACTTTTCTTAATTAAGTCTTGGTTAAATTATTAACCTTTTTCCCATGTATTAACAATCATACTGTGTTTAGTAATTTAGCTGCCTATTTTTAAAGAGATTTCGCTGCATAGAAATGGTTCTTAAGAATTTTGATACTTAGTATATGTTAGAAAAGTGATTTCTGATGCCTCACTTATAGTTTGAAGACACTATTATATGCGTTCAGTAACAGTAAAGATTTTTAATTTGACAGAGTTTTGCACGAAGACTAAAAAATATAGATTTAGATGTGTATATCTTATAAATAAATAAAGTAATTATTTAGTATGTGTGTATGTTTTTGTATCTGCTAAAAACTCAAGAAGCACATGTTTCACAGTTTTTAAACTTAAAAAATAGATGAATGCTTTCTCTGGGCAGATAATAGGCTACTATTTTTAACCTAATCAGATGCAGCGAGGTTAGTAAGATGCATGTCAAGTTCCATTTATTTGTTCAAAATTTGACTATTTACCAACTTGAAATACAAAGAATGGGGCCTCGGCGGCATAGTGGTTGCATGCTTGCCTGCCATGCAGAGGGCTGGGGCAAATTACCTGCCGTTTTTTCACAAAGGCAAAAGGTTGAATCAGCCTGAAAATGTGTAAAAAAAATTAGTACCCGAAAACTCTGGGTAATAGTAGGCAGTAGGAGCATATTTCATTACCTTCATTCATACAGTTAGTTTAAGTATTAGCAGCCTTAACCTGCTAACTCATGAGACATTGATGCGCTATGAAAAAGGAAGACTACTATTACTACTGAAATACAAAGAATTGTTGTTGAAAATTGAGACAAGCACCAAATGAAAGAAAATTGATTAGAGAATCTTAATGAAATCGTGGAACTTTTTAAATCCAAATTTAGAATTTTAATGATATACATATATAAATATTTTGTAAAATCTTGAGGTTGTAAATAACCAACTCAGTTGTTGAAGGGGTGTTCATACATTTTCCTATAGGAATTCTTTGGAAATTTTGACCCACCCATATAGATATAATGGTAAGAATTAAGGATAGTCTAAATGAAGATGAGTCAATTTTCTGAGCTTTTATTCTTTTTTGATGCAATTAACTAGCCAAACTAATGGCCATGTAGTTGTGTTTATTCACTATACTGAAACTGACAATAGAGTTTAAATATTTCTATTATTTACTATCTATTTCATTTTTGCAAGAGAATCTTGATCATTGTCAGCTCTAAAATAAATGTATAATTTTAGTTATGTTTCACAGTTTGTCTTGATGAAATATACTCATAAATTATTTAAAGCAAAAAATCAAATTTTTCCTTTCTCCTAGTATTAGAAGCTGTCTAATAAATACCTAAATTATTTTTTTGTTTTCAGTTTAGTTAGATTATTCCAATGAAAATGAAATACTATAATTATGAAAAGTTTCCCTCTTATCTTGTTTATTTGTTATAGATAGGACTACTGGCAAAAAGTTCTATGCATGTGGAGGATCCTTGATCACCCCTCAGTATATTCTGACTTCAGCACACTGCCTCAACCACTATGGACTCAAACTGTGAGTTTAAATTATGTTTTCATGTTTATAATGATTCTGTTGGATTCCATTCAAACTAATCTTAGAGCCAAATAATAGAAGTACTTATTTTTCCTAATTTTGATGTTCTGATAAAAAATGCGATCATAAAACATCTACTAATTTCTGTTTTGTCAGCATAGTCATTGCTTTAAATAATTAATTTTTGACCTTTTTCCTCTATTTTGATCATATAATAGTAAATTAAACCAGTATTAAATGCCTTGCCCTTTGATTTGCTCAGTACGATTCAGTCCTGCACATAGTTTTTGGTAGCCTAAGGATCCATCCAGAATATATTCAGGCTAAAGAGACTCAATTCTTAGGGGTATCAGTCATAACAGAATAGGCATTTAGCCTCATGGTTTAGCTATCAAAGGACCATCAAATTCTTAAGTTGAATAGTTAAAGCATTTCAAGCAAACAAAAAGGGAGGCATTAATATTTTGGTCTTGAAACTGGCAAAATATTAATAGTTTCTAGATAATTATTTGAGTCTTCTGTTTAAAGCATTGGTGGGACTACTGAAAAATGACCTATAAATGGTTTTAAAAGGTAGTGTAAATTTTTGTAAGAACACTCAATTCTAAGACTGAATGCATGTGAATGAAAGGAAAAAAGTATGCTTATAAAACTGAGGTAACTCCACAAATAAATTGCTATAAAACAGTACTTTATACTTAAAATCTTTGAATGTGAGCTACAAAAGAGAATAAATTAAACTTTAATATAGTGGTTTCACACGCTGATCATAATTCACCCTATTTTCTTGAAGTAGTGTTAAAAAATGTATTGTTATTTCTGGCTTATAAAAAAGGTCATCTACATATAATGGCTACATTAACATTTTCAGAGCTGAAAATTACCATATTTTCTGGTAAATAACACGCACCTACTAGATAATTTTAAAAATCTTTTTGCTGTGAGAAATGTATAGATAACACGCATTTCAAAAATTTCTTCTCTGTGATTTATGTATTGATAACGCGCATTTCAAATTTGTACTATTTTTCATAAAGCACTTTAAAGATTGTTATGTTGCTGTTTAAGCCGCAGCAAAATTATTATAATTACCTTTCTATGGACAAATGAACTAGGAAATAAACAATTTTGAAAGTAGAATCGAGGGTATTTCAATAGCACCTAATTATATTTATTATTTTAAGGCCATGGAAGAAAGAAAAGCAAAAACATGCAAATCCTACACGGCTCAGTTTAAGCTGGAAGTAATTCAGTTTGCAAAAGTTAATGGAAATCGTGCAGCAGGGAGAAAATTCAATGTAAATGAAGCTAGTGTGAGAGAGTGGCGAAAGAATGAAGAGGTTTTTAAGAAACTGTATCATGGAAAACGAGCCATGCGCTACAGAAAGTGTTTCTGGCCAACACTCGAAAAAGAACTTTACGACTGGATTATTCGTGAATGATCAAGAGGAATAAGACTCTCAACAACTAGAATTTTACTTCAAGCAAAGCCAATTGCACGAGAGAAAAACATAATAGTCTTCAAAGCATATCCCTCTTGGGGATTCCGGTTCATAATGAGAAATAATTTAAGTGTTCGTGCCTCGACAAGCATTGGTCAGAAACTACCTGTGGATTGGGAGGCCAAGGTAATAGTAAAAGTAAGTTTTGACCTTCCAACTGCAAGGACTGTGAATCTTAAAGATGCCTAGGAAGTGTCCATTACTACGACAGGACACGAAAAGTCAAATTTTACAATTGTATTGTGCATAACATCAGATGGTTCCAAGCTATCTCCTATGGTGATATTTAAGAGGAAAACCATTCCAAAGGGGCATTTTTCAAAAGACCTTATTGTTACCGCAAATGAAAAAGGATGGATAAATAAAGGAATGATGAAGACCTGGTTGGATAATGTTTGGAAAAAACGTAAACATGCTTTCTCCGGCCCCAAATCTGTTTTAATTATGGATGCATGTCGAGCCCATTTGGTGCCCGAAGTAAAGAAATTGGTCAACAAATACTCCAAGGTAGCAATTACACCTGGTAGACTGACGAAGAAGCTTCAACCCCTTGATTTAACATTGAATAAATCCTTCAAATTAAAACTTCGAGCTAAGGTGGAGGAATGTATGATGATTGCAGGTGTCCATGAATATACAAACTCTGGGAAGATGAAGCAACCATCTTATGAGGAAATATGCAAATGGATTGTTTAGTCTTTCGTTTCCAAGTTCAATATTCAATTAAACTAGATTTTCCATTGTATATCACGCACTATTATTTTTATAATTTTTCTATATTTTTTGTATAGATAACACACGGGTTATCTATCAGAAAATACGGTAATTTTGTAATCCATATATTTTCTTTTCTAAAATATTTTCGCAAGCATTTACTCAATAGTAACTTTTTCATAAGTTTGCCGTCTTTTTTGAAAGACCCAGTATTTTCTCACACTTACCTCCAATGTTGGCATTTGCTTTCACCGGGAAGCTTTACTTTCTGATATCAGTTGCAGATCAATTTAAATATTATTAATCATTAGATTCAAAAGTTTTGATTGTAATTTTGCATTGTATCTTCAAGCAGAAGCTTACCATTTATGTAAAATTTTAATAAGCAAATCTCTTAGACATTTATTTGCACTGTATAATTTGTTTTTTAAATCTTTAATTGACCTTATCTTCCAGGCAGTCTGTTCGTCTTGGTGAATACAATACTAGAATGTATGCAATGGAATGCTCAGAAAATGCAATAATTTCAAATAATTTTATTGAAATGGATACTTGTGAGCCAGCTAGAGACTATGATGTCAAAAATCACAAGGTACATGAGCAATTTATGCGAGTTGGGAATCTTGCGCATGACATTGGCCTTGTCCTGCTTCAGAAAAGTGTCATTTACACCCGTGAGTATTCTCCAATTTTATCATAGTCAGTCATTTCCAAATCTCTTACATTTCTCTTCACTTAATACTTTATGTTTCTCTTTACTTTACAAGACTTTCAAGTTTTGCTTGTGATTATCACTAGAACTCTTGGTAACATATTTTTATTAGGTTTTAAGTTACCTAAGTTTAATTAATCATTCTGGACTGATTAGCCCTAGATGAATTTCAGAATCCAATATCTCATATCTCTTTATTTAATCCAATAAACATGTGATTCATGTGTAGGACAGGTCAAGAACTAAAATTGAACACTAATTAGTATTAGGCTAACAAAAATACATATTTACATTAATTAGAATAAAATTTTTAAGTCCAAGTAGATATCCCATAAGTACAGAATATCATTTTTCTAAGAATTTGTCAACAAACAGAACATATGTAATAAAACATAAACAGGATATATAGAGATATATATTAAGTTTTGCTGAAAATAGATAAAATTTCACTTGCAGAATAAATAGATCTCTTTAAAAGTAAATCCTAAGATTTAACTTAAACATATTGGCAAAGTCTTTAGCATTCAAGGAAGGCTTTCATAGAGCTTAAAACTTTGATGATAAAGACCATTAGGACAAAGGGTTGACTTTTTAAGCAATACATGAATATCATGTTTTGTTCTTTTTCTTTTTTTTATATCATATGTAAGAAACAATATCTTCCATTTCAATGAGACAATATTTCATTTTTAATGTTTCAAATTTCCTCATCAAATTATGGTAGATTGCAAAAATTCATCAAAAGGTACCATAGTTACTAGCAAACCAATGGTATGAAAGAATAAAAAACATAGTAAAACTTATAAGCAATATATAATCCCAGTTTGCAGTAAGGCATTCATTTGTGAGCATATATACATGAGTACCTTTGGTATGTTCATTTGCCTTACTATTCCTGATTAAATGCCATTTCTTTTGTTTCTTGGTAACTTACCCCATCCTTTAGGCCATCTTACATCTTCTACCTTTGTTTGTTTAAAGTTTATGGTTAATGAAGTTTGACAATGATTGACACAGAGAATAGAAAATAATAATGACAAAACTTTTTATGATTTCTGCTCTGATGCGCTCTGACGCAAATTGTTGGCAAATTAATTATTCACCTTGCTTTGATTTTTAAATAAGTAAATACAGAAATTTCTATCTCCGAAACATATTTTCTTATTATCACAATATTCCCGTACATATATATTTCGTATTAATCATATTAATGTGTTATTTCTAGATACATACATATATTTCTAGATACATCCATGTCAGAACCAAAGAAATTATGAAGACAATACAATGTGGAATATTTAAAATATGGTTTCATTCAATCACCCACAAACAAGACATTACCAATGTGCCTAATTTGCCACAAGGTGTTTTCCAATGAAGCTATGAAACCTTTGCGATTAGAAGAGCACTTGAGCATCCTGAGAAAAAATATAAAAATATATCTTACTTTCAAATGCTCAGAGATCAACATTAGAGACATCCTACTTTGAGTGATATGTTTTCGGGCCGCATCAAATGAAGAAAATGATGGATTACGTTCATCATATAATATCTCCTTACTCATTGCTAAATCGGGAAAACCACACACAATTGGCAAAGAATTGATAATTCCAGCTTTGAGTGAAGCTCTGCATACCATGCTGCATAAGCCACCATCTAATATAATTTTTTTTAATCCGTTGAGTAATAATACAGTGCAGAGGCGAATAGACAAAATGTCTGAGGATGTGGAGAATTCTCTAGCTGATTCTTTGAAGACTACCGAGTTTTCATTACAGCTTGATGAATCTACTTTGACAAAAAAAACGAGTCTTTACTTCTGGTGTATGTTAGCTTCATAAAAGATGAAAGCATTTTTCAAGAATTATTATTCACAAGAACGTTAGAAGCAGACACTAAAGGAAAATCTGTTTTTGCCCCTTTGGAACACTATTTTGAAAAAAAAAGGAATTCCTCTGAATAATATCTTGTCTAATGCTACCGATGGTGCTCCGGCAATGGTTGGACGTCACTGTGGTTTTATTTCATATTTGAAAAGAGCGGTACCAAATGTAGACGCTGTGCATTGTGCATGATTCCAGATTGGGTCATAAAACCATCCTCTAACTTAGAAATCAAAGAATTATCACTGCAGGAGGAGTTTATTGAATTGTCAACAAATGAAGAGTTGAAATTTAAATTTTAAAATGGGTATCAAGAATTTTGGCTTCAACGTCAAATTTTTATATTATATCCAGCCTTATGGGCTGCAGTAAAGAAATTTTTCATTGTTTTTCCGTCCTCATATTTAGCAGAAAGAGGGTTTAGCATGGTGACCAATCTATTAACTAAGAAAAGAAACAGGTTGTCAATAGTGGAACGCGGTGACTTAAGGTTATTAATGATAGAAATGGCACCAAATATTGATAAATTAGTTTCACCGCATCAAGCTCAGCTGTCTCATTAATAATATTATATTAATTATTAATAACATATTTTAATCGTTCTGTAAACAATACTTCAATATTTCTTTAGATTAAAGAAAATTACAAATTTGTTCTTGTTTTTCAATATATAGCATGTATAATTTAGTTAACCCAAGGGGGTCGCTATTAAATTATTGACTGAAAAAGTGGGTGCTGACTCAAAAAAGGTTAGGAACCTGTGGTATAAACTAAACAGCATTGTCTTTCTAAAAAATGTTTTGGCAATCAAAGGTTTGGGTGTGTTTACTTTGATGGGTGTTCCTGAAATGACCAACACTCAATCCACCGACTGTTCAATTGACCAACAGCTCAGTTAAATGGCAACTTGATTGACCGACATCACAACCCATCCCATTTACAATGATATATAACTTCTGTGAAGTGCATATTTACATTGGAACTAACTCAGATGTCATTGAATCAAGCATCACTAAAGTGAGCGTTAGTCATTAGAGGGGATCCCTATTTTTATGAATTCATGGAATATGCACTTTTCTTATGGAGAACTAGCAGAAGTGCCCATTGCCAAAAATGACATGCACACAACTCGCAAAACAAATTCTCATTTTTACGATATTTGTTTATTGGAGAACATCATTTTCATATTTAATAACCAAAATATTTTTTGAACAGTTCAGTGGCGGTGGGTCCATTGGATTCACTGGTTCACTGACCCCCCTAAGAAAACTACTGCACTATTTTTCTATATACCAATGTTCTTACCATAACCCAAATATCATTGACACCAATCACTGGGCCTAACTTTTCCTTTGTTGAGTGGCGATTCCTGCCGCTATTGGTTCTAACTAGCTTGACTTCGCCCGAGGTTCACACTTCGAAGTGAGCCCCTTTAGACGTCGCGTTACAGGTGAAGAGCGGAGACGGGAAAGAGGGGCATACGACTGTAGATGCAGCGACAGCCGACGAGAATGGCTTCATAGGATTTTCGGAAATTTTTTTTTTGCACTTCCCGGCAAATTAGAGAGTTGAAATTCGAGGGATCGCTGGAAGCCGTGCATATCCAACGAAAACTACAAACGCACTCTCAAAGATTATCCTTGGCTCGACGCTAGGCCAGGGAAAATATTCTCCTATTTAAAATGCATTGCGGCGATTTTTCAGTTTTTCAGTTTTTTTAATGCCTTCCCGATAACATGGAAACTTAAAACCCGGCATGTGAATATAGATCACAAATACATTACATATACGCTGTTTAACTTGTCCCTGATGATCCTTGGTTCGATTCCAGAGCACCATTTACATTCCTCTATGCACTGCAAAAGGGGATAGTGGAATCTTATTTTAGGATCATCCCGGTATGATATCGACACAAAACTTTACAGTAAAAGCTATGTAATGGCTACTCATAATACGGTGCAACATTGTGGATTTACGGAGTTCGTTCGCATCCAGTCTACATATTCAGTTACGTTGTTGTGGTTACTTGTGGCTTATTCAATACACAAACCTACTGCGTTACGTGCTTGGGAACAGATTTTCTCGCTCTTCACGATGACTAGTGTCCAATTTCTGAAAAATATTAATATTGCCTCTCTTACTGTTGAAGAAAAATGTGCAATAAAAGAAGTAGGGAGGCCTATTCCTTTGCTGAACCATCTCAGAGTCAGAGTAACAGATACTGCCGAGTTTTTAAGCCACAAATATATTAGAGAAACAGTTGGATTTGTGGCTGTGACTATTCCAATAGGCTATACTATTTCCCTTGTTTGCTCTAAGCAAGGACGCGATCTGGACGAAGATATATGTGTTCGATTTAAGGCATTTATCTAAAAAATTAGAAAGCATGAGGAATCTATTGGACGCAAGAATGCCAGTTTGGATCTTTCAGTTTTGGGTAAAACGGTGATCAGAAACACTTCAACCTTGAATAAAACCATTAAGGTAATTGATTTACTTTCTTACGGTTATATTTGATTTTTCAACAGATAAATACAACTTAGAGAAAAGGTATTTTGGTCGTTAAAAATACATTCGAAGAAATATGAAGCGATAATCAAAAAAAGCTCAATTTTCGTGAATATGGGGATTTTGTGCAACAAAGTCATGCATTGATTTAGCCCGAAAGATTTGTTTTCATATTTCTACTGCTTTTATCCGCTGTTGTTGTGAATTATCCTTCGTTCATGAAAGCAGAGGCAATATTCCAGTACGCGTCACATTATTCAACCATATTCGCAGCCACTTAAAAAAACACGGCTTTTAAGTGAACCCCCTGTTTTTTAGTCACTGGAACTGTTACTACTGAAATAGATATATTGAATAAACTTGCTCTTTAAATTAATACAGACACGTACACGGATGAATTTTTAAGGATTATTCTTTCTAAGATGAAATCATAATTTCCCAACAAATTGAGCAAATGATCATGGACGTTTCAAAAACCTGTCACCTGCTTCCCACTTTGCCAAGCCCCTTTTTCAACCCGGCCATGCGGGAGATTTTCTACCAAAATTATGCACACAGAAAGTCAAGGCACTCAATACTGAGTAACTCAAAATCCTTAACCCCGGAACTTCACCATTTCTAATGAATTCCTTTTTCCTTCCCACTCCCCGCCTATACATTCTCTCCTCCCCCAGTGTCCGGAAACATTTCACTGATAACATTGTACCAATGTGCTTGGTTGTCTCAATGTCCCCCTTTTCCATACCTCCTTTCAATCTGTATAAATATGCATGGAAAAAGTGTTTTGTCTCCTGACGATGACGATTATTGGAGGAAACCAATTTTGGAACATGAAACTGTAGAAAAAGTACTAGGCTCTCTCTCTTCTCTCGTTGGTCCCCAAGAGGGTTAAATTCTTTAACTCTTAAAGGTCCAACTTTTTTTGGTTACTCCGTGGACCAAGGGAGGGTAAAAAATTGTCCACCTTTGTTTTTTCGATAAAATAATAATGAAACATAATATCTCTTCAGGAATTGCCTTCTTGGATTTTTAAAAACTTCTTACAGTGATTTTTGTTGCTAAAAATGATACTACTGCGATAAAGATAATGCAATTTTTATTTTTTTTTAACTCATCAAAGACGAGGATATGATAAAGCTTCTTCTAAATGGTACCGGCTTTAAAGCTCTAATTCGGAAAATAAGTTTGTAATTCACCGATAGTTATGCTTACGAATCAACAACAAGGTATGATTAAAAAAATTAAATTAAATTATCAAAATTAATTGAAAACTATTTGTCAAAATATATGATTCCATTTAGTTCAAAAATATGTCGCAGGTTGGACCAGGGGAGGGTCATTTTGTGTCCAACGCCTATTTCCGCTCTCATTACGTTGCTTTAAAAAAACCTACAAAATGCATAACATATCTTTTACAACCTATATTTGACAATGTTATGAAGTTATAAGACTGTATAACACGATTTATTTCTTAAAATATTGAAAAAGAAAAGTGGTGAACATTTTTTAGCCCTCCATTGGTCCTTTGAGGGTTAAGGAAGATATCGCAAGTACTGTTTAAATATGCTTAAGATTCCGGATGTTAGCCCTATTCTTCTACTATTGTTTTTGCTGAAGATAAAAAACCCCTAATAATTATGCAGCTCTCGGTGTATCAACATGCTGCTATTCGTATCATTATGCGTTGGTAAATTCCGCGAAAACTATGGCTCCGATTTCTCCGAAGATGCTGTCGGCAACAGAGTTGCCTGTATCTGCCGGCCCTTTCTATGTGACGCATTTATAAATTTATTGGAGAAAACCACCGCAGTTAGTAACGAGGGGAGGTGGCGAAGTTGACTTATAAAACAATTAACTTAAAACATATTTCTATTCATCAATATAATACCCAACTACATCTATTATATCTAGATGCTTCTCCGGATTCATTCATGTATATAGATAGATAGATAGGGAGGATACAAATTCACAGGCTAAACTACTAGCGTGATTGAGTTGAAATTTTTACGACATATTGGCCATAACGTGTAACCGCCAGAAAAATTGCGATATTGAACCTCAGTGTCATAGGTTCGATTCCAGAAGGCCCCAAAGTCGCGATTTTCCCCATAAGAATATTTGGCGGGGATTTTCGAAAATTGTTTTGAGGCACTTTCCGGAAAAGGAGAGAGTTGAAATTCGAGGGATCGCTAGAAGCCGCGCATACCCAGCGAAAATCAAAAAGACATCGCCGAATATGTTCCATGGTTCGATGCTAGGTCGGGGCAAATATCGGCCGTTTAAAATGCATTGCGGCGATTTTGAAGATTTTTTTTAACTTTTCCCGATAACATGGATACTTGAAACTCGGCACGTGGATAGATATCATGAATATATCTCATAGTCAAATTTTACATGTTCGCTGATGGTCCTTGGTTCGATCCCAGAGTGCCATTTGCACTTCTCAATGCATTTCTTACGGAGATAACGGAAACAAAATTTAGGTACTTCCCGGCATGCTATCGACTTCAAACTTTGCATGATAGAAGAGCAAATATTTAAAAATCAAACTGTGCATTCACAGCTGACAATATGTCCTGGGTTCGACACCAAGTGTCTCTGTAATCAGAAGTTGATCCGATTTTTTGGAATTATTTTGAAACCTTTCCCAATAATATAGAAACTTGAAATTCGGCATGCATTTCTTACGGAGATAACGGAAAATAAATTTAGGTACATACCGGCATGCTATCGACTTCAAACTTTGCATGGTACAAGAGCAAGTCGTCTCAAATCAAACTATGCATTCACAGCTTACAATATTTCCTGGGTTCGACACCAGGTGTCTCTGAAATCGGAAGTTGATCCGATTTTTAGGAATTATTTTGAAACCTTTCCCAATTATATAGAAATTACAAATTCGGCATATAGATAGAGATCATACATACTTTAGATGAACTTATTTTAGATTTCCTAGATAGTCCTTGGTTCGAATCCAGAGAGCCATATTCATTCATGAAAAGTAGAACGTCGTTTGAGGCAGTTTCAGCCAATAATTCTGCTTGAATTTTCACACATATTTAGTGATGGTGATCTTCTGTTGTGCTGCATAATAGGTTAACCAGGAAGACCCGGGTTCGATGCCAGACGATTAAAATTGCAGCGAATTTTAAGATTATTTTCAATTTTTTTTTCTTTTTAGGAGCGACCCGAAAGGTTGCCGACATTAAATTGGTGTTGTCGATCTGCTTGCAGCATGCAAGCAACATTTTACTCGTATCTATTATATATAGATGCTTCTCCGGATTCATTCATATATCTATTATATATAGACGCTTCTCCGGATATCTATTATATATAGATGCTTCTCCGGATTCATTCATATATATACCCAGATACCCAGATACCCAGATAGGATACAAATTCACAGGCTAAACCAAAAGCGTCATTGACTTGAAATTCTTACGACATATTGGCCATAACGTGCAACCTCCAGGAAAAAGCCGACTTTGAACCTCGGTGTCATGGGTTCGATTCCAGTAGGCCCCAAAGTCGCGATTTTCCCCATAAGAATACATGGCGGGGATTTTCGAAAATTTTTTTGGGGCACTTTCCGGAAAAGGAGAGAATTGAAATTCGAGGGATCGCTAGAAGCCGGGCATATCCAACGTTAATCATAAAGACATCGTTGAATATGGCCCATGGTTCGATGCTAGGACGGGGCAAATATCGGCCGTTTAAAATGCATTGTGACGATTTTAAAGATTTTTTTTGGATCCTTTCCCGATAACATGGATATTCGAAACTCGGCACGTGGATAGATATCATGAATATACCTTATAATCAAATTTTACATATTCGCTGATGGTCCTTGGTTCGATCCCAGCGGGCCATTTAAATTCCTCAATGCATTTCTTACGGAGATAACGGAAACAAATGTTAGGTACTTTTCGGCATGCTACCGACTTGAAACTTTGCATGATACAAGAGAAGGTCTTCACAAATCAAACTGTGCATTTACAGCTTACAATATGTCCTGGGTTCGACACCAGGTGTCTCTGAAATCAGAAGTTGATCCGATTTTTTGGAATTATTTTGAAACCTTTCCCAATAATGTAGAAACTTGAAATTCGGCATATAGATAGAAATCATAAATAATTCTCAGAAACACCTTTTAGATTTCCAAGATCGTCCTTGGTTCGAGTCCCGAGAGCCATTTACATTCGTGAAAATTAGAACGTCTTTTGAGGCAGTTGTAGCCAATATTTCTGCTTGAATTTTCAGACATAGTTTGAGATGGTGATCTTCTGTTGTGCTGCATAGTAAGTTCACAGAAAAGACCCGGGTTCGATGCCAGACGATGAAAAATCAGCGAATTTTAAGAAAAATTTCAATGCTTTTTTTTTCTATTGAGGACCGTCCCGATATGATGCCGATATGAAATAGTATTGCCGATCTGCTTGCAGTATGCAAGCTACATTTTACTCGTACTTATATTACTATATATAAAGCTGCAAATCCGACTCATTTATACAAATTCCTGGGCATTTTTAATCGAGCTAGAAGGCTGAAATTTTCAGGAGAGATTTATAATTGACAGTCGAGTTGGGAAAAAATCGAAAATCTACAGATTTTGTCCTAGGTTTGAGCCCAGAAACGATTATATTTTTCAATGTATTTAAACGGGAAAAGCGAAAAATGGCCATGAAGAGCAAATTTCTTTCGTTCGTAAAAATATGAAAATGTAATCGTAAAGCAGTGGGACTTGGTCTATATTACGTCTAAAAGATCAAAGTTTTCTTTTCTTGCGACAGATTTTAACATTCCGGCAGGAAATTTGCAAAATTTTAGTTTGAACGCCAATTTTTTACGCTTTTTTCTCCTCATTTTGAAAATTAAATCTATGGCAACAACCATTGTTTGAATTGAAAACAAGTTTGTTTACGATCCTATTTTCATACGCCATGATAAAGGTTTGATGCATTTTTAATTATTTTAAATGTTTCTTTCGATATATGTTATTAATGAATGGTGAAAAATGTAAATTTCATCAAAATAGACAGTGGATATCTGCACGGTCAATGAATCAATCGTGAATGCATGCTATGATAACATAAGTTTATGTAGGGAATACGAGACCATTAACAACGAAGATAATCGTAAAAGTCATGTAAGTAGTGAGATTATTCTAGAATGAAGTACATAGATACGAATATAAATTAATAAATAGGGATATTAATGTAAATTAAAAGGTTTAAAAACAGTCTTTAGAAATAACATAACTGCAAGCAATACAAATCATTAGTTTAACGAGCACTATAGTTTAGTAATATATTTTATTTCATAGCTCACTTAACAAAATATATTTATCGTATACTGAACTCAGACAAAAAAGTTCCATGTATATGTGTACTTTCGTACTATATACATTGTGATATATTGTCACCGAAAAGCTCATACCGGAAACCAAACCCATTGCTGTCCGCCTTTCTTGAAGGACCATGTTATCATTGAATATCAAGAAATTGTAACTTTCATCTAAGTGAACAACAAGTATCTATTCAGGAAATACATGGTATCATTGAACGATATTAGGATATCGTTGTTCTTCGTATATGGTGGATTGTTTTTCATGTGTGAGTTCTGTGCATATTATCATATGCCTATTATTCTTCTTCTTTTCTATTTTAATTACATATAATTATTCTGTCTTCCTCTCCAAAGAGAATTTAAAGTTAAGTTCTTTTTCTACGTTTTTTAATAATACGTAGTACACAATTAGTACGTAGTATATTACGTAATTCAACTTTCATCAAAATAAAAAAAAACAAAAATCTACCCATAAAATACACTGATTTCCTTGAACGACATTCTTATTACGTTGTTCCTCGTGTTCGCTGGATAATTCTTGGTTAGTTAAAACAATTTTTGCATGTACCATTGTATGAATATTATTTTCCCATCTTCTCCAAACGGGCTTTAGAATAAAGTTCCTTTTCTACGTTCTTTAAAGCTATTTACACAATTACGTTGCCTATTGTCTATTTGTTTATCTAATTAGAAACGGAGCTCATTGTCGTGGTAGACGCCATTTAATGAACATAGGATTCAATTGCATTATGTCTTGCACTGAACCGAATTCTATACAGGTAATCGTCTATTTATTTTCCGCATTTTTATCTTATGCAGATTTTCATTCTAACTTAACATTCTTAAGCTTATTTCTTTAATTTACTTTTACGAATGCACATTAAAACGTCGTCGTCGCTGCTGCTACATTTATCGCGGTGAGATCCCGAAAGAGATACCACGGAATCAGCCGGAAACCTTCGACCTTATATATTCATTGAGGACTGAAATCCAAAACTAAGTAAGGTAGGAATTGATTTGATAAGCGACGTGTTTTCACATTGCCAGCTGTATGTCGCGCTAGGAAGAGTACGTTCCTCAGAAAATATCAAGGTGTTAGTGTCACCGGAAAGGATATTTGATAATATTCCGCACTCCGTCAATATTATCCTCATCATCATATGGTATTTTGCCCAGAAGCAGGCGCCGCGGCCATAGGATTCAACTGGAGTATGTCTTGCACTAAAACCGAGTGCATACCACAGGTAACCAATCGTCTATCGATTTCTCGCATTTTTATTTTATGCAGATTTTTATTCTAACTATACTTTGGCGTATTCCCTTAATTTAACATTACTAATGTGTATTCATTAAGGACTCAACTCCAAAACTCCCGTATCAAATGAACGTGAAAGGCCTTCGAAGTACTTATTCTATTATTATATTATTTGATGAATCTCTATCTTAGACTTAAAATTATGTATACTAAAGACAATGGCATAATTAAATATGAACATAAATATAGCGTATAGACCGATAACTTGGGGTAGTATCCCTTAATAATTTTCTTTGCTTGCTGTTTGCAAGCACCCATTTACTAGTATCTATTATATATAGACGCTTCTCCGGATATACCTATATACACACTCACTCATTCATTCATTCATAGGGCATCAAAAGTCTAAGCATGTTCCACAAGTGCCACTGACTTGAAATTTTTACGACATATTGGCCATATCGTGTAACCTCCAGAAAAAATCCGACTTTGAACCTCAGTGTCATGGGTTCGATTCCAGAAGGCCCCAAAGTCCCGATTTTCTCCATAAGGATATATGGAGAAGATTTTCGAAAATTTTTTTGAGGCACTTCTCGGAAAGGTAGTGAATTGAAATTCGAGGGATCGCTAGATGCCGTGAAAATCCAACGAAAATAAAAAAGACATCGCCGAACATGGTCCATGGTTCGATGCTAGGTCAGGGCAAAAATCGGCCGTTTAAATTGCATTGCGGCGATTTTGAAGATTTTTTTTGGATCCTTTCCCGATAACATAGATACTTGAAACTCGGCACGTGGATAGATATCATGAATATGTTTCATAATCAAATTTTACATAATCCCTGATGGTCCTTGGTTCGATCCCAGAGGGCCATTTGCATTTCTCAATGCATTTCTTACGGAGTTAACGGAAACAAAATTTAGGCACTTCCCGGCATGCTATCGACTTCAAACTTTGCATATTAGTAGAGCAAGTCGTTAGAAATCAAACTGGGCATTCACGGCTATCAATGTGTCCTGGGTTCGACACCAGGTGTCTCTGCAATCAGTAGTTGATCCGATTTTTAGGAATTATATTGAAACCTTTCCCAATAATATAGAAACTTGAAATTCGGCATGTAGATAGAGATCATAAAAAACTTTCAGAAACATGTTTTAGATTTCAAAGATCGTCCTTTGTTCGAACTGTGAGCTTCTCTGCAGAAAAAAAGGAGATCACCATCTCTAGCTATGTGTGAAAATTCAAGCAGAAATAATGGCTACATCTGCTCAAAAGACGTTCTAATTTTCACGAATGTAAAGTGCTCTCTGGATTCGAACAAAGGACGATCTTTGAAATCTAAAACATGTTTCTGAAAGTTTTTTATGATCTCTATCTACATGCCGAATTTCAAGTTTCTATATTATTGGGAAAGGTTTCAAAATAATTCCTAAAAATCGGATCAACTTCTGATTGCAGAGACACCTGGTGTCGAACCCAGGACACATTGATAGCCGTGAATGCCCAGTTTGATTTCTAACGACTTGCTCTACTAATATGCAAAGTTTGAAGTCGATAGCATGCCGGGAAGTGCCTAAATTTTGTTTCCGTTAACTCCGTAAGAAATGCATTGAGAAATGCAAATGGCCCTCTGGGATCGAACCAAGGACCATCAGGGATTATGTAAAATTTGATTATGAAACATATTTATGATATCTATCCACGTGCCGAGTTTCAAGTATCTATGTTATCGGGAAAGGATCCAAAAAAAATCTTCAAAATCGCCGCAATGCAATTTAAACGGCCGATTTTTGCCCCGACCTAGCATCGAACCATGGACCATGTTTGGCGATGTCTTTTTTATTTTCGTTGGATATCCACGGCATCTAGCGATCCCTCGAATTTCAATTCACTACCTTTCCGAGAAGTGCCTCAAAAAAATTTTCGAAAATCTTCACCATATATCCTTATGGAGAAAATCGGGACTTTGGGGCCTTCTGGAATCGAACCCATGACACTGAGGTTCAAAGTCGGATTTTTTCTGGAGGTTACACGATATGGCCAATATGTCGTAAAAATTTCAAGTCAGTGGCACTTGTGGAACATGCTTAGACTTTTGATGCCCTATGAATGAATGAATGAGTGAGTGTGTATATAGGTACGAGTAAAATGTAGCTTGCATACTGCAAGCAGATCGACAACACCAATTTTATATCGGCATCATATCGGGACGGTCCTCAAAAGAAAAAAAAAAGAATTGAAAATATTCTTAAAATTTGCTGCAATTTCATCGTCTGGCATCGAACCCGTGTCTTACTGGTGAACTTACTATGCAGCACAATAGAATATCACCATCTCTAACTATGTGTGAAA
Organism: Sympetrum striolatum; assembly: GCA_947579665.1. Classification (NCBI taxonomy): domain Eukaryota; kingdom Metazoa; phylum Arthropoda; class Insecta; order Odonata; family Libellulidae; genus Sympetrum; species Sympetrum striolatum. Next base: position 82,920,984 of record OX388351.1, read on the forward strand.
ATTCAACCAAAAATATTGGCTACAACTGCCTCAAACTACGTTCTACTTTTTAATAATGTAAATGGCTCTCTGGATTCGAACCAAGGACGATCTAGGAAATTTAAAACATGTTTTTGAAATCTATCTATGTTCTCTATCTATATACCTAATTTCATGTTTTAACATTATTGGGAAGGGGTTTAAATTAATTCTTAAAAATCGGCTAATTTACTGATTGTAGAGACGCCTGGTCTCGAACGCAGGAAATATTGGTAGCTGTGATTGCACAGTATGACTTATTAGGACTTAATCTTATTTCATACAAATTTTGAAGTCGATATCATGCCGGGAAGTACCTAAAACCTTTTTCTGTTATCTCCATAAGAAATGCATTGACGAATGTAAATGGCTATCTGGGATCGAACCAACGACCGACAGCGAATATGTAAAATTTGATTATGAAATATATCTATGATATCCAACCCCATGCCGAATTTCAAGTTTCCATGCCATCGGGAAGGGGTCCAAAAAAAATCTTAAAAATCGCCACAATGCATTTTAAACGGCCGATTTTTGCCCCGACCTAGCATCGAACCATGGATATTTTTCGTAAAACTCATTTATGTTTTCGATAGATCATAACCATATATAAAGGCTCCTTGAGTTTCGATTCTCTACCTATACGGGAAGTATTTTTTAAAATTCCCGGAAATCAAAGCAATACATTTAAACGGGAAAAATCGGGACTTTGGGACCCTCTGGAATCGAACCCATGACACTGAAGATCAAATTCGCTTTTTTCCTGGGGGTTTCACGTTATGGCCAATATGTCATAAAAATTTCAGATCAATGACGCTTGTAGTTTAGGCTGTGAATTTGTATCCTATCTATCTATATAGGTATACGAGTAAAATGTTGCTTGCATACTGCAAGCAGATCGACAACACTAATTTCATATCGGCATCATATCGGGACGGACATCAAAAGAAAAAAAAAATTCAAAATATTCGTAGAATTCGCTGCAATTTAATCGCCTGGCAGCGATCCCCGGTCTTCCTGGTGTACTTACTATGCAGCAAAATAGAAGATTACCATATCAAACTATGTGTGAAAATTCAAGCAAAACCATTAGGTGCAACTACCTCAAACGACGTCCTACTATTCACATACACTCCTTATTTGAGAAATTATAGTGTGCTCTGGCATCGAACCCAGGAACAGCATGGTCTTATCTAATTTTTTTCTTAAACAAAGTGTTAATATACATCTTTCATCTAAGCAAGAGCTCCCTTACATATCGATAAATGCATAAAAAATTATGAAAAGATACCCCATAGTATTATATATGGGGGATATTTTCACCGCCCGGCATCGAACCCGGGTCTTTCAGGCAATACTTTCTATGCAGCACAACAGAAAAACACCATCTCTAACCGCGTATGCAAATTCAAGCAGAAATATTGGTTACAACTGCCTCAAATGACGTCCTACTTTTCCTTTATATTCCTTATGAGAGAATCGTTATTGTGCTCTGGCTTCGAACCCAGGAACAGTACGGTCTTTTGAAAATTTTTTTCTAAAACTTATTCGTACCATACATCTTCCAGCCAAGCACGAACATCCTATCATTTCGATAAGTGCTTTTAAAAAAATAATGAAAAACGGCTCCCATGTATTTTAAAGGGCAGATCTTTGCATCGTCCTAGCATCGAACCCAGGATACTTTTTGTGAAAGTCATTGATGTTTTCGAAAGTCCAAGACCATAAATATAGGCACCTTGAGTTTTAAATCTCTACCTATCCGGAAAGTATTTTTTAAAAATTCCCGAAAATCACGGCAATGCATTCAAACGGGAAAAATCGGGACTTTGGGGCCCTCTGGAATCGAACCCATGACACTGAGGATCAAAGTCGCTTTTTTCCTGGGGGTTTCACGTTATGGCCAATATGTCATAAAAATTTCAGATCAATGACGCTTGTAGTTTAGGCTGTGAATTTGTATCCTATCTATCTATCTATCTATATAGGTATATATATGAATGAATCCGGAGAAGCATCTATATATAATAGATATATGAATGAATCCGGAGAAGCATCTATCTATTATACGAGTAAAATGTAGCTTGCATACTGCAAGCAGATCGGCAATACTAATTTCATATCGGCATCATATCGGGACGGTCCACAAAAGAAAAAAAAAAGATTTAATTTTTTCTTAAAATTCGCTGAAATTTCATCGTCTGGCATCGAACCCGGATCTTACTGGTAAACCTACTATGAAACACAATAGAAGATCACCATCTCTAACTATGTGTGAAAATTCAAGCAGAAATATTGGCTATAACTGCCTAAAAAAACGTTCTAATTTTCACGAATGTTAATGCCTCTCGGGACTCGAACCAAGGACGATCGTGGATGTCTAAAACATGTTTCTGAAAGATATTTATGATCTCTATTTATATGCCGAATTTCAAGTTTCTATTTTAGTGGAAAAGGTTTCAAAATAATTCCTAAAAATCGGATCAAATTCTGATTTCAGAGACACCTGGTGTCGAACCCAGGACGTATTGCTAGCCGTGAATGCACAGTTTGATTTGTAAAGACTTGCTCTTATATCATGCAAAGTTTGAAGTTGATAGCATGTCGGAAAGTACCTAAATTTTGTTTCCGTTATCTCCGTAAGAAATGCATTGAGAAGTGCAAATGGCCCTCTGGGATCGAACCAAGGACCATCAGCGAACATGTAAAATTTGATTATAAGGTATATTCATGATATCTATCCACGTGCCGAGTTTCGAATATCCATGTTATCGGGAAAGGATCCAAAAAAAATCTTCAAAATCGCCGTAATGCATTTTAAACGGCCGATTTTTGCCCCGATCTAGCATCGAACCATGGACTATATTTTAAGATGTTTTTCTGATTTTCGTTGGATACGCACGGCTTCTAGCGATCCCTCGAGTTTCAACTCTTTCTCCATCCGGGAAGTACCTCAAAAAAATTTTCGAAAATCCCCGCCATGTATTCTTATGGAGAAAATCGCGACTTTGGGGCCCTCTGGAATCGAACCCATGACCCTGAGGATCAAAATCGCAATTTTTCTGGTGGTTACACGTTATGGCCAATACGTCGTAGAAATTTCAAGTCAATCACGCTTGTGGTTTAGGCTGTGAATTAGTATCCTATCTATCTATCTATCTATCTATCTATCTATCTATCTATACGAGTAAAATGTAGCTTGCATACTGCAAGCAGATCGACAACACTAATTTCATATCGGCATCATATACCGGGACGGACATCAAAAGAAAAAAAAAATTCAAAATATTCGTAGAATTCGCTGCAATTTAATCACCTGGCAGCGAACCCCGGTCTTCCTGGTGTACTTACTATGCAGCAAAATAGAAAATTACTATATCAAACTATGTGTGAAAATTCAAGCAAAACTATTAGGTGCAACTACCTCAAACGACGTCCTACTATTCACATACACTCCTTATTTGAGAAATTATAATGTGCTCTGGCATCGAACCCAGGAACAGCATGGTCTTATCTATTTTTTTTCTTAAACAAAGTGTTAATATACATCTTCCATCTAAGCAAGAGCTCCCTTACATATCGATAAATGCATAAAAAAATTATGAAAAGATACCCCATAGTATTATATATGGGTGATATTTTTACTGCCCGGCATCGAGCCCGGGTCTTTCAGGCAATACTTTCTATGCAGCACAAAAGAAAAACACCATCTCTAACCGCGTATGCAAATTCAAGCAGAAATATTGGTTACAACTGCCTCAAATGACGTCCTACTTTTCCTTTATATTCCTTATGAGAGAAACGTTATTGTGCTCTGGCTTCGAACCCAGGAACAGTACGGTCTTATGAAAATTTTTTTCTAAAACTTATTCGTACCATACATCTTCCAGCCAAGCACGAACATCCGATCATTTCGATAAGTGCATCTAAAAAAATAATGAAAAACGGCTCCCATGTATTTTAAAGGGCAGATCTTTGCATCGTCCTAGCATCGAACCCAGGATAACTTTTGTAAAAGTCATTGATGTTTTCGAAAGTCCAAGACCATAAATATAGGCACCTTGAGTTTTACTTCTCTACCTATCCAGAAAGTATTTTTTTTTAATTCCCGAAAATCACGGCAATGCATTCAAACGGGAAAAATCGGGACTTTGGGGCCCTCTGGAATCGAACCTATGACACTGAGGATCAAAGTCTCTTTTTTCCTGGGGGTTTCACGTTATGGCCAATATGTCATAAAAATTTCAGATCAATGACGCTTGTAGTTTAGGCTGTGAATTTGTATCCTATCTATCTATATAGGTATATATATGAATGAATCCGGAGAAGCATCTATATATAATAGATAGGTATATCCATGAATGAATCCGGAGAAGCATCTATCTATTATATATAGATGCTTCTCCGGATTCATTCATGTATCCATATATATATATATATATATAGAGAGGATACAAACTCACAGCCAAAACCACAAGAGTGATTGAGCTGAAATTTTTACGGCGTATTGGCCATAACGTGTAACCACCAGAAAAATTGCGATTTTGATCCTCAGTGTCATTGGTTCGATTCCAGGGGACTCCAAAGTCCCGATTTTTCCCGTTTAAATGCATTGCCGTGATTTTCGGGAATTTTTAAAAAATATTTCCCGGATAGGTAGAGAATCAAAACTCATGGAGCCTATATATATGGTCATGATCTATCGAAAACATAAATGAGTTTCCCGAAAAATATCCTAGGTTCGATGCTAGGTCGAGGCAAAAATCGGCCGTTTAAAATGCATTGTGGCGATTTTTAAGATTTTTTTTGGACCCTTTCCCGATGGAAAGGAAACTTGAAATTCGGCATGAGGTTGGAGATCATACATATATTCCATTATCAAATTTTACATATTCGCTGATGGTCATTGGTTCGATCCCAGAGAGCCATTTACATTCCTCCATGCATTTCTTAAGGAGATAACAGTAAAAAGTTTTAGGTACTTCCCGGCATGATATAGACTTTAAAATTTGTATGAAATAAAATGAAGTCCTAATAAGTCATACTGTGCATTCACAGCTACCAATATTTCCTGGGTACGACACCAGGCGTCTCTACAATCAGTAAATTATCCGATTTTTAAGAATTAATTTTAACCCCTTCACAATAATATTAAAACATGAAATTAGGCATATAGATAGAGAACATAGATACATTTCAATAACGTGTTTTAAATTTCCTAGATCGTCCTTAGTTCGAATCCAGAGAGCCATTTACATTATTGAAAAGTAGGACGTCGTTTGAGGCAGTTGGAGCCAATATATCTGCTTGAATTTTCACACAAAGTAAGAGATGGTGATTTTCTGTTGTGCTGCATAGTAAGTTCACCATTAAGACCCAGGTTCGATGCCAGACGATTAAATTGCAGTGAATTTTAAGAATATTTTCAATACTTTTTTTTCTCTTTTGACGGCCTTCCCGATATGATGCCGACATGAAAATAGTTTTGTCGATCTGCTTGCAGTATGCAAGCAACATTTTACTCGTATATAATAGATATAGATGCTTCTCCGGATTCATTCATATATATAGATAGGTATATAGATAGGTATATAGATAGATAGGATACAAATTCACAGCCAAAACCACAAATGTGATTGAGTTCAAATTTTTACTGCGTATTGGCCATAAAAATTAACCGCCAGAAAAATTGTGATTTCGATCCTCAGTGTCATGGGTTCGATTCCAGAGGGCCCCAAAGTCCCGATTTTTTCCGTTTAAATGCATTGCTTAAATTTTCGGGAATTTTCAAAAAATACTTTCCGGATAGGTAGAGAATCGAAACTCTAGGCGCCTTTATATATGGTCATGATCTATCGAAAACATAAATGAGTTTTACGAAAAATAACATGGGTTCGATGCTAGGTCAAGGCAAAAATCGGCCGTTTAAAATGCATTGTGACGATTTTTAAGATTTTTTTTCGACCCTTTGCCGATGGCATGGAAACTTGAAATTCGGCATGGAGTTGGAGATCATAAATATATTTCGTAATCAAATTTTACATATTCGCTGATGGTCCTTGGTTCGATCCCAGAGAGCCATTTACATTCCTCAATGCATTTCTTATGGAGATAACAGAATTAGGTTTTAGGCACTTCCCGGCATGATATCGCCTTTCAACTTTGTATATAACAAGATGAAGTCGTAATAAATCATACTGTGCATTCACAGCTACACATATTTCCTGGGTTAGACACCAGGCGTCTCTACAATCAGTAAAATATCCGATATTTAAGAATTAATTTAAACCCCTTCCCAATAATATTAAAACATGAAATTAGGCATATAGATAGAGAGCATTGATCCATTTGAAAAACATGTTTTAGATTTCCTAGATCGTCCTTGGTTCGAATCCAGATAGCCATTTACATTATTGAAAAGTAGAACGTCGTTTGAGGCGGTTGGAGCCAATATTTCTGCTTGAATTTTCACACATAGTAAGAGATGTTATTTTTCTGTTGTGCTGCATAGTAGGTTTACCAAGAAGGCGTAGGTTCGATGCCAGACGATTAAATTGCAGCAAATTTTAAGAATATTTTCAATCCCGCTTTTATCTTTTGAGGGCCGTTCCGATATGATGCCGACATGAAATTAGTGTTGTCGATCTGCTTGCAGTATGCAAGCTACATTTTACTCGTATATAATAGATATCCGGAGAAGCGTCTATATATAATAGATATCCGGAGAAGCGTCTATATATAATAGATACACTGGGGATCAAAAGTCTAAGCATGTTCCAGAAGTGCCACCGACTTGAAATTTTTACGACATATTGGCCATGACGTGTAACCTCCAGGAAAAATCCGACTTTGAACCTCGGTGTCATGGGTTCGATTCCAGAAGGCCCCAAAGTCGCGATTTTCTCCATAAGGATACATGGCGGGGATTTTCGAAAATTTTTTTGAGGCACTTCCCGGAAAAGCAGAGAGTTGAAACTCGAGGGACCGCTAAATGCCGTGCATAGCAACGGAAAATCAGAAAGACATCTTCGAATATTGTCCTTGGTTCGATGCTAGGCCGGGCCAAAAATCGGCCGTTTAAAATGCATTGCGGCGATTTTTAAATTTATTTTGGATCCTTTCCCCATAACATGGATACTTGAAACTCGGCACGTCGATAGATATCATGAATTTATTTCATAATCGAATTTTACATATTAGCTTATGGTCCTTGGTTCGATGCCAGAGGGACATTTAAATTCCTCAATGCATTTCTTACGGAGATAACGGAAACAAATTTTAGGTACTTCCCGGCACGATATCGACTTCAAACTTTGCATATAGAAAGATAAAGTCCATACAAATGAAACAGTGCATTCACAGCTATCAATGTGTCCTGGGTACGACACCAGGTGTCTCTGCAATCAGTAGTTGATCCGATTTTTAGGAATTATTTTGAAACCTTTGCCAATAATATAGAAACTTCAAATTCGGCATATAGATGGAAATCATAAATAACTTTCAAAAACAATTTTTAGATTTCCAAGATCATCCTTGGTTCGAATCCAGAGAGCCATTTAAATTCGTGAAAATTAGAACGTCTTTTGAGGCAATTGTAGCCCATATTTCTGCTTAAATTTTCACACTTAGTTAGAGATGGTTATGTTCTATTGTGCTGCATAGTAAGTTCACAGTAAAGACCCGGGTTCGATGCCAGACGATGGAATTTCAGCGAATTTTAAGAAAAATTTCAATCCATTTTTTTTTTTTGATGGCCGTCCCGATATGATGCCGACATGAAAATAGTGTTGTCGATCTGCTTGCAGTATGCAAGCAACATTTTACTCGTATACCTATATAGATAGATAGATAGATAGGATACAAATTCACAGCCTAAACTACAAGCGTCATTGATCTGAAATTTTTCTGACATATTGGCCATAACGTGAAACCCCCAGGAAAAAAGAGACTTTGATCCTCAGTGTCATAGGTTCGATTCCAGTGGGCCCCAAAGTCCCGATTTTTCCCGTTTGAATGCATTGCCGTGATTTTCGGGAATTTAAAGATAATACTTTTCGAATAGGTAGAGAAGTAAAACTCAAGGTGCCTATATTTATGGTCTTGGACTTTCGAAAACATCAATGACTTTTACAAAAGTTATCCTGGGTTCGATGCTAGGACGATGCAAAGATCTGCCCTTTAAAATACATGGGAGCCGTTTTTCATTATTTTTTTAGATGCACTTATCGAAATGATAGGATGTTCGTGCTTGGTTGGAAGATGTATGGTACGAATAAGTTTTAGAAAAAAATTTTCATAAGACCGTACTGTTCCTGGGTTCGAAGCCAGAGCACAATAACGTTTCTCTCATAAGGAATATAAAGGAAAAGTAGGACGTCTTCTGAGGCAGTTGTAACCAATATTTCTGCTTGAATTTGCATACGCGGTTAGAGATGGTGTTTTTCTGTTGTGCTGCATAGAAAGTATTGCCTGAAAGACCCGGGTTCGATGCCGGGCGGTAAAAATATCCCCCATATATAATACTATGGGGTATCTTTTCATAATTTTTTTATGCATTTATCGATATGTAAGGGAGCTCTTGCTTAGATGGAAGATGTATATTAACACTTTCTTTAAGAAAAAAAATAGATAAGACCATGCTGTTCCTGGGTTCGATGCCAGAGCACATTATAATTTCTCAAATAAGGAGTGTATGTGAATAGTAGGACGTCGTTTGAGGTAGTTGCACCTAATAGTTTTGCTTGAATTTTCACACATAGTTTGATATGGTAATATTCTGTTTTGCTGCATAGTAAGTACACCAGGAAGACCGGAGTTCGGTGCCAGGCGATTAAATTGCAGCGAATTCTACGAATATTTTGAATTTTTACTTTCTCCATATACGAAGTATAGAGAAAGTATTGTTTTCATGAAAAAATTCGACTTCGAGATTTTAACGGAAATACATGTTTTGGGGTCCCTAGAACACGTTTTGACCATTTTCGGAATGATGTCTGTGTGTATGTGTGTGTGTGTGTGTGTGTGTGATAGTGGGCGCTCTAACGTGAAAAATATTAGTCATATCAATACCAAACTTCATATATAGTACTGTGGTGTGTGCTGTCTGAGTTGATTAGTTTTTGGAGTAAATCGGTCAACCGGAAGTAGAGCTTTATTCATTAAAGCTCATTTCCGGTTTTCAAAATATCTCCATAAATATGATATATACGTATATTGTATACCTTATAAAAGTTTTAGATAATAAAATTTACTATAAGTTTTGTATTAAACATATTTTTGTATCACCTGTTGATTAGGAGTTATTCGTGAAATACCGATAAACCGGAAGAAGATGATTATGTACTTTGTGGGCGCTCTAACATGAAAACTATTTGTTGGATCAACACCAAATTTCATATATAGTACTTTTATTACAGTCGTTAGAGTTGATTAGTTTTTGGAGTACATCGGTCAACCGGAAGTGGAGCTTCATTCTTCAAAGCTCATTTCCGGTTTTCAAAATATCTCCATAAATATGATATTTAGGTATATACTATTATTTATAAATGTTTTAGAAAATTCAAAATTCTATAACTTTTGTATGAAACATATTTTTGTATCACTGATTGTTTAGGAGTTATTCCTGAAATACTGATAAACCGGAAGTTGCTGATTATGTACTTAGTGGGTGCTCTGGGCTCTATGGGCGAAAGGCCAAATTCGTCGTTTTTTATCGAGCATGTCCCGAAAAACATTATTTATAATGTTTGTGACGTAAAAGATAATAATATATAAATAAATTACTCATCTTCCAAGTTTAGATGGAATATAGAGTTCGAAATTTCTGTCGTATATAAATATTTACATCTTATGTATGGAGAAAGTCATGTGCTGGCCACATCAGATTTTTACTTTCTCCATATACGAAGTATAGAGAAAGTATTGTTTTCATGAAAAAATTCGACTTCGAGATTTCAACGGAAATACATGTTTTGGGGTCCCTAGAACACGTTTTGACCATTTTCGGAATGATGTCTGTGTGTATGTGTGTGTGTGTGTGTGTGTGTGTGTGTGTGTATGTGTGTGTGTGATAGTGGGCGCTCTAACGTGAAAACTATTAGTCGTATCAATACCAAACTTCATATATAGTACTGTGGTGTGTGCTGTCAGAGTTGATTAGTTTTTGGAGTATATCGGTCAACCGGAAGTCGAGCTTTATTCATTAAAGCTCATTTCCGGTTTTCAAAATATGTCCATAAATATGATATATACGTATATTGTATTCCTTATAAAAGTTTTAGATAATATAATTTACTATAACTTTTGTATTTAACATATTTTTGTATCACCGGTTGATTAGGAGGTATTCGTGAAACACTGATAAACCGGAAGAAGATGATTATGTACTTTGTGGGCACTCTAACATGAAAACTATTCGGCTGATCAACACCAAATTTCATATGTAGTACTTCTATTACAGTCTTTAGAGTTGATTAGTTTTTGGAGTAAATCGGTCAACCGGAAGTCGAGCTTCATTCTTCAAAGCTCATTTCCGGTTTTCAAAATATCTCCATAAATATGATAATTAGGTATATACTATTATTTATAAATGTTTTAGAAAATGTAATTTACTATAACTTTTGTATGAAACATATTTTTGTATCACTTATTGTTTAGGAGTTATTCATGAAATACTGATAAACCGGAAGTTGCTGATTATGTACTTTGTGGGCGCTCTGGGCTCTATGGGCAAAAGGCCAAATTCATCTTTTTTCATCGAGCATGTCCCAAAAAACATTATTTATAATGTTTGTGACGTAAAAGATAATAATATATAAATTAATCACTCATCTTCCAAGTTTAGATTGAATATAGAGTTCGAAATTACTGTCGTAGATAAATCTTTACATCTTATATATGGAGAAAGTCATGTGCTGGCCACATCAGATTTTTTTTTTTTTGATGTCCGTCCCGATATGATGCCGATATGAAATTAGTGTTGTCGATCTGCTTGCAGTATGCAAGCAACATTTTACTCGTATATATATATATCTATTATATATAGATGCTTCTCCGGATTCATTCATGTATATACCTAGATAGATAGATAGGATACTAATTCACAGCCTAAACCACAAGCGTGATTGACTTGAAATTTTTACGACGTATTGGCCATAACGTGTAACCGCCAGAAAAAATGTGATTTTGAACCTCGGTGCCATGGGTTCGATTCCAGAAGGCCCCAAAGTCGCGATTTTCCCCATAAGAATACATGGCGGGGATTTTCCAAATTTTTTTTGAGGCCCTTTCCGGAAAAGGAGAGAATTGAAATTCGAGGGACCGCTAGAAGCCGTGCATATCCAACGAAAATCAAAAAGACATCTTCGAATTTTGTCCATGGTTCGATGCAAGGTCGGTGCAAAAATCGGCCGTTTAAAATGCATTGCGGCGATTTTGAAGATTTTTTTTGGATCCTTTCCCGATAACATGGATACTTGAAACTCGGCACGTCGATAGATATCATGAATATATATCATAATCAAATTTTAGATGTTCGCTGATGGTCCTTGGTTCGATCCCAGAGGGCCATTTGCACTTCTCAATGCATTTCTTACGGAGATAACGGAAACAAAATTAAGGTACTTCCCGGCATGCTATCGACATCAAACTTTGCATGATAGAAAAGCCAGTCCTTACAAATTAAACTTTGCATTCACAGCTTACAGTATTTCCTGGCTTCGACACCAGGTGTCTCTGCATTCAGAAATTGATCCGATTTTTAGGAATTATTTTCAAACCTTTCCCAACAATATAGAAACTTGAAATTTGGCATATAGATAGAGATCATAAATAACTTTTAGAAACATGTTTTAGATTTCCAAGATCGTCCTTGGTTCGAATCCAGAGAGCCATTTACATTCGTGAAAATTAAAATATCTTTTGAGGCAGTTGTAGCCAAATATTTCTGCTTGAATTTTCACACATAGTTAGAATCGGTGATCTTCTATTGTGCTGCATAGTAAGTTCACCAGAGAGACCCGGGTTCATTGCCAGACGATGAAATTTCAGCGAATTTGAAGAATTATTTCAATCCTTTTTTTTTCTATTAAGGACCGACCCGATATGATGCCGATATAAAATTAGTGTTGTCGATCTGCTTGCAGTATGCAAGCTACATTTTACTCGTATATATATATATATATATATATATATATATATATATCTATTATATATAGATGCTTCTCCGGATTCATTCATATATATACTCGTAAATAGATAGGATACAAATTCACAGCCTAAACCACAAGCGTGATTGAGTTGAAATTTTTGCGACGTATTGGCCATAACGTGTAACCACCAGAAAAATTGCGATTTTGATCCTCAGTGTCCTAGGTTCGATTCCAGTGGGCCCCAAAGTCCCGATTTTTCCCGTTTAAATGCATTGCTTTGATTTTCGGAAATTTTTATAAAATACTTTCGGGATAGGTAGAGAATCAAAACTCAAGGAGCCTATATATATGATCATGGTTTATCGAAATCATTTATGACTTATACGGAAAATATCCTGGGTTCGATGCTAGGACGTTGCAAAAATCGGCCGTTTAAAATACATTGAGGTAGTTTTTCATTATTTTTTTTCACGCACTTATCGAAATGATAGGAAATTCTTGCTTTTATGGAAGATGTATATTAAGCATGGGTTTTAGAAAAAAATTTACATAAGACCGTACTGTTCCTGGGTTCGATGCCAGAGCACATTAAATTTTCTCTCATAAGGAATATATGGGAAAAGTAGGACGTAGTTTGAAGCAGTTGCAGCAAATATTTCTGCCTGAATTTTCATACATAGTTAGAAGGGGGGATACTCTGCTGTGCTACATAGGAAGTATTACCAGAAAGACCCGGGTTCGATGCCAGGTGGTAAATACATCTGCCATATAAAACCCATTGGGATAGGATTTCATTATTTCTTACATGCACTTATCGAAATACCAGGGAGTTCTTGCTTAGATAGTAGATGTGCATTAAGACTCGGTTTAAGAAAAAAAATTAGATAAGACCATGCTGTTCCTGGGGTCGATGCCAGAGCATATTCAAATTTCTCTCATAAGGAATATATGGGAAAAGTAGGACGTCGTTTGAGGCTGTTGAAGCCAATATTTCTGCCTGAATTTTCACACATAGTAAGAGACGGTGATCTCCTGTTGTGATGAATAGAAAATATTGCCGTGAAGACCCGGGTTCGATGCCAAACGATTAAAATGCAGCGAATTTTAAAAATATTTTCAATTTTTTTTCTTTTGAGGACCGTCCCGAAATGATGCCGATATGAAATTAGTGTTGTCGATCTGCTTGCAGTATGCAAGCTACATTTTACTCGTATATATATATATAGATAGATAGATAGGATACTACTTCACAGCCTAAACCACAAGCGTCATTGACTTGATATTTTTACGACGTATTGGCCCTAATGTGTAGCAGTCAATTGTCATGGGTTTGATTCCAGAGGGCCACAAAGTCCTGATATTTTCCATTTAAAAGCATTGCTTTGATTTTTGGGATTAAAAAAAATATACTTCCTGGATAGAATCGAAACTCAAGGACCCTATATATGGTCATGATCTATGGAAAACATAAATGACTTTCAACGAAAAAATCCAGGGCTCAATGCTAGAACGATGCAAAAATCTGCCCTTTAAAATACATTGAGGCAGTAATTCATTATTTTTTGATGAACTTATTGAAATGATAGGAAGTTCTTGCTCTGCTAGAAGATGTATATTATGAATCTGTTTAAGAAAGAAAATTACATAAGACCATGCTGTTCCTGGGTTCGATGCAAGAGCACATTACAATTTCTCACATAAGGAATATAAGGGAAAAGTAGGACGTCATTTGAAGCAGTTGCACCCAATATTTCTGCTTGAGTTTTCATACATAGTTAGAGATGGTGATCTTCTGTTGTGCTACATAGTAAGTATCACCAAGAAGACCTGGGTCGATGACAAATGGATCAACTGCAGCGAATTTTAAGAATATTTTCAATCCTTTTTTTCTTTTTATGGCCCTCTCAATATGCTGTCGACTTGAAATTAGTGTTATCAATATGCTGGTAGTATGCAAGCAAAATTTTACTCGTATGATAAATGGATTGCATATAGAATTTTAAAAATTACAAAATACTTAAATACAATATAGGAAAAAATGATAAACATTGTATGTGATGCTAAGCCTAAATTGGCCTGTTGTGTATTTCAAACTAAGAAGTAATGATTAACAAAGATATTAAGAGCATGCATGTCAAAACAATTTAATATTAATTGGAAAGACTATATTTATCTATCTTTGAATGACACATTTATCATCTACATTTACATAATATTAATATATTCATATATTTTACAGCAACAAATTACATAAAGTACTGAAAATTTAGAAATACATACATACAGACAGTCCATACATAGGACTTGTCAGCTGGTGATCGAAATCGAAAAATCGAAAAACCTTTTTTTGGGGGAGAAAACCAGTTGTTCGGGTTCAGAAAAGGCAAAGGAACACGAGATGCCTGAGGCTGATTAGATAGAAATGATGAAGTAGTATTGAGAGAGGAAGGAAAACCGCCGAGGAGGAGAGAGCTTGGGTACTATTGCTTACTCAGGAGGATTATTGAAGGAAAGCGGATGGGAATGCTCGATTACATCAAAAATGGCCCAAGTTACAGGAAAATGAAAGATCGGAAAGAATAATGCGTGTTTGACAAGGATTTTTTATCCGCGAAAGTCGAACCGGGTGAATTTGGAACGAAATAATAAACGATCATTAAATTATTTTTATAATTAGGAAGACCATTGACCGGACTCTTTTCCCCGCGAATTCTCACGAGATTATGGAATGAGCTCGGAATCACAGAATAACCTTAGGTAAACTTCTCCGTCAAGCAAAAATAATCGTACTCACACCGCAAGTGAGATGGTATGTACTTCCCAAATTCACGCAGTCAAAGAAGTCCACGGCAGAAAAATGAGAACCTTTATTCAATCTCCCTTCTCTCGGCTCATAGGATTTACGAGCACTGTAGGTATTTTTTATGCTAAAGGGAATGCTTGCTTCTAATTTAAGTGGCTCCGATGCAGGAAGTAATGTTAATAAACAATCGAATACCGTAGAAATTACTGAGCAAGTTGAAGATGAGCCACAACGCGTTTACCGGGCTTCTCCCATTGTAAATGAACTATCGATTGCCGTTATTAACTGTAGAAGCATTAGAAACAAAGTAGCCGATCTAGAGCATCTCATCCGAAGTAACGACTCGGACATAATTATAGGCTAACAGATGATATTAATGACTGCGAAGTATTTCCTAAAGATTTTAAGATTTATCGAAATGAACCGTCGAAGACCGTCAGGATAAAGTCGGTGGAGGAGTATTTATAGCGGTTAAAAGTTCTCTACGGAGTACTCTACATATGTATCTTAACAGTTGCAACGAGAGCGTATGGCGCGAACTATTAGTCAGCCAAATAAACCACATGCATGTGCTTTTTGCCGGCCGCCTAACCTCGCGTCATGTTTTGCGTAACCTAAACGATGAAATAAATTTCTACTCGCGTAAAAACAACAATAGCATAATAATAATTGGAGGAGACTTTAATCTTCCAGACATCGATTTGCGAAAGCACGTAGTCAAGAAAAGACCTCGTGACAATGACTGTTGCAGGACTTAATTAAAACTAATGCAAAAAAAATTCGTTACACCAGCTAGTCAAAGAGCCTACCAGGGAAATAAGCATTTTAGATCGTTTTCTTACAAACACTCCCTAGCGAGTATCTAACACATCACTTTTAGATGGACTATCCGATCACAAAGCCATATCACAGATCACCTTAACTTGGTAAGGCACAGAAAACCTAAGCGCAGAGTATACGAGGGATGTCCAGAAAGTAAGTGTACTGAGGCACTCTGGGCCGGAGGGATATTTTTTTTAACATTTTTGCTATTCTGCCATGTAGCCTGATTCCTTCCCTCCACAACATGACTGGTTCAATGTCAGTACTTTGAGAAATGTGGACGCGACAATAGGTTTCGTGAAAAATGTCAACCCGATCTCCCGCCAAGTGCGAAATACGCGGCGTCATTCGTTACCTTGTTTGGATGGGAAAAAATAAAAACGGTCGTACGTCTGTGCATGATGATCAGAGGAGCGGAAGACCTTCAATTTTGAATGACAAAATTGTAGAAAAAATTGAAAATGCGCTCCGTGACGATCACAGATTGACTGTGGATGAACTTTTTGCGATGTTTCCACAAATATTTAGATCTCTGCTACACAAAACCATCACAGAAACCCTCGGATATCGGAAACTGTGTGCGAGGTGGGTCCCAAAACAACTGACAGACCAACACAAGTTGAATCGAGTGGATACCGGGCTGGGCGAAGGAACTGCTCGCCTCGTTTAAATGGGATGTCCTGAACCATCCCACGTATTCCCCTGACCTTCAGATTACTATCTTTTTGCCTCCCTGAAGCAGTACATGGGTGGAAAAAGATTTCCATCCGACGAGGAGGTGAAGGGGGAGGTGGAGAAGTAGACGAAGGGTTTGGCGGGAACCTATTTCGAGGATGGCATCAAAAAATTAATACCCCGGTTAACCATCTGCATTGAGAGGTATGGCGACTATGTCGAATAATAGCTTAATTATGTACTAATGTAATCATGTAATTTTTTTGTTTAAATAAAAATTTTTGTAACTTTCAAAAATTCAGTACACTTACTTTCTGGACAAGCCTCGTATCTTTACCCGCGAGCCGATTTCGAAGGATATCGTGGTAAACTCATGTCCGAATTTCCGGAGTATGTAACGCGCGCGATATGTTTAAATACCGAGGACACGTGGAATCTTTTCGTAAGAACGATGCGTGACCTAATGGATAAATTTGTACCCTCCAAACTTTCAAATCAAATTAATGAACCTAGATGGTAAAATAAGGAGACTAGGAGAAGAAACTAAAGAAACAGAGGCGTTTGCATTCCAAATTAAAAGTTGCTGCGATGCAACCGAACAATATCAACACAGATCAAGTAAAGAGCGAACATAAGGAAGCAAAGTCGGAAACGAAACGAAATATGCGAGATGCCCACCGTCAATGTAGAAAGAAGATTTTACGCGAACACTTGGAAGAGGACCCAAAAGCGTTTTGGTCGTACGTTCGTGAGGTCCAAGGTAAAGAGCAAACTGTTGGTTCGTTAAAGGATACTAGCGGTAATTTAGTAAACGATGCAAAGCTAATATCTTGAATGATTTTTTTCGAAGCGTTTTCACGTCTGACGATAAATCAAATACTCTCCCCATAAGCCTGGATCGATGTCGAAAATCACCTTCAGAGAAGACGGCATCATTATTAACTATTGCGACAGATTAATCCGAATAAAGCTCCGGGTCCTGAAGACATACCGACTCGAGTGTTCAAGGAAGTAGCGGAGAGCGTAGCACCTTTTCTTAAAGTTATATTTGACAAGAGTGCGAGCGAAGTTAAGGTCCCGAAAGATTGGAAAATTGCGAATGTAACGCCAATATTTAAAAGGACGATCCAGCTAATTACAGGCCTATCTCTTTAACACACTGAGCGGTAAGAACAGCTAGCTCTTTAATCGGTTTTCTTGAAACGTCCAATTTCATAACCAGGAATTAACACGGTTTTCGTAAGACTCGTTCTTGCGAGTCTCAGCTGGCTTCATTAGCACACGATGTTCTGAATTCTGCTGAAAAGCATAAGCAAGTCGATGCGATATTTTTATAGATTTTCGAAAGGCTTACGTACCTCATCATAAATTGCTGTAAAAATCTCCAAAGAGGAGAGTTACAGAAACAGAACGCATTTCGGCAGTGGGAACAATTTATCGGTTTGAGGGCGACATTTCAGGTCAGAAAACTTGCGAGTTACAGATTTTGTGATGCCATTCCGCACTTATACTTTCCAAGCCATCGACCAAACTATTTTAAAGGGTGTTACCGCTTTTTGACGGTCGTGGTCGAGCGTCACGTTCATTAAAAAGGCACGAGGCCGGCGATAAACAGTGGTAAAAAAACAGAGAGTGAGAAAGAAAATTCGACGGAATTGCGTATAAAAAAGCAGCAAGCGTTGCGAAAATGCTCTCGAAAGAAAGATTGCCCGACAAATTCAGGATAATCGGGCTACTGCGAAAATCAGCGCTGAAGTTAAGGCTCAAGAACCGAAGAGTGGAGAAGATTATGGAGGGACGGCGCGAACGCAGTCCCTACTACCAAAAATTACGCGCCCGAGTTACCCACATTCGGGGCAATCGCAGGTGTCAGGCTATATGTAGTAGGGAGTAATATTTGTGTAATAACAAATGGTGTTTCTCATGAGACATCAATGCACCTTAACCATACTGACTGATAAAATATAATAAATTGCAACGGTATCACATCTCAATTGATGTTACAGTCATTCATCACACCACTCAAACGATTTTCTTCTTCAGTGAGTGTATTACTCTACAACAGTTAATTTCAATCTAAGTTATCCAGAGCTGTAATATATTAGATTAATGAATGCAATCGAAATTAGGTTCCATTATATACCAGAAGTTGGAGTTTAAAATGCAAATATAAACTGATGATCCGAATGTCCGATAATCAATCATCAAACATTCCGTACTCTCCTCATAGTGTAATCATAATCACACACTTTCGACGAAATACACGTGTCCCACAGATTTTAAGATGTAGAACGGAGCATACTTCAGTAAATACTTGATGCAGCATTATCTATACTTGTATAATGTTTCGAAGAGGCCAGTATTCACTTCTCTACTTTCTCCGTAGCGATGAATGAAATTTTCCGCTTCCAATTTGATCATTTTGATTTCCGTATGTTAAAATACTTCTCAAGGCTACTTAGATCCATATATAATACTCAGCTATTATTCGCTGATTTTACTAAACTTTCTCTGCACTTTACGGACTCTTCCGAAACACTCCCAACCCCTCTCCCTCCATGAAGAACGTAGTTTTAATGTCGTTTACTACGTAGTTTTGCGGTTTAGATGCGAATTGATTAGAGAATAGAGCGAATATACGCAGACAAAGTTATTCTTTAATTTAGCAGTAGAAATAGTTACTAACGCCAACTTAAATAGGCAAAAGGGTGGGCATGAGCTTAGCCCCAAAACATAGAAAAATTGCAATGGTGAAAAAGAAAAATTTACTTAAAAAAAGATAAAGGTTATTCGAAAAAGGAAACCATGTTTTAATGTGCGAACTGAGAGATCTAAAAATAATAGCAGTAAATTGCAAGAGCTTACGTAATAAACAGGTGGAATTCTTTAACATTACGATGAGAACTTGCGCGGATATCATACTAGGAAGAGATTTGGTTAAGCGAGGTTATTACTCAAAGCAAGATATTTCCCCCGATTATATGATATACCGAAATTGTGACTATGTAGATCTAGCGGTAGAGTTTTTATAGCAGTATGGACTCATTTAATTAGTAAGCGATGAATTCGTAGAAAATAGCAGGAGCGAAATCATTTGGTGCTCGATTCAAAGACAAAACGGAAGTAAGATTAATGTGTCGTCCTCCCGATGAAAAAATAGGTTGCATTGTTGATTTATCCGAGGCCTTACAGAAAAATGGCGAGAAAATAAAAGATCCAATCTTCGCCGTAGGAAGAGATTTTTACCTACCCAATATTCATTGGGATAATATAAAATTCTCCAGCACTAGCAGTGGGAAAAAAATTCACGAAATACATCTTGCTTTTTCGTTGCATGCTTTCGATCAGGTAAATATGACGAAAACTCGAACGAATCGTGCGAGGCAAGGTATCAATTTAGATTTACTAGCCACTTCCCAACCACAAATAATAACTAGCCTCGCTGTAGTTGACGGCACAGTCAGACCATGATGTCATAATGGCAGGGATGAAAGTAGTAGCGGTTAGATCTCTGAAGCCGGTGAGGCAAGTGTATGTAATTCGCAAAGCAATTATTTCTGAGTTTAAGGTTTTATTTGAACGAAGGCTTGGATAATCTTTTACGCTTTTCGGGTGAAAATACAGGAAATGATAGTTGGGTAGAGTTTCTACGGATAATCAAAGTAGATTTAGTTAAATATGTTCCGTCTAAACAGTAGGTGAGACAAGGAAAAGGTTTGAATCGTTCCATAGGAGTCATTCACTCGCGATTGAGAAAACTTAAACCGTGCGGTGAGATCCATGAGCTTGGTGATCAAAACTATAGAGAAGTGCAAAAGTTATTTGAGGAAGGATCACGAAAAGAATACCAGGAATATAGATCTCGAACCCTGTTAAAAGCACAAGTTGGCGATTAGAAAGAATTTTGGTCATAAGTGCGTGAGACTCGTGGTGGTCAGTTTTCTATGCCTAACATTATAAGCGAGGAGGGAATTGCCTTAAATAAATCGGCAGAAACAGCTAACTTACTTAACCCGTACTTCCAAAAATTTTTCTCATTAGATGATGGTCGAGTTAACGATTTTACCTCGCGCATTGATTCGGAGACGATTTCCATAGAGATATAAGTTGATGCGAGTGGAAATTCACTGCAACAGATTGATAGGAAATTCTATCAGAAATCAATTAATGAGGGCACTGTCCCAATGTCGTGGAAGAAATTAAACGTCACTCCGGGGCCTAAGAAATAGAGAGTACTTAGAGTAGTAAATTTTCTACGGTGTTGTTATAAGGATAATTTAATTTTACAAAGTCATGGAATACACAGTCTATAGGTGTCATGAGAGTAACGGGATACAGTAATCTGGAAAAAAATATTCCTTATTTAAATCAATCGGATGAGCTTTAACTTTGAGGAACTTCATAGGTAACTAAACATAAGGAAATAATCAACTTCGTCAAAGTTACACGACTTTTGTGTGGAAGTTGTGGAACTTTTATTTCCTTGTGTTTATACCTTAGTTATTTCTCTTGATAATAGAACGCTTTTCAATTGGGAAAGTTAAACGAAAGGTTTGTAAAAGCAATCAAATTATAGTAATCCACCGAATTATGCACATATCTTATAAATAAAAATTGCGCCTGCGTGTGTCTGTGGCCGCAAAACTCGAAAACCACTCGGTCGATTGCCTTGAAATTTTTACAGAACATTGCATTCAAATATATTTACGAAATATGAAATACGAAAGTGTTTCTATTGTAAAAAATGGTGACACTTCGTCCTTGCTTCGATCCCAGACGAGTCAAAGCATTTCCGTAAGAAATGCACGTAAAGTTAATTTTTATCGCAACAGGCTTCATTTCTTTTGCAAAATTAAATTAAAAACAATGGTCACATGACATTGAGGCAAGAACCAATAGCTAAGAAAATGAATAAAAAACCTTATTCTGGTCGTATATTATTATTGTTTTCGAATTGAATTTTCGAGATTTTACACGAAATACACGAAAATCTTTGTAAATTTTGTGAGTATAAACAACCGGTCCCCCTGACGAAAAATGCCATAGTTGAGTCCAAGATCCTGCGCTGTGGCCTATTTGAAATTAAGAAGAAGAGAAAAGTTGCTGGTTTCGTTCACATTGATAAGCATAATCAATCGTTGGAAGTGATTTAAATGATCAATTTCCGAAAAACAAAATGTGAGTTAATTTGATACCGAATTTTGTATTCAGTTAACTTCATTTGTATTGTTTTGGAAATGATTTAATAATCTGTTATCGAAAAGCAAAGTAAGGGTTACTTTGATTGCTGCATTCAATTCAATTAATTTCTTTAGTTATTTTCCAGTTGATCGTCGTCAAATACAACAGTACGCGTTAACACATAAAATGTTGTGGCAGATAATGGATACTACTAAATTGATATTTATATATATAACGAAAATTCTCCATCCAAACGCGAGAGCAGAGCTAGCGTAATGGACTATGTCCTTTCTTTTCTCTCCCTCTCTTCTCGAGAAAAAGGCTCGCCGGCCCGAAATTTGGACTTAGTTTTTCTTGGTGGGTCAGGGGTGGTAACTTTTTTTTGCTGTTAGCTGTACAATACTGCTTCTACAGCAGCACAAGCAATGACTTTGAGCGAGTAATTATAAAATCAAAAAAGCCTTCAAAATGTGCCAGGCATAAAGAGGAAGACAAAAAGCACGCTCAAAACAAAGAATCTCAAAGACTCGCTCTTCATGCTATAATAATATTATGTTAATGTTTGTATGATCAGTATGTCTACTTTATTTATATAATCTAACATGTAATTGACAAAACTAGTTTGAGCTAGTTAGAACAATTCTAAATTAGTTATACTTTTGTGTCAGAATAATGACTTTTCTTCTTGTCTTATATAGCTCTTTTATCTACTACCATATTTAAATTTAGTTTTCTATCTGTAGGTTTCGCAGGTTTTTCACACCCCCATTCTTAACCCGCCGTTACTCGCGCCCTATTTTGTTACGCGGTTACTCGCGCGGGGTGTTTCTACACCCCACCGGACTTTTTCATTTATCACGGTTATCTTCGAAAACATTCCTGATTATTTTTATCTGTTATCATTTATAGATCTTTTTGAATATGATACCTAAATTTTACGTTGATATTACGACTTTTAAATTTTTTATGAGCTATTCAATAATAATACTCAAAAAAATTGTACAATAAAACGAAAATTTGACTCGTATACCTTATAGATGAAATATCTTTGTAGTAATCAACGTATTCGTTGTAAGCTGACATTTTAAAACAATTAAAGTGAAAAATTAATCCAGATTAATGCAATTTAACCCGCGATCACTCACGCTCAATTTTGTGACGTGAATGCTCGCGCGGAGTGTTTTTGCACCCCACCGGTCTTTCTTTGATATCCTTTTTTTACGATAAATTGTACTCTGGATAGCTTAAAAAGCCTTCTAGGTATATTATAGAAGTTTCATGACGATATTTAAAATTTTAATTTTACAAGTAACTGAAAATATTACTCCTGAAAAATATTATAAGTAATTGCAATCTCCGACATGAAAAAGTTTTAGAAACGATATCTTCGCACGAATAAATGCGTCTGTAGTTATGAAAATACATAAAGATACTAAACAAAGTTATTTTTTCCATCTAACACCATTTAATGCTACCTTGAAGCTAACTTACTGCTTGTTTTGGGAAGCGCGTTCATGAAGCTGAAAAGTAAAGGAAAATATTTCGAGCAGGCTTGAAAGAGTAAACAATGGAAAATCCTTTGATTTATTTATTAACATTTTTTAAACATTCTTCTCAAATTTTAACAAAGTGCTTTGCACACATGCATTTATCACAGTATTCGCAATGCAGTTTAGTTTTTATTTCCTTATTGCTGGGGCATATAACACATCGCCCACGACTTCCTTTTATAATCTTCTCTTGAGGCTCTGATGTCGATGGCTCCCCAATTTTTTCTGCTTTTCTTTTTAGTTCTTTTTGCAAGTTTTTTTGCGAGGCCCTCTTTATTATAAAGAGTTTTATCAACCACTTAGGGATTTCTCTGAGGAACATCCTCCTATTTATCCTGATGTCTGGATGTAAACATGAGTAATGAATAAAAACATTTATACCCAAAGTGTTTAGCAAATGGTAAAATATTGCTAATGGCCATCTTCAAGTATTTCTTGCCACGCTTTAAGTCCTACATATTTCATCTACACTATCGAGGCCATCTTTTGTCGAATTTTATTCGAAGTCGAATTATTTAGTCGAAATATTACCTCAAGCTTGTGTTTCTTGCCCGTGTACGCATCAATGCTGTTTTCTTTGTGCTTACTTGAAATGATCAACACATACCTTTTCTTTTTTGGGACATATGATACCAGAGTCATGTTTTTCCTGAAGAGAAACAAGCTGCTTTTTTAATTCTGCAATTTGTGGAGGAGGTTCCTTTTTATTCTTAGGATGGTTCCGACTAGCGTCAACTTTTCCTGGAGTAAATCCTCTAAAAGTGACACGCTTAGAAACCAATTGTCAGCAATCGCGTTCCTCCCTGTCCCCACAATCGGACCGACAATCCGTTTTACGACGTCCTTGGGACTATTGCTGTGATTATAAGGAGCATCTGGTTGAACCCAACATAAACTTCTAAGTTTTTGGTAAAATATACTCCAGCTTCCACAAGAGCGAAAATCTTTATCCCATACTTGGCCTGTTTGTTCGGTAGATATTGGCGGAAAGAACATCTGCCTCCAAAAGGAATCAATTGTTCATCTACAGTGATGAAAGAATGTTATAATTGAGGTATAAAAAATTCTCACTTACTAATTAGTTACCAGGAGCTTGGAGGAGGAGATGGATAAACTTACGAAGAAACACTTTCCCAATGGTATAGAAGAGCACAGGAGAATAGTAAAGTCATTCCATCCTTTGCGTTGCATTTCTTCACTGAGTAAACTTATCGCACAAACTCGAACACTAACTCACTAATGTCGAATCTATGAGGCACCACAAAATAGAATGAGAGACGAAATATTTCCACCACGGTTTTCGGGAACCGAGTTTCGGCACCCCAAGAAGGACTGTCCCTGTTTCTTCTTCGACGAGGTCAATCGACAATTATTTTAGCCATGCGACCGAAAAAGCAAATCCTTATTGTTATGTCTCGTAAAAGTAAGATCTACGTGCTCTCAGAACAAACAGTAGGGGGCAATAAACAAGGTTGCGCTCCCTCAGAGAAAAAAGGGGCTTGGTCTTTCTTTGTGCTGAGGGCGACGTGACGCTCCATTGCCACAGAGGACAACGGTGTCTGCTTCGTAATATTTCATTTATTCATAATAACAAATACAATAAATAAATTCTTCATCTTTTAATTCTAATCAATATTATCTCAAGTTCTGTAAATGGCCTGAGAACTGAAACCTCGCCTTGGAAAGCTTCGCGGAGCTAAATAGTGAGAGGGATTATTAGAGATTACAAGTGAGATAAAATTACATCAACGTACTTACCAATAACATTCATGAATTATAACATTTACTTAGTGATCATTGATCATGGAACACACGAATAAAAACGTAAAATTTGTAATAATAACCCGTAAAAGAATCAATAAAACATGAACTTCGGAAAATTAACCAATAATAGGAGTATTATCGAATGAAAAGCGTCACATCTCTGCAAGAAATGGCAAGAAAGTCACGAATTTTGCAGAAAAGGTCAGGAACATAAAAAGATGAAGCTACTGAGAAGAAGGGGTCAATAAACCTAAGCGTTTAAAAATAGACGCTGTCGCGCGGGGTGTTTCTACACCCCGCGCGAGTAACCGCGGGTTAAGGGTGTTTTCCTGCAGCGGAAATTTTTTCCTAAGTCCTTACCTTATGTTTTTTAATCCACATAGTAGTTTTCTACTTTTGCAATCAATTTCTTTCTGTTCTCACATGGCAAAGGATTAGGTGTAAGAGAAGATCTAAATCTCGCCCTGAATAAAGTCCTTTATTATTATTCTTGAGTAATGCTGGTTGCGTCTTAGGTGGTAACTTTTTTCTTGCTGTTTGGCAGATATTGATACGTATCAGTGATGACACCTCAAAGGCGATTGCTTCTGCTGAGATCCAGTCGTGCTACTGATGTCAACTACTATAAGGATAGTGCCACCGAAAGAAGGTCCTCTGTATGGATATCAAATGAAGTTTGCATTCTTTATGACGGAATATAAGACTGTGAAGGTTTGATTTTGATAATAGGACCAGGTTCGACTCCAGAGCGATAGGAAAGGCTTTCATAAGAAATGCATGTGGAGTTGGTTTTCATTGTATTACACGCTTTCCTTCTTTTTTAAATTGGAAATAAACATCCTATGAAATGAAAACAAGTCTCAAGAGAAGGGAAAATTGAATATAGAGTCTAATTTCTGTCAATGAATATGCTTCTTTAAACTACGAGATATATGGCAAAATAAACGATGTAAAATTTTCCCCCTGACGACAATTGTTGAATCCGAGCTCAAGCGTTCTCCCAAAATAAAACACGGGGAATTCAGGTCCATCAAAGTACTCTTTTATTCACATCTCTATATACATTTTGAGCTGATATGATTATGTATTGGTTCATTAGAACCTTATGTATTTACAGATACGTACATGTATAGGTAATGCAATGAAAGAGTGAAATTAGAACCTGTCTGCTTTACTGCAGAGTACACTTTTATATCAATACATCATCATCATCATCATCAGCCGTTTTCAATCCGACGTCGGATGTAGCCTCCCCAAGTACTTTCCAATTTTCTCTGCCCTGAGCTTCTCGTTGCCACGTTACACCTAAGTACTTGATGATGTCTCTATTCCATCTGTCCATAGGTCGTCTTCTTGGTCTGTTCACATCTCTTGGTATCCAGTTGAGAACTGCAGATGTGCAAGGGTTGTCGTTTCTTCTTGCAACATGACTGGCCCACCTCCATTTCAGTGATCTTACCTTATCTATGATGTCTGTAACTCCAGTCATCATTCTCACCCAAGTGTAGCGTTTCCTGTCTCTTCTTGTGATTCCCAGATACAGCGTTCCATGCTCCTTTGCGTTGTCTGAAGTCTCTGGGTTATTGCAGCATTTATCACCCAAGTTTCACTTCCATAGGTCTAGACAGGTAAAATGCATTGGTTGAAGACCTTCCTCTTCAAAACCATTGGCATTCTTGACTTCAGAATGTGCGAGTTCCTTCCAAATGCGCTCCAGCCAAGTTTCATTCTTCTGTTTACTTCATTAATCCTGTTTTTCTCTCCTGTTGTTACAAGTTGTCCCAGGTATGTGAATTCCAAGCAAACATCCAGAGGTTTTCTTTGAAATTTGACTGGTTCTTGCACTGCAAAAGAATTATACATTACCTTTGTTTTTGTTAGATTTATGCTGAGTCCTATTTTCTGTCCTGCTGTGTTTAGCTCTTCAAGTCTTGAAGTTAGATCTTCTGCGTTAGCTGCAAAGACAACTATATCATCTGCAAAACGGAGGTGACTGATGTACTCCCCATTTACTCTTAAGCCCTTCTCTTCCCAATCAAGGGTCTTAAAAACTTCTTCTAAAATGGCTGTGAACAAGATGGGAGATAGACCGTCACCTTGTCGAGCTCCCTTCTCAATCTTGAATTCATTGGTCTCTTCATGAAGCATTACAGAAGCTGTGGCATTCTCATAGACGGATGTACTCAGAATCCATCCCTTGATTCTTCAGAGCTTTCAGAGTGGAGGAAGTACTTACTGAGTCGAAGGCCTGTTCATAATCTACGAAGCAAAGGACGAGTGGCATCTCATACTCATTCGTTCTGTTAATAATTTCCTGTAGTGTGTGGATGTGGTCCATAGTGCTGAAGCCTTTCCGGAATCCCGCTTGTTCTCTAGGCTGGGCAGAAGACAGTTTCATCTTTAGACGTTCAGCTATTATCCTCATGAATGTTTTATAGACAACTGGAAGGAGGCTACTGGGGCGATAGTTCTTCAAATCTTCTTTGCTTCCTTTCTTGTGCAGAAGGGCAATCCTTGCGTGGTTCCATTCCTTGGGAATCATTCCTTGTTTTAGACAATTAGTGAATAATTGTGCTAAAACATTAGCAATCTCTGTTCCACCAGCTTTCAGATATTCCGCCAACACCCCATCTGCTCCTCCTGCTTTCCCATTCTTCATCTGCTTAATCGCTGTCATTACCTCTTCTGGGAGGATTGAGGGGAGATTTTGTGAGCTTTGGCTTTCCTCTTGGTTTTCCTCTTCGGCATTTCCCATCTTCTTGTACAGGTTGCCAAAGTGTTCTGCTACAGCCCTCAATATTGCTGGTCTGTTATATGTTGTTGTGCCATCTCCTTTCTGTAAGGCTAAAATCTGTTTCTTACCAATTGCTAGGCATCTTCTAGCCCTCTTTATGCTCTTGTTATTTTCTATGGCCTCTTGCACAATCTTTTCATTAGAATTCCTCACATCTTCCTTGATTGCTACTCTGATGGCTTTGCAAAGCTCAGCATATTCGATGTTATCTCTTGGAGTGTCTGAATTCTTAAGTTCCTTCCGTCATTTCATCATTTGCCGGGTCCTATCACTAAATTTCTTATCCTTAAGTTTTCTTGGCATGCTTGCTACTTCCTCTGCCGCTTTCTTCACGACTTCCATAACTTTGGTTTTGAGTTCTTACCCCTGAAGTGCTGAGAATCGATTTCTAAGTTCCACCTGAAACTGCTTCTCGTTATCTGATAGTTTACCAATATTCATCTCCTCCTTCTTGCAAGAAACAAACTTCTTTCGTTCCATTGGAGGGTTAATAGTAATTCTGCATCTAACAATTCTGTGGTCACTTCCAGTGTTGAAGTTATTTAAAACTTCACAGTTAGTTACAGTGTAGAGTCTGTTTACCATTATGTAGTCTATTTCATTTTTTGTTCCATTGGGATCTCTCCACGTCCATTTCCTTGTAGGATTTTTCTTAAAGTATGTATTTGTTATATACATATTGGTGCATTCTGCAAACTCTACTAAGCGGTGACCTCGCTCATTTCTCTGGCCCAGTCCATATTGTCCTGCGACAGTGTCATCAGCTTCCCGCTGACCTACATGAGCATTAAACATAGCCATTTCAAATTATAAAAAAGCATAAAACATAGCCATTTCAAATTACAAAAAAGCCAATTTGGCTTTGATGAATTACAACAACAGAAAGATTATTTAATAAATTATGACAATCAATGAAAAGGAGCTTGTTACATTGTTATAATCAACAACTAAATTTTGGGGACCACCACACGACACCCTCCTCACCCTAGGCGGTCACTAGACCCATGCAATAAACCTCCATGACTGCCTGAGGCGGCCATCGGCATTGAGAGTGTTAAAACATCAAGAGTATTATATAATAGATGTTGATAGCTCTGTTCAAAATCAATGTACAAAAATGTTGTAATTCATGATAAATTCAAAAAATTGTGATATGATGACCAATTTTAGCCGTTCATTGTGCCATTCAGGTACATTATACGAGCCTTATCAGCTATATCTTATTGTTAACAAATTTCATGTAAATGTATATTTGTTTTGTTCATTTTGTCTTATTATTTGTATGCTCAAGGGAAGGTTTGCTTTGTGAAAAGTAACATATCTTATTTTGATTTGTCTTTTTATGATTTATGAATGAATAATATAAATTTTGGATAGCTGGAAAAGATTCAATTATGTAATCTCCCAAGCAACACAGCAATGTTGTTTCAATGTGGTTTCAACGTTGATCACCAACACGCACAATGTTGTTTCAACGTGGAACTTCAACATTGTTTCCATGTGAGAATGATCAATTTAGTCAATGTTGTTTCAATGTGGGCCTTCCACATTGTAGGGAAGTTCTTAGACTACTGATAATCACTTCATATTTACCTTATTAATTAGTTAACTTTACCACTACTAAGTGTTGAGGCTACTTTGAAAATGATAACAAAAAAATTTACACTATTCAGTTAGAAATAACTCACAAAAAGGAGACAATTTTGCTTAAGACTTAGGATGTAATCTATAAAATAAAAAGGAGACACAAACAGTTCTTTTACATAAATATCACAAGTTTAATAATCATTAATAAGATGGTACATTGCAGTATTAATTAAATGTAGTTGATGCTTTCTGGCGATATTTGGTGGAACTTTTCCATAATAAATAGGAAATAAAATAACTGTCTGCGTCCACAATTTTATTTTTAAAAAATACGACCGGTTTCGGGTTCAACCCATCATCAGGTAACCAGAAGACAATAATCACAGAGTATATATACAACTGAAAACCAAGGGAGGGGCAAAGAGAGTGAAGGGGCTAGCAGGAAGAATGTGGGGGAGGGGGCGGGAGGTGAGGAAGAATAGACCTAAAAATGGCGGAATTATTTTCGCTGAAGAGATGCTCGTTAACTAGGTTCCTAGAAAACTGCAGGTGGCGGTGTATTTCCAATTGTTCGAGGAGGTTGAGCCTTTTCCCTTTAGAAGCCACGTTAAGAAGAATGGGAGAGAAGGATGCTCCGTGGTTACTTTCGTTTAAATGCATTGCGAAATGTGAATTTTTTAAATCTTTAAGGAAGGATGCTCTGTGTTCTTCAGCACGTGTTGCTATGGCCCTACCACTCTGGCCAACGTAGCTACTGTCGCAATCCTCGCAGTCCAGTCTGTAAATTCCCGATTTTTTATTATTCTGAGTTTTATCCCGACCGTTGCATAAGTGCGAGCGGAGATTGGAGCTCGTATAAAAGGCTGGGCGGAAATTAATTAAATGATGACACATTAATTAAATGTGTCATCTTCAGTCATTTTCATCAGCAATATTATTCCTGAAAAAAAAACAAATTTGATTATAGGATAAATTTCATATAGGAAATAGGATAAAGTTGAATAAATTATTATACTTAATACCCTTAACACTTACAGTATATTATTATAAATTATAGAGCAGGGGCGTACAAATTCAATTCAGATATAGGAGACATCTTAAGTTGGTATGTATTAGAAATATTTATTGCTACACCGAAAGATAGTCTATCTTTATGAGAGATGTGCTTAGTAATATTTACACTTACACTCATATAGACTATTTCATAAGCTTCTTTAAGATAGTTTTAATTTAAAGATTTAAATCAAAATGTATTTTAATCACCTACTGTATTATTAACATCATATATTATTTTTACATGGCTGTAATTATTACATTAACTGGTTAATTTGTGAAAATACTAGGCCAGTCCAATATCCCGCAAAACTTTCCTGAAGTTTTTAAATCATATTTCCAATTCCATTAAAAATTAACTAATCAATTTAGGTCTGACTTTTAGATTATTGCAATACATTGCTGCTCAGTGATGGATTTAACAGGCAGTAAATGCACAGTTGCACCTGGGCCTGTCAATGAACTAGCCTTCTCTAAAAGACACCACAGTTCATAAACAAGAGTTTTAAAAGATATGCTCTATATTTTGAACATGCTGTGATTGGACACAATTCTTGTTATCAACAAATGAATTACAGCATCTTTCAAATGAAAACCTCACCATTCTATTTTACATAAAAACAAGTCACAAACCTTGAATCTTATCCAAAACACATGAAATTTGAGCTCCAATATCGTAATGAGGGAGGATAATTAGTTCTGTACCCAAAAGTTGTGGAATTTCATAAAGTGAGCTAATTTTTACTTTCTCCATATACGAAGTATAGAGAAAGTATTGTTTTCATGAAAAAATTCGACTTCGAGATTTCAACGGAAATACATGGGGTCCCTAGAACACGTTTTGACCATTTTCGGAATGATGTCTGTGTGTATGTGTGTGTGTGACAGTGGGCGCTCTAACGTGAAAACTATTAGTAGTATCAATACCAAACTTCATATATAGTACTGTGGTGTGTGCTGTCAGAGTTGATTAGTTTTTGGAGTAAATCAGTTAACCGGAAGTCGAGCTTTATGCTTCAAAGCTCATTTCCGGTTTTCATAATATCTCCATAAATATGATATATAGGTATATTTTATTGCTGATAAAAGTTTTAGATAATGTTATTTACTATAACTTTTGTATTTAACATATTTGTGTATCACCGGTTGATTAGGAGTTATTCGTGAAATACTGATAAACGGGAAGTAGCTGATTATGTACTTTGTGGGTGCTCTAACATAAAAACTATTCGTTGTATCAACACCAAATGTCAAATATAGTATTTTGGTTGGTGTTGTTAGAGTTGATTAGTTTTTGGAGCAAATCGGTTAACCGGAAGTCGAGCTTCATTCTTCAAAGCTCATTTCCGGTTTTCAAAATATCTCCATAAATATGATATTTAGGTATTCGCCATTCCAGCCTAGGAGTACGCCAACTAGCGAGAGAAATTGTAAGTAGAGGTTTGGTGATAGCATTGAATGAGCCTATGCGTCATAGCGTTGGTAGCTGTTTGTGGTACACATAATTGTTGGCATCTTGCTGTTTATCTGCTGTGAAACTGTTTTTTGTAAGACTCCATAGCATTACTTTTCATAGTTTTTTTAATAACAAACTTGTTTATTATGGATGATATCGAGGCAAGGTTTTCCCCTAAGAAAACCACTTCAAGGCGCAACTGTTGTGTTCCACAATGTTCTTCAGTGAATTACCTTAATCCTGAACTCCGGTTCCATACGTTCCCAAAAGAAGGTGAGGTAGTGTTAATAGCGAATAAATGGAACGTCAGAGAAAAGTGTGACAGGAGGAAGACATGGATAAGGTTGCTGAAGATAGGGAAACCGGTGACGAAGAATATGTTCGTGTGCTCGCGACATTTTGTGAAATCCGATTACTTCTTTCCAGGTAAGAAAGAGTAAATATTACTATATGTTGAATATTTAATGTAAAGTTATCGAAGTTACCAGAGTATATATGTGTTTGTTACATATGTTGCTGCGTCACACAGATTTCTTAAGAGAACAGCAGTACCATCATTAAATTTACCAAAGACCGCAGTCGAAGCCAGACTTTTGGCAGAACGTCATATCAACAACCGCCGACGACCTCGCAAGGAGAACGAGATACCAGAGTTAAATTTGTAATTTAATTTAAATATTTTCCAACTGCTTTTCAGTGTATTTCATCCCTTGTCGTGTATATGATATTTTATATGTAATTAATAACTATAATGAATTTAAAATAGCATTGAATAATTCATACTAAACTTATTAAGTGGGGTTTTATTTCCTTTGATTGAATTATTTACTAAATCATCTTACATATGTTGGTGTATTCATTATGAAAGCTATATTATTAATTTTTCAACAAAGTTTGACAATATTTGTTTCCTAATTTGCCTTTAAAGTACTTGAATGATAACTGTGGTAATCTAGTGTTAGGTTTTATACTAGTGATGCTAAAGAATATTTTTTATTCAAGACAGAGCCATGGACAGCCTGCATGCATTGAAGAGCCCCAGCCAGTGGTAGAAGACAGGGAATTAATAGCTGCAGATGGCTTAATGGCCCTAGGGTCATCAGCATCAATAGCCATTCAAAGTCACTGCATTTCTACCAAAGATGCAGAGATGCAGTGCTCTGTGGATATGAAAGACTTCTCCTGCCAAGTCAATGCAGGAGATTTTATACCATCATTTGCGGATAAACTAAATACCCCTAAAAAACTATCAACTTTCACAGGTATCAAAACTTTTGAGAAATTGGCTATGTTTGTATTTATTTTTGACAACGTTTTATGTTTACCATGTAGAGGAATTCTAAACACAAGATCAAAGATAATCATGACATTCATGAAACTGAAATTAAACTGGTCATTTGTGGTCCTTTCAACGCTGTTCTGCGTTACTCCAACAACGTGCAAGAACATATTTATACAGTGTCTGGGAAGTCTTACCCCTGTAATGAAAAGTTTTTTAGTGTGGCCAACAATAGAAGAAGTGAGAAACAATCTTCCTAAGTGTTTTGAGCAATTTAAAAGGGTTAGGGTTGTGTTAGATTGCACAGAAATTAAATTAACCAAGTTGAAATGCTTAAAATGTAGAATCATTTCATACTCTCATTGCAAAGGTTACCATACTGTAAAATACATGATTGGTGTCACTCCAGGAGGTACTATCAGCTTTGTTAGTGATGGATATGGAGGTAGAGTATCTGATAAAAAGATATTCCAGGAAAGTGGATTATTGGAGAAGTTGGAACCACATATAGACAATGTAATGGCAGACAAAGGCTTCTTAATAAAATCACTGTGTGAAGAAAATTTCATAGGGTTTGTGCAACCACCATTCCTCAAAAAAAATACTAGGTTTTCGAAAGAGGATGCAGTATTAACATCAAATATAGCTAAAGCTAGGGTGCACGTAGAGAGGGTTATAGAACGCATAAAAAAGTTTAAAATAGTATCAGATGCCCTTCCTCCATCACTGCTCCCCTTTGTGGATGACATTATGCATACTTCATGTGGTCTTACTAACTTACAATCTCCAATCTTGGCAGATGATAAATATTTGTAGGAAATATTGTGAAAATAAAATTATTTGGTTCTTTGGAAAATTTTTTATTTCTCAATACAACATGTTTACCTCTCTACCTGTTCATGAACTTGTCTCAGTCTCCTTTTGTCTTCCTGCCCTGAAATTAATTGAAAAAAATGTAAATTTGAAAGGCAGTATGAATATTAAACCCAAATTTGTTGTATTAAATTATGGATTATATAAATTATACCATACAAATTGTATTCTATAGTTATGGAATAAAAAAGAATTAAATAATAGATTAAAAATAGTATAATAATTTTGTTTTTTCATACCTATGTAGCAAAAATGCCGAGCCTGGGCTCACTTTCAGTAGCAGTTCGTGGGCCATTGCTACTGCTTCATTGCTTACTGAAGTCGTTTTGGCCTTCTTGACACAACAGAAATCTCTAATTTTCTTTGCCTCGTAATTATTTGCCATCACTTTTTTTCGTTTTCCTGACCACATACACCTCACATCAGTGGCTGAAAGCTCTTCCAGTTCATGGATGTCATTCCTGATTAAATAAAATATTAAGACAGAGGTGCTTTATTTGATATTTGTAGAAAATGAAGATATGAATTGCAATGCATGAGAGTGATTTCAACAAGCATTTTCATTGAAATAAATAAATGTATATTGAAATTACTAATGAAAAATTTCATATAAAACTAAAAGAAAGGTTATAATCAGAGTGGGTAGAGTACCGAAGAAAAGTAACTGGGCTCAGTTGCACTTACTTTTAAAAACTTGTAATCAACAAGTAAAAGTTACAATTTTAAAAAGTAACTAGTTATAGTTACAAGTATAGTTACAGTTACTTTTTGTAAAACCTGAAAACCACCAATGAGATTTATGCAGGAGGATTTATTGATGAGTTTCCTTAAAATACAAATTCAACGCAAAGCATTTAGTAATGACAAGCAATACATTTTACCTATTATTTCCTGAGGCAGTAGTACAGTTACAGTGGATAACCTAATGAAGACTAAGGAGGTAAAAGGAGGATGTGGTTGTCCACATTTTTCACAGAAGTTACCTTACGATTGTGGTTGTAACCATTGTTAGAATACAAATTGGTAATGTGTAGGGATGTACTATATTTGGATTAACTGAGCCTTTTAGCATTAATTACGATTAACCTGTCTAGTTCAAGATTGTGACCAAAATTAGGCTAAATGCTCAAATGCGGCAAACATACAAAAGAAAGTAGCCTCTAACCCATAAATCAATAATACGCTCCTTCAAATTGTATTAACTCTGGAGAAGACACCATGCAACTGGAAGAAAACCCGAAAAAAATAATGCAAAGGAGTATCAAAAAAGTAAATAACCATCTAAAGATGACATTTTTGCATACTGTGATTAAAGTCACACGATGGACACCAGAAATTAAGCACTAAGTTTTCATGGGGTGATTACTTTAGGTAATATGGAGAAATAATAATACAAAATGAAGTAACTAACATTTTAAACGAAAAAGAATCAGGTTTCACTTTGTAGTATTCATAAATACAAAACGGCTTCATGATAAAATTCTTTACTACACCACAAATACAGTTAATATATACGAATACAATACAGCTATATAATACGATAATAATAAATGCTTACCTATTTAGATACCACAGAACGGCTCCTATATGTTTGCATTTCTGTGATAGTCCAGCCTTACAAGTGCACTCCATCTTCTCCAATGTCATCGCCGATTCATCCGTGAATATCAGGTCTCCAACAACTTGCAGAGGTTCTTTTGATAAACCACTTGTCTGGAGTACCAAGGCAAATATTGATACCTTTGTCGAACTTTTATCTCTACTCCCAACAAGAATAACAAGTCCGGCTTTTAATACCGCCTCGCCTTCCACTATATTTCTTGAGTCAGGATTACCTCCCAAAAACTTAAGCATTTCCCCGTAGGAAAGTGTTGATTTCCCACTCATTTCAATGAAAGAATGAATTATTAATTAATAAATTTTAGGAGTGTAAACAACAACAGCGACGGATACGATCTGACTATTATGCCTCACCTAGCCTTCACCTAACCATCCGCCATCTTGAAAATTGACTACAGCGCCTCTATAGCTCGTTTGAGTCTCCAATATACTATTATTTATAAACATTTTAGAAAATGTAATTTACTACAACTTTTGTTTGAAACATATTTTTGTATCACTGATTGTGTAGGAGTTATTTGTGAAATACTGATATACCGTGAGTTGCTGATTATGTACGTTGTGGGCGCTCTGGGTGCTGGGGCGAAAGGCCATTTCATCGTTTTTCATCGAACATGTCCCGAAAAACATTATTTATTATGTTTGTGACGTTAAAGATAATATGATATAAATTAATCACTTATCTTCCAAGTTTAGATGGAATATAGAGTTCGAAAATACTGTCGTAGATAGATATTTACATCTTATGTATGGAGAAAGTCATGTGCTGGCCACATCAGATTTTTTCTTATGCCCACAAAACCTACATTTTCTAAAAAGCTTTTACATCGTTCTAAACGGTACTTTATGAGAAGAAAAAAATTCATAAAAAGACCAGATTTCTGTTTAGACCAACAAAACAAGCCCATCGGAATAAAATGGACCTGCCTGAAGCTACACCACCTATAGGTCTTGCCTCCCACCCACCCTTAAATCGGCCACTGTTGCTGCTTCCTCCACATCTATAAAATTTAACCTAGCCACTACCTAGCCTACCTAGGACACTAGCCATAATACATCAGCTAACATAATACTAACAAAATAGGCAGGTCTATTAAAAGGAAAGTTTGTATACAACTATTGAAAAAAAATGTCTTATTACTAAAAAATGCTACAAATTATAATTAAGGGTTGGAGGAAGTGTTTAATAAATAATTGAGATATTATTTTCTAAGCCTTAGTCACACAACATACCTTACAGTGTCTTTTCCCTCAAGTTGTTTGTTCCCACCTTTTTTGCGGGGAGCGTATCTGAACCAATCCCCAGCAATTTTCGAAAATTCTGCTTCAGAAACTTCTAGATAAAGTAGCTGAACAGCATCTGTAAAAAATAGTAAATTATTAATGTTATATAACACTAAATTATAAATTTTTGGAAAACTTGTTGTTTCACCCAATTTTATTTATTTTTTATATTTCCTAAGCATGAGGTTCTTTTTATTCATGTAGAATCAATAGTCATCTTGGAAATTAATTGCATATCTCTTAAGTAATAAGTAGATCATATATTCAATTTGCGAAATAAATGGCAAAAGGTCTGACAGAGGTAAATAGTTACTAGTCAAGATATAATTCAGGAACAAGTCAAATTATCACAAATCATCAATCCAGATTAGATTAAATAGATATTATCCTGATGAGGCCTGTAGCTTAAAACTTTGTTTCAAATAACAAACAATATTCAATATGGAGCAAAGAATTTAAAAATAAAGATATCCAAAATGGTAATAATAATTTTGTAACTTTATAGTAAACTAGATTGAAAATGTACAGCATAAAAATGCACCGACATATTAAAGCCACCTAAATGAAATTGGGATTTTTCTCTTCCTCCTAACAAACTTCCCATGAGCATTGCTCAGGAGAACCTGAACACGTCTAAATATAACAAACCAGATATATTTTAAAATGTACTTACTGAAGACTACTTTCTTTAAGTTCAAAGGCTTGAAGTTCTCTTTATTTCTAAGGCCAAAATAGCTGAAGTTTGAGGCCATTCCATTAGTCATGCAGCGACTCAGTATTCCCCGAATAGCTATCTCGAGTTCAGCTCCTCCTACCAATTTTAAATGACCAATCTGCAACAGAAAAGATTGACACTAGATTTTTTAAAAAAGAAGCTAAGGAGTACAAGTGACATGCACAATTTTGAGAAATGAAGTTTAAACTTAAAAACTTGTGAAAAATTTCCTAAAAAGCTTGACTGATAGATTTTTATTGGCATTTTTATTCACTTATATGCCTATATTACACTGTATCTTATTTTCAACTTAGCCACATTTCAAATCTGTTAAAATTTCAAGCTCTTGGCTTATTAAAAAATATATTTGTTTTGCTTTCCATATGCTATCCGTACTTCTAGGTACAATTATAAAACAACTTTAAACAGCAGTTTTACAATTAATACAGCTCAAGCAAAAATGAAAATGACACAATTTAAGCATATTTAACAAAAAAAGTATTAATTTTGATACATGCTTGCCAACTTCTGGCCAGAACAATCTGTGTATAGCACATCTTTAAAAAAACTTAAAATCAACCCATGATCTTCAATAGTGTAGTGTTTAAAGTCTTAGAATAGACTAATTTATTTCATTAATTTACCATAATATCCTGATCAGCATCCATCTTTAAAAACTCGTCCACAGCAATCAATCCATCTTTGGTTGATATTGGATGGGAAAACGGCAAATGGTGCTGCTTGTAGGCACCGTTTGACTGCTGAATCCCGTTCAATTTTAACTTCCGTAGAATTTGCTTGTGGAACTCTGAAATATAGAATAGTATTGGGTGCTATAGGGTACATGTATTAGAAACGGACTGCCATCATATTACATTTAGAGGGCTACTAGGCTGAATATACAGTGTAGGCCCCCAACTATGTGGACCAGGGAATGAAATCTGGGTGTCTGGGAAAATTTTGAAAGATATATCTTCCATACCTGCAAATTAAATCATTTTTAAGTGTACAAATGAAATCGGATAAACTTTTTTTTATTTTTGTAAATTTTCAATACCATATTAAACAATTTCAACGGTTTCAAGGAATATCAATGTTCAGTGTTATTTTAGATGCTATGAAAATGATAAAAGATTACACTCGCCTTGGTATTACACTCAAATGACCCTAACCAAAATTTAAAAAATGTAGAAAAAATAAAAACTGATTTCTAAAATAAAAAAAATCATAAATAAGCATATTTTTAAGGAGAGCATAGAATTTTATAGAGAGCATACGTTTTATAAGCAATACATACCCGCATTCAATCGAAGAAGTGCCTCCACTCCCATGCCACTTGTATTTACATCTTCTAATGCCACTGGACGACCAACGTTAGTGGCAAAACTTTCACATCCAAAATATCCTGCTGCATCAGCTTGAAATTTAGTCTTCTTAGACTGGGGAGTTAGCGATGTTACTGGCACGTTTTCATTTTGACCTGTCACTGAACGCTGCTGCAATAGTGACGGTGAAAATTGCTGAGAGGTAGTTGGCGTGTTATAAGTATGGAGAGTCGGACTTGAAGACTGGGGAGTTAGGGATGCCCCGTCTTTATTTAGGTCTGTCACTATTGCAGCAGCATTTAGTGACGGTGAAAATTGAAACAATGGTGGAGGTGGTGGTGGGGGAATGGACAGTGTCAACTCCTCTTCACTGCTTAGATCATTTTCACTATCAGATGAACTGGAATAGGATTTCCTCTTTGTGTTTTTCCTCTTTGGCCTACCGTTGGTCGTCTTCTCACAATCTGTTGTGTTGATTTCACTCGTAGCCCTTCCTCGTTCAAGCTTTTTAGCTTTCTCATTGGCTCTTTTCAGTATCTCTACAATAAAA